>JBBCBC010000025.1:33123136-33558885 GCA_037126765.1 Stenogyne calaminthoides | reverse complement strand
CTCACTCTAGAAGGACCTAAAGCTACAGTATGATAATTGAATTCCTCTATTACAAATAGTCTTTGATGTTTTAATCTCAAAGATTTTCTATCGCACACCTACATGATTGTGTAATGTTAGGCTGTAAGACAAATTCAAGTCAAATGCATCTAACTCATTAATTTTGTTTGAATTTTTCTTTTGAACTAAATATTGATAAAGTTAGATCCATGACATATATCATGTGTATATATAGAGGAATTCATATATAGAATCAATTCCTGACAATATGGGTAAAAAACAAAAGGTGCACATAAAAAATTTCCTCGTGTCTTAAATAGAAAAACTTGAAGATCAATGGATGAAAGGATTCTTGAGGATCTAATAAAAAAGCAAGTGTTTTTAAATTCCCTATCTATTGGTTATTTTCTTCTGTGTTGGATTCTCCATTATTAGTAACAATTATTTATAATTTGTCATACAAGAATTCAACTGTAATATTATTCAAATTAAATTAAATTCAACTGTAATATTATTAGTAACAACTGTAAAAAGACTAAATTAAATTCAAATTTGATCATAAAAACCTTTAATTTATATAATCAAATTAATGAGTCCTAAATCTAAAATCTATTATAAAATTAGCAACATTTGGGGTGCACCTGTTACATCGTATAATTAGTGTCAATTAATATTATTCAACAAAAACAATTCATGTTGTTCAATAAAAACAATCTATAGTACTAGCTAATAAATTTTACAACTAATACATTTTAGTGTAAGAACTATTACCATTTAAATATGCAATTGAATCACACGTCACGGTGCAACTGATGCATAAAAATATTCGCTCTCATAAAGAGTTTATAAAATATTCATATAATTGAACAGAATCAAATGCACATGACTTGATCAAAATTCATTATCAATCCAAAATGGAACAGCACATTTCTTCTAAATATGACATTATATATATTGTATTCTTGTGAACCTCAAATTCTCCCATCTCTAGAACTCCGGTCAAAGTTTCTCATTAATAAAAAACAGTACTATAATGATGCAAATAGTATAACCACCGGACTTTTCACAAATTTCCAGCACTACAAGTCATACACCAGTAATTAAACTAGAAAAATAGGAGGTTGTCATTTTCTTACACACATTCAATCTACTCATAAATTTCTTTGAATTATCAAAGTCTCATTCTTTCCAGTCTCCCACTATACAAATATATATAGTGGAAAAGATGATTCCATGCCATCCATCAATACAATAACAAGATACTCTCTTCATACAATATTAAATAATAACAATAGTATATATATACATATATGGATCAAAAAACTCCGGTGGCCGTAGTGATGGTGCCGCTTCCAGCACAGGGCCATCTCAACCAGCTCCTCCACCTCTCCCGCCTCGTCTCCGCCCGCAACCTCCCCTGTCCACTTCGTCGGCTCCACCACCCACATCCGCCAAGCTAAACTCCGCGTCCACGGTTGGGACCCCACATCCTCCACCACGTTCAACTTCCACGAATTTTCGACTCCTTCTTTTAACAACCCTCTTCCTGACCCCCAACGCGGCCACCAAGTTCCCGTCTCAGATGATCCCATCCATGAGCGCGACGACTCATCTCCGCAAGCCTGTGCATGACCTTGTAAATGAAATTTCAGCCACAGTTGGGAGAGTAGTGGTTATATATGACTCCATGATGGCTTATGTTGTTCAAGATGTGTGTGATATTTCGAACGTTGAGATTTACTGTTTCAGAGCATATCAGCCTTCTCTCTGTACTCGTTTTACTGGGAAGATTTTGGAAAGCCATGCTTACCGGAAGAAGCAGCTATTGTTGAACATGTTCCATCGGCGGAAGGGTGCTTTTCGCCAGAGTTTGAAGATCTTGCGAAGGTACAAGTTGATGCTCAAAAGCCTGTATCTGGGAATCTTTTCAATACGTCCCGTGTGATTGAGGGTTTGTACGTTGATCTTCTTGCGAAAGGGAAGATCACTGGCACGGAGAAGAATTGGGCCATAGGGCCATTCAATCCAGTTACTGCGCTTTCAGAAAAGCGTGGTGCCTGCATTGATTGGCTCGACAAACATGGTCGAACTCGGTGATATTCGTCTCGTTTGGGTCCACGTCTTCTCTATCGGATGAACAGTTCTACGAGCTAGCTCACGGTCTAGAGAGAAGCGAGCAAAAGTTTGTGTGGGTAGTGAGGGACGCGGATAAAGGAGACGTGTTCGAAGGAGGAGTGAGAAGGCCTCCATTGCCAAAAGGGTTTGAAGAGAGGGTGGAAGGGAGAGGGCTCATTCTGAGAGATTGGGCCCCACAGTTGGAGATTTTGTCTCATTCGTCGGTTGGTGGTTTTGTGACTCATTGTGGATGGAATTCGTGCATGGAGAGTATAAGTATGGGAGTTCCTATTGTGGCTTGGCCGATGCATTCGGATCAACCTATGAACGCGGTCCTTATGACGAAGGTGCTGAGGATTGGTATCGAGATCAAGGGTTGGGATCGTCGCGAAGAAGTTGTGTCATCGGAGATTGTAGAGAAAGGTGTGAGAAGATTGATGGCATCAGAAGAGGGAGATGTGATGAGGAAGAAAGCAGCTGAGTTAGGGCAAGCTGTGAAGACAAACAAGGAGATGGAATCCTTCATTGCACACATCACCAGATAAAGAGTTTAAGATTCTTCTATATTTCATCTCGTGTTTCATTGCCTTTAATGCACGTCATTTGCTAATAGGTGATGTCATCTAATCTATCCTGGCTTGACGTGTATTAAAAACTTTGGTACATAGTGGAACAGAAAAAAATATTATGTCCCCAATTAGATAACATTATCACTTTTAAAATTTCAATCTTGTTTTCTTCAAATACGACTATGAAAGTTAATAAAAACATGAATGTAACTATTTCATGCTATGAAGGGAAATAAAGAGCTACATTTCTGGTTTTAACTGTTAACTTCGTTTTCAAAGATTAGCCCTGCTAAGTCGAAAATTATCTTGACTTAATTCTCACTTATTAATTAGTATACTTCATTGCTCACTCTAGAAGGACCTAAAGCTACAGTATGATAATTGAATTCCTCTATTACAAATAGTCTTTGATGTTTTAATCTCAGTACTTTCTATACGTACACCTACATGATTGTGTAATGTTAATTTCAAAAGACAAATTCAAGTCAAATGCATCTAACTCATTAATTTTGTTTGAATTTTTCTTTTTGAACTAAATATTGATAAAGTTAGATCCATGACATATATCATGTGTATATATAGAGGAATTCATATATAGAATCAATTCCTGACAATATGGGTAAAAAACAAAAGGTGCACATAAAAAATTTCCTCGTGTCTTAAATAGAAAAACTTGAAGATCAATGGATGAAAGGATTCTTGAGGATCTAATAAAAAAGCAAGTGTTTTTAAATTCCTTATCTATTGGTTATTTTCTTCTGTGTTGGATTCTCCATTATTAGTAACAATTATTTATAATTTGTCATACAAGAATTCAACTGTAATATTATTCAAATTAAATTAAATTCAACTGTAATATTATTATTAACAACTGTAAAAAGACTAAATTAAATTCAAATTTGATCATAAAAACCTTTAATTTATATAATCAAATTAATGAGTCCTAAATCTAAAATCTATTATAAAATTAGCAACATTTGGGGTTTTTTGTTACATCGTATAATTAGTGTCAATTAATATTATTCAACAAAAACAATTCATGTTGTTCAATAAAAACAATCTATAGTACTAGCTAATAAATTTTACAACTAATACATTTTAGTGTAAGAACTATTACCATTTAAATATGCAATTGAATCACCCGTCACGGTGCAATGCGATGCATAAAAAATATTCGCTCTCATAAAGAGTTTATAAAATATTCATATAATTGAACAGAATCAAATGCACATGACTTGATCAAAATTCATTATCAATCCAAAATGGAACAGCACATTTCTTCTAAATATGACATTATATATATTGTATTCTTGTGAACCTCAAATTCTCCCATCTCTAGAACTCCGGTCAAAGTTTCTCATTAATAAAAAACAGTACTATAATGATGCAAATAGTATAACCACCGGACTTTTCACAAATTTCCAGCACTACAAGTCATACACCAGTAATTAAACTAGAAAAATAGGAGGTTGTCATTTTCTTACACACATTCAATCTACTCATAAATTTCTTTGAATTATCAAAGTCTCATTTTTTCCAGTCTCCCACTATACAAATATATATAGTGGAAAAGATGATTCCATGCCATCCATCAATACAATAACAAGATACTCTCTTCATACAATATTAAATAATAACAATAGTATATATATACATATATGGATCAAAAAACTCCGGTGGCCGTAGTGATGGTGCCGCTTCCAGCACAGGGCCATCTCAACCAGCTCCTCCACCTCTCCCGCCTCGTCTCCGCCCGCAACCTCCCTGTCCACTTCGTCGGCTCCACCACCCACATCCGCCAAGCTAAACTCCGCGTCCACGGTTGGGACCCCACATCCTCCACCACGTTCAACTTCCACGAATTTTCGACTCCTTCTTTTAACAACCCTCTTCCTGACCCCAACGCGGCCACCAAGTTCCCGTCTCAGATGATCCCATCCATGAGCGCGACGACTCATCTCCGCAAGCCTGTGCATGACCTTGTAAATGAAATTTCAGCCACAGTTGGGAGAGTAGTGGTTATATATGACTCCATGATGGCTTATGTTGTTCAAGATGTGTGTGATATTTCGAACGTTGAGATTTACTGTTTCCAGAGCATATCAGCCTTCTCTCTGTACTCGTTTTACTGGGAAGATTTTGGAAAGCCATGCTTACCGGAAGAAGCAGCTATTGTTGAACATGTTCCATCGGCGGAAGGGTGCTTTTCGCCAGAGTTTGAAGATCTTGCGAAGGTACAAGTTGATGCTCAAAAGCCTGTATCTGGGAATCTTTTCAATACGTCCCGTGTGATTGAGGGTTTGTACGTTGATCTTCTTGCGAAAGGGAAGATCACTGGCACGGAGAAGAATTGGGCCATAGGGCCATTCAATCCAGTTACTGCGCTTTCAGAAAAGCGTGGTGCCTGCATTGATTGGCTCGACAAACATGGTCCGAACTCGGTGATATTCGTCTCGTTTGGGTCCACGTCTTCTCTATCGGATGAACAGTTCTACGAGCTAGCTCACGGTCTAGAGAGAAGCGAGCAAAAGTTTGTGTGGGTAGTGAGGGACGCGGATAAAGGAGACGTGTTCGAAGGAGGAGTGAGAAGGCCTCCATTGCCAAAAGGGTTTGAAGAGAGGGTGGAAAGGGAGAGGGCTCATTCTGAGAGATTGGGCCCCACAGTTGGAGATTTTGTCTCATTCGTCGGTTGGTGGTTTTGTGACTCATTGTGGATGGAATTCGTGCATGGAGAGTATAAGTATGGGAGTTCCTATTGTGGCTTGGCCGATGCATTCGGATCAACCTATGAACGCGGTCCTTATGACGAAGGTGCTGAGGATTGGTATCGAGATCAAGGGTTGGGATCGTCGCGAAGAAGTTGTGTCATCGGAGATTGTAGAGAAAGGTGTGAGAAGATTGATGGCATCAGAAGAGGGAGATGTGATGAGGAAGAAAGCAGCTGAGTTAGGGCAAGCTGTGAAGACAAACAAGGAGATGGAATCCTTCATTGCACACATCACCAGATAAAGAGTTTAAGATTCTTCTATATTTCATCTCGTGTTTCATTGCCTTTAATGCACGTCATTTGCTAATAGGTGATGTCATCTAATCTATCCTGGCTTGACGTGTATTAAAAACTTTGGTACATAGTGGAACAGAAAAAAATATTATGTCCTAGCTAGATAACATTATCACTTTTAAAATTTCAATCTTGTTTTCTTCAAATACGACTATGAAAGTTAATAAAAACATGAATGTAACTATTTCATGCTATGAAGGGAAATAAAGAGCTACATTTTCGGGTTTTAACTGTTAACTCGTTTCAAAGATTAGCCCCTGCTAAGTCGAAAATTATGCAATTTTAATTCTCACTTATTAATTAGTATACTTCCATTGCTCACTCTAGAAGGACAAAAAGCTACAAAGTATGATAATTGAATTCCTCTATTACAAATAGTCTTTGATGTTTTAATCTCAAGATTTTCTATCGTACACATTTTACATGATTGTTAAATGTTAGGTCAGAAGACAAATTCAAGTCAAATGCATCTAACTCATTAATTTTGTTTGAATTTTTCTTTTGAACTAAATATTGATAAAGTTAGATCCATGACATATATCATGTGTATATATAGAGGAATTCATATATAGAATCAATTCCTGACAATATGGGTAAAAAAACAAAAGGTGCACATAAAAAAATTTCCTCGTGTCTTAAATAGAAAAACTTGAAGATCAATGGATGAAAGGATTCTTGAGGATCTAATAAAAAAAGCAAGTGTTTTTAAATTCCTTATCTATTGGTTATTTTCTTCTGTGTTGGATTCTCCATTATTAGTAACAATTATTTATAATTTGTCATACAAGAATTCAACTGTAATATTATTCAAATTAAATTAAATTCAACTGTAATATTATTATTAACAACTGTAAAAAACTACTAAATTAAATTCAAATTTGATCATAAAAACCTTTAATTTATATAATCAAATTAATGAGTCCTAAATCTAAAATCTATTATAAAATTAGCAACATTTGGGGTGCACTTTTTGTTACATCGTATAATTAGTGTCAATTAATATTATTCAACAAAAACAATTCATGTTGTTCAATAAAAACAATCTATAGTACTAGCTAATAAATTTTACAACTAATACATTTTAGTGTAAGAACTATTACCATTTAAATATGCAATTGAATCACACGTCACGTTACGGTGAATCGATGCATAAAAAATATTCGCTCTCATAAAGAGTTTATAAAATATTCATATAATTGAACAGAATCAAATGCACATGACTTGATCAAAATTCATTATCAATCCAAAATGGAACAGCACATTTCTTCTAAATATGACATTATATATATTGTATTCTTGTGAACCCCAAATTCTCCCATCTCTAGAACTCCGGTCAAAGTTTCTCATTAATAAAAAACAGTACTATAATGATGCAAATAGTATAACCACCGGACTTTTCACAAATTTCCAGCACTACAAGTCATACACCAGTAATTAAACTAGAAAAATAGGAGGTTGTCATTTTCTTACACACATTCAATCTACTCATAAATTTCTTTGAATTATCAAAGTCTCATTTTCCAGTCTCCCACTATACAAATATATATAGTGGAAAAGATGATTCCATGCCATCCATCAATACAATAACAAGATACTCTCCTCATACAATATTAAATAATAACAATAGTATATATATACATATATGGATCAAAAAACTCCGGTGGCCGTAGTGATGGTGCCGCTTCCAGCACAGGGCCATCTCAACCAGCTCCTCCACCTCTCCCGCCTCGTCTCCGCCCGCAACCTCCCTGTCCACTTCGTCGGCTCCGCCACCCACATCCGCCAAGCTAAACTCCGCGTCCACGGTTGGGACCCCACATCCTCCACCACGTTCAACTTCCACGAATTTTCGACTCCTTCTTTTAACAACCCTCTTCCTGACCCCAACGCGGCCACCAAGTTCCCGTCTCAGATCATCCCATCCATGAGCGCGTCGACTCATCTCCGCAAGCCTGTGCATGACCTTGTAAATGAAATTTCAGCCACAGTTGGGAGAGTAGTGGTTATATATGACTCCATGATGGCTTATGTTGTTCAAGATGTGTGTGATATTTCGAACGTTGAGTTTTACTGTTTCCAGAGCATATCAGCCTTCTCTCTGTACTCGTTTTACTGGGAAGATTTTGGAAAGCCATGCTTACCGGAAGAAGCAGCTATTGTTGAACATGTTCCATCGGCGGAAGGGTGCTTTTCGCCAGAGTTTGAAGATCTTGCGAAGGTACAAGATGATGCTCAAAAGCCTGTATCTGGGAATCTTTTCAATACGTCCCGTGTGATTGAGGGTTTGTACGTTGATCTTCTTGCGAAAGGGAAGATCACTGGCACGGAGAAGAATTGGGCCATAGGGCCATTCAATCCAGTTACTGCGTTTTCAGAAAAGCGAGGTGCCTGCATTGATTGGCTCGACAAACAGGGTCCGAACTCGGTGATATTCGTCTCGTTTGGGTCCACGTCTTCTCTATCGGATGAACAGTTCTACGAGCTAGCTCACGGTCTAGAGAGAAGCGAGCAAAAGTTTGTGTGGGTAGTGAGGGACGCGGATAAAGGAGACGTGTTCGAAGGAGGAGTGAGAAGGCCTCCATTGCCAAAAGGGTTTGAAGAGAGGGTGGAAGGGAGAGGGCTCATTCTGAGAGATTGGGCCCCACAGTTGGAGATTTTGTCTCATTCGTCGGTTGGTGGTTTCGTGACTCATTGTGGATGGAATTCGTGCATGGAGAGTATAAGTATGGGAGTTCCTATTGTGGCTTGGCCGATGCATTCGGATCAACCTAGGAACGCGGTCCTTATGACGAAGGTGCTGAGGATTGGTATCGAGATCAAGGGTTGGGATCGTCGCGAAGAAGTTGTGTCATCGGAGATTGTAGAGAAAGGTGTGAGAAGATTGATGGCATCAGAAGAGGGAGATGTGATGAGGAAGAAAGCAGCTGAGTTAGGGCAAGCTGTGAAGACAAACAAGGAGATGGAATCCTTCATTGCACACATCACCAGATAAAGAGTTTAAGATTCTTCTATGTTTCATCTCGTGTTTCATTGCCTTTAATGCACGTCATTTGCTAATAGGTGATGTCATCTAATCTATCCTGGCTTGACGTGTATTAAAAACTTTGGTACATAGTGGAACAGGAAAAAATATTATGTCCTAGCTAGATAACATTATCACTTTTAAAATTTCAATCTTGTTTTCTTCAAATACGACTATGAAAGTTAATAAAAACATGAATGTAACTATTTCATGCTATGACGGGAAATAAAGAGCTACATTTCTGGTTTTAACTGTTAACTCGTTTCAGCATTAGCCCTGCTAAGTCGAAAATTATGCAGCTTAATTCTCACTTATTAATTAGTATACTTCATTGCTCACTCTAGAAGGACCTAAAGCTACAGTATGATAATTGAATTCCTCTATTACAAATAGTCTTTGATGTTTTAATCTCAGTACTTTCTATACGTACACCTACATGATTGTGTAATGTTAGGCTGTAAGACAAATTCAAGTCAAATGCATCTAACTCATTAATTTTGTTTGAATTTTTCTTTTGAACTAAATATTGATAAAGTTAGATCCATGACATATATCATATGTGTATATATAGAGGAATTCATATATAGAATCAATTCCTGACAATATGGGCAAAAAGCAAAAGGTGCACATAAAAAATTTCCTCGTGTCTTAAATAGAAAAACTTGAAGATCAATGGATGAAAGGATTCTTGAGGATCTAATAAAAAAGCAAGTGTTTTTAAATTCCTTATCTATTGGTTATTTTATTTGTGTTGGATTCTCCATTATTAGTAACAATTATTTATAATTTGTCATACAAGAATTCAACTGTAATATTATTCAGCTTCGCAGTAAGGAACTCAACAATACTAAAACAATAAAAATAAAACAAAGGCTGATAAGGGAACTATGAAGAAAATAAATAGAAGCAATTAAATACTCTCTTTCATCTCATGTTTCATTACATGTGTACTATATGTGCAATCTATAATTCAGACTAAGTTATTATACACTGATTGAAATTTATTAACCAATATAATATTCAAATACAATGAATTGAGCTCCAAGTTTGGGGTATTTCTAACCAAAAAATGTTAGTTACATAAATAAGTACACAAAGTATATCATCAAGAACATAAACATTTCATCACTAGTCACAAAGAAGTTTAGAGATAAAAATACACACATGGTGTATCTTGGTCATAGATTATGGCTTCCAGTTAATAATCAAGTTAAAATACCTTGTTCATACCTAACATTTGGGAAAAACTATCAGTTACCTCGGTAAGATTAGGTTTTCTTTGTCAGCAACGTTATATCAAGGGCAGCAGAGATGCTTGAGGTCATCTTCTTGAGCATACCAATTCGGTATTATCTTTGGAAGGTGGGGGTATAGATCTTTGTACGAATTTCTAATCGTACCTTCTGCAACTCCCGTTGCACTTGATACATCTGCAAATCATCGATACATTTAAACTGAAGTTAAATATATGAAAGAAACAATGAAAAACATGCAGAGAGAATTGTCCTGGTAATTATCAGCAAGGGAAGTCACCTTTGAGGGGCTTTTTATAGTCCGAGAGCTGAGTGACTATGTAAATAACTGCTGCTGCAATGGAAATAGGGCTTCTCCTGAATTGAAAATGATGTTTACTATCTAGTTAGTAAAAAATGATGAAAAAAAAAAGAGTCAAAGAAAATTAATGTACTCAAACAAGAAAAGAGTTGACAAGACAGATATACCTAATGTCAAATTGTTCGGCCTTCCCGACAGCTTCTTGAGCAGCTTTAACAGTCTGATTTGCCATTCCAAGATTTGAACAAAAGCGTCTCTGATTGTGTTAAAAGAACAGAGTAATTATCATTACAATCATTGAGATAATTAAACATCAGCTAATTTCTTGCCTTTCCCTCCATAGGAGGGGTTAAGGTTAGGAGGGTTGCCTCGTTATAACCTTACCATGAAATCACCCGCATGTATAGTCCCTATCTCCACCGACTGGCCATTCCCAAGCTCTAGCTGTTTCTTGATGTATGCTTTCGCTCGTCCAATCTCCTTCTTAGTCGCCCCATTGGCAACAGAGCAAATCTCTGGTTGGATTCAAAAGTTCAAAAGAGTTCAGGCACACAGATATGACGATTGACGAAGCATCTAAGTGGCAAAGATAAAAACTTGAATACACAAGGTGCTTAAGTGTACTTTTAAATGGTATTAGTTGTTTTCACTGAAAACTATCAGTTGTTTAAAGTGAGTACAATTGGTGTACAAAAGTGTTACTAAATGACCAAAAGTTTCAAAGTGAGTACCCTTTACAGTACGGGGCTTGTCTTCCTGCCGGCATGCTATGTACAAGCAAGCACCCAATATGGCGTCCTGATTTCTTCCTCGACTGGACTTCTGATCTTCCACCTTCTTGTAAATCTCATTAGCCCGATCCTTCAGAAATATTATCATCGAATAAATTATTACCATAAATGCAATATCTAGAGCAGCATTTGACATGATTCTCAGGTTTGCAATAAAGTAAGGCCAACATAATAAACAAGATATCAGGAATCTGCACTTCTAAAAACCAAATAAAATGTCTAGCACACAACAAAGTAATTTTCACATATCACAAAAAGGTCCATCGAGTAAGAGATGAAAGCAATACTAGACTTAGTAAGAAACTAACTAATCAAGAGGCATAAGTTATGTTGAAAACCTAGTCTCATTAATGGGAACAGATGTGCACAAGTTGTTGAGTTCAAATAAAAGATAAATAACTTAGCTGAGACCATCTGAGACGTTTCAGTGGGCCTGAAGAACATGTTAATAACAAGTAAACAAAGTACCTTTATAGTTGCCACAAGGCCCAACCTGAAAGAAGATTAGCTACATCAGATGATTTTTTATCTGTCAATTGCCAGAATAGTATTTTTGAGTGAACAATGAAGAGCTTGAAAAGAACTCCAGAGAGAGCTTGCCAAAACCATTACAATGAAGATCATTCCAATCAAATTTAAACGAAAAACTTAAGTTAATTCATACCAACATTCACCAAACTACAGGGGAATCTCGAACAAATAATACTCAATTACCAAACATATACATTAGCCTCATCCATTATTCCCCTGAATCAGTTCATCATAATCAAGCAAAGTGCCATAAATTCTAACCAACAACATGGATATGAGGTTGAAAATCAAACTTAATCCCTTAATCATCATTAGGTATCTTCTTCTCAAAATCGTAATTTCTTATGAGGCCACATAACACTAAGCACATGATAAAATTCAATAAACACAAAATTCAAATCCTTCACCTATCGGACATAGTAGCAATGCTTTTGAAGGCCAGAATAAGAGTCCGATCGGGGTTCGAACCGCGGCCCTGCCACCGCCCAAGCGACGTCGTAAGGAAATCACCGGTGGTCCCATTCGGCATCGAGATAACAGTAGAGAGACCGCCGTCAGTGAGGAGCGGGTTCGCGGGGGCCCCGACCCGAACCGGATCCGCATCCCCGGACTCATTGGCGAACGTCCTCCACTCGGAGGTCTCATCAATGGAGTGCGATTCGAGCACGAGGCCGCACTCGGAGCACACGGTGTCCCCCGCCGCGTGGTCGCACACCACCTCCGTCAATCGTTTGCAGTCGGAGCAGTACACATCCGCCATCAAATCGTAGGCAGAATCAACGGCGTGAAATGGAAATGGGATTCATGGGGTTGATGCGAGAAGAAATTGGGGGTAGAGAGATCATGTGGAATTCGTGGATTGCTCATTGGTTGATTGATAGGATCACATTTATTGAATGGGCATTTTACGTTTTGTATACAAGAAGAGAAACCGCCAATTTGATTTCGGTTTTCTGGATCAAAAACACGCAGGGGGAATGTTGCCTTGTCTGACAATCAGTTTAATATTTTTAAAAGTGTATAAATGTTTTATTAATTAGTATTTATTTCTATTATTTTTTTAAAAGTAATCATTACAACTAGTATTTCACCCGAGCGATGCTCGGTCTCTTTTATAATATTATATAATATATTATAAATTTATAGAGTTTCAATTTAATCTAAAAAAGTACTTTTATGATCCAAATAAATTTTCCACCCTAAATTTAGTTACCCTTCTATTGAGTTATTTGATACTTTCTAGTATATGCCAATGTAATTGCATCTTCGATCCACGGTGCTACGTAGGTCAATAATGTAAATTAAAAAAAAATGGTCCAAAAGATGTGGTGGTCCAAAGGATTAGATTGTGTTTTGATCGGGCAAAGTTAGATGTTAGTTGTTAGTAGTTAGTATATCAAGCACTCAAATACTCCACGAAATCACCAATCCATCTTATAACTCCCATAACTCCAATTCGTTCCTAGAGGGAATCAAACATGGGTCTCCCACTCAAATTAGGAGCCCAGTGGCCAGGTGGGCTAAGCCACCTAGTTTCCGTCTCATAATTAAATGAACATTTACTGTACACATATGTTTTAAAAAAATAATTATTTATTATTATTAAAAGGAATAAAATTGGAAGTTAAATAATAAAGTAGTGACATTTATGTAAATTAAATAATATAAAGTTAACTTTAATGTTAAAAAAGTAATTATATTTGGTGTAATATTAAGGTGCCTGAAGGGTATAGATAAAAGACAAAAAATTACTTTATTACTCCATTCGTCCTAATTTAGATTGATCATTTTCTATAATTAAGTGTCCTAATTTAGATTGATCATTTTCTAAAAAGGAAATAAAACAATTTTATTCACAAAACAATATCCCTTACAAACAACACTTATTTACATTACATGTCACTCCACTACACACACTAAATTAACTTTACATTATTTAATACTAATAAACAACATATTTTTTAAAGTTGAATTGACATCATTTAATACTATTATTCCCAATTTTTTCTTAAACTACGGATCTACACTAACTGAATAATTAAAATTAGGACGGAGTGAGTATTATTTATAAAAATATTTAATTGAATTTGGGACGAACGTTTTTTGTAAATATTCAATTGAGTTGGGGACCAAAGCAGTACATTAGATGATGATGTTGTTAATTCAACCTTGTGTTACTGTTTAGCTAAAAATTCGTGTGAGAGAGTACTGAAAGAAATTCGAAAGACCGAATTTCATTTTAACAACATCCGACCCAATATTATAGAGAAAATCCCACTCATTAGTAGAGAATTTTGCACATTAATCCAAAACTGAAATATTTTAAGTGAAAGTGATGGGTTTCAACCGAAAAATTGATACATGCTTATGAGTTATGAGAATAAAATATTTTACTATTAACATTAATTCTTGTAAAGATTAATACTATAATTATATAGTATTACTTTTTACAAGCAACCATATATGTGTTGTACGTTAAATCAATTTCATAAAAAATAAAATGACGAAATGGAACAGTTCAAGTGGTTAGAGCACAATTACCTATGTCGTGAGGTCATAGATTCGAGTCACCATTTGTCCGATCAAAATAAAAATAAAATAAAAAATTGACACTTAAATACTGCTTTCTCCGTTCTATACTCGATTTCCTATTTTCTATTTTGATCAGTTGCATATTTGTTTTTTCTTTCCATAAATAAAAAATAAAACAATATTTTTTTTATAACTATATTCTTTCAACATCTCAAAAATTACATTTCATGTCATTATTTTATACACACTAAAAATCATTTTATCATCCCATCTACTTTAATAATGATATAAAAAAATTTACAATACCTTCAATTAAAAATCAATTTATCCCCTCAAATAATAAATAACTCGTACGTTAAAAACCATGCAATCACTAAATTGAAAATCAACAAAAAAATTTATACAAGACGGTCTCATGTAAGCCTCATACATGAGACATGTATAAATAATAACAAATCAACATTCACCCCTCTTAAAATATGAAAACTATCATGCCCAAATTATATTTTAATTTACCGTGAAACCGTATAGTATGTGTGCCTTTAAAAAAAATTGAAAGAATTTGATAAGTCAAAAGCAATCAAGGGGCTTGCCGCAGTGCCGTGTTTTCATTATGAGTAGTCTGTGTAAGTTGAGCTGCGGCTTCATGCATCCATTTCCACAGAGATGGCAAAACCGAAATTAAACAACCAACAGAAGGGCATACTCGTCATTAATCATAAATCATTCAACCCGAAATCCTGATATTTCCCCGCCTGGCAACTTCAATGCCACAACGTGCTCACAATTAAAAGTTCGTTGGGGTAGTTGGACAATTTTCCTTTTCCTTTTTTCTTTTTTTTTTTTTTAATTTCACATTTTTCCTTTCTTTAAATACACACACTTCTCCCCATTCCAAACAATACAAACACACTTCATTCTCTTCCAAAAAATATCCTCCAACAATGTCGAACGACGTCGTACGCAAAATCTCGGTCGACGCCACACCGGATCACAGAACCGGTTGCACCAACTTCCATCAATCGGTGCGCTTAAAGTACGTAAAACTCGGCTACCACTACTTAATCACACACGCTATGTACCTCCTCCTAATCCCGCTACTCGCAATCTCCACCGTCCATCTCTCTACACTCACCGCACAGGATCTCACCCTCCTGTGGGCCCACCTCAAATTCAACCTCCTCTCCGTAGTGGCGGGGTCCGCCTTCCTCGTATTCCTCGCCACACTCTACTTCATGACCCGACCCCGCAAAGTCTACTTACTAGACTTTGCGTGCTACAAGCCGGGTCAAGAGCTTATATGCAGTAAAGAGCTTTTCATGGAACTGTCAAAATTGGCCGAGATATTCACCGAAGAGAATTTGGACTTCCAAAAAAGAATTTTGGAGAGGTCCGGGTTAGGTCAGATGACCTACTTTCCGGACGCTCTCCTGCGGGTCCCAGCCGATCCCAGCATGGCTGAGGCCCGCAGGGAGGCTGAGATGGTCATGTTCGGGGCCATCGATGATTTGCTTGCGAAAACCGGGGTTAAGGCTAAGGATATAGGGATACTTGTGGTCAATTGTAGCCTTTTTTGCCCTACGCCTTCTTTGAGTGCAATGGTGGTCAATCATTACAAGCTTAGGGGGAATATTTTGAGCTACAATCTTGGTGGCATGGGGTGCAGTGCTGGATTGATGTCGATTGATCTGGCTAAGCAGCTTTTGCAGGTAATTTTGTTAATTTTTTATGAGTTGATTGTTATGTTTGAATGTTCGATTTGGATCTTCTGTTACGCTACGGTAGAATTACGATTACATGTGACACAACGGAATTATGTTGAAAAAGTGCACAACTTAGGTGTATATTGTGGAAGTTTTTACTTTATGGTTAGGTATGTAGGGTATGTGCGAACTTAATTAGGAAAAAATTAAATCACAAAAAATTATATAAGACGGAGACAAATCAACACCCATATCTTCGAAAATGTTAAAACATCATATTCAAATTATGTTTCATTTCACTTGGAGACCGTACTCCTCAAATTAAATTTATTATGAACACATGTTTGTGTTAGGCTATTTTCTGACAGATTTGGGCCCATTTTGCTTAAAGTAGTTTCTTGATTGCATTCAAAAAGTGATTTTCTATTTCTCATGTTTATGGATTATGTTGTGTATTTGAAACCACTTGTTCACGTAATTTTAATTTTGTGGGTATATGTAGTTATAATGCATTTTTGGACCATATCTAGGATAAAGGTGAAAAATCTTGAATTTCGTGACTATCGAACACTGCAATAGAACTGCACAACTGAAATCCAATTATATCTTGTCCATTCTTATGGGACAAAAAAAATAATTCCTTACCAATAATTTAAATTACCTTCCCTAGATATAAACTCCAATTTAAATAAAATATTATTTTATAATATAAGTATTAATTTTTGAATATCGGTGCAACAGGTGCACCCAAATTCGTACGCCCTCGTAGTAAGCATGGAGAACATCACTCTAAATTGGTACTTCGGAAACAAACGATCAATGCTAGTGTCGAATTGCATCTTCCGCATGGGCGGCGCAGCCATTCTCCTCTCGAACAAGCCATCCGACAAGCGCCGTTCAAAGTATCAGCTCATACACACTGTCCGGACCCACAAGGGTGCGGATGACAAGAGCTACAGGTGTGTATTTCAAGAAGAAGATGAGAAAAAACAAATCGGTGTAGCCCTCTCGAAAGACCTAATGGCTGTGGCAGGGGATGCCCTAAAGACAAACATCACTACTTTAGGGCCACTAGTCCTCCCTATGTCCGAACAGTTACTATTTTTCATAGCCCTAGTTGCAAGAAAGGTTTTCAAGATGAAAATCAAGCCCTACATTCCGGACTTCAAGCTTGCGTTCGAGCATTTTTGCATTCATGCGGGGGGGAGGGCCGTGTTGGATGAGTTGGAGAAGAATCTCGAGTTGACCCAGTGGCATATGGAACCTTCTAGAATGACACTTTATAGGTTTGGTAATACATCGAGCAGCTCGTTGTGGTATGAATTGGCGTATATGGAAGCTAAGGGGAGGATTAGGAAGGGTGATCGGACGTGGCAAATTGCATTCGGGTCGGGTTTTAAATGTAATAGCGCGGTGTGGCAAGCGTTGAGACGGGTCGACCCGGTTAAAGAGAAGAGCCCTTGGATTGATGAGATTGGTGATTTTCCAGTTGAGGTTCCTAGAGTGGTGAATATTGGTTAGGAGAATTTAAGTGAGAATATTGTTAATAGCCTTTCTTTACTTGAGAGAGGGAGGGGGGTTGTCTTTAATTTCTTTAATTTGACAATCAATTGATGACCAAGAATTTGTTGTTATTTGAGTTTTAGCTAGGGGATCACATTGTACTATATTGCTATTAGGTGTATGACTTATGAGAGATATGCCCAAAATATAGAGGAGAATTCGTTTATTTTCAAGGAAATGGAAGTTTGTCTATTTTGAAAGCATTTTGTTACATTTAATTTCAGTAAAGGTATGTAAAATGGCTTGTTAGGTTAGAATATTCTTTTGTTCAATCATAATCTCCAAACTTTTGTCATGTGATGTTGCACTTCTATAGAAATTTGGGGATCAATCACTTCACATTAATTCAAACCAAGAAATGAGATGTTCAATATAAATGAATGTCACATAAAATTATAAAAAATATCCAACGAATCGCTATATTCTTGGTTCATGTGTTGAAAATCCAGCAGGGTGAAACTCCAGTGAAATACTAAAGTGGAACAGGAAAATCGAACAGTCAAACCAATTACAACACTTTCTCCATAATTCATACGCAAATAAACATGTACATAACGATGATTGATAACTTCATCTTAATATGTGCACTTTTTGGCTTGCACAAGAACAATAAATATGACAATTCAAACAACCGAGTTCGAAGAATGGGCATAAAAAAATTGAAGAAACTTCTATGGACATGCATGCTTAATTATACCCCATGCCACATAATAAAGCAGGAAAAGAACTATAGAGAGCTAGGATTAATGAAACTAGCATTTAAAATGTTGGTCCAACAAACAACTACCACCAATACCAATTATGTTGGCCCAACAAACAACTACCACCAATAACAAATGTTGGCCTAACAAATGTTGGCCCAACAAATGATGGTCATGATAAATAATGTTGTAATAATATTATGGAAATGGTAGCTGGAGATGTTTAAGTCGATGGAGTAATACGGTGATTAATAATCACGCGATTAAAATTACTTTGTTTATACTAGCTTGGACCCAAAATATTGGTCATTCAAAGATATTTCACGTGAATTAAGAAAGTCACTGAATAACAATAAATATACATGTAAAAGTGTGTCTTATGTGCATGTAGATGCATTGTGCATTTATAGTGTATTTTAAAAAAGTGCAACTTATTATATTGAAATATGCAACTTATTTACATTGAATCGTGCAACTATTTTTCCATATTAATAGTTGCACGATTCAGTGTAAACAAGCTGTATATTTCACTATAACAAATTGCATGATTTTAAAATGCTCAATAAGTGCACGGTGCACCTGAATATAAGAGTTAGCCTATGTGTAATGTGTCAATTTTACATTTTTATTTATTTACATGGTCCTTTATTGTATATTATTGCAAAACAAATATGAGAATAAATTAAATTGAAATATGACAATATTTAACTCTACTAGATTATTGCAAAATGACAAACATTTTGAGAAAAAATATATATATTTTTTAAGTTGGAGGGAGTATTATTTTATCGAATTTGCTAGACTTAACTTGTCTCTCATGACTCACAAAAATAGTTAACTTTATCACGGGCGTAAACGAAGTGAAATAAATAATCAGGTGATTAGAATACCACTATTAATACCTTGACGTTACGAATTCGAGTCAACATTTCACCTATTAAAAAAAATGGACGAATAAATTGACATGAAAACAGAAAAGATTAAGTTCAGTTTAAAATATATTTATTCTGATGTTTATACTTTATATTATATAATGACATGATATAACGCGAAACCAATTAATAATATATCAATATCATGATAACACGAAACCCCAGAATTGTGTTTGTCCGAAGCAACCTGCAACTGTACGTATCAGTTTGATTAAACATGTTCACAGCTATATATAAATAGGAAAATAGCTGGTTCCATCTTTGTCAAACAATATATAAGAAAATTACACTTCTATATTTGGATTTTTGACTTATGAGTTATGAGTGTATTTTGAAAAGAAATAAATAATTTAAATATATTAAAATCGATGTATTATTGAGGAAATATGCATAAAATGCAAATTTATTTGATTTTTCTTTAGAAAATTAGAGATTTTTACCTAAGTTTACAAGCTCTCCAATATTTGACAATTTGTAACAACTTATAGACCTTAAAATAAGCTATTTACATTTATAAAGAGCTAGCTCAAAAAAATATACCACCACCTTAATCTCTTGAATTTTATAAAATCTTAATGATTTTTTTTTTTTTTTTGGGGGGGCTACTGATATAATAATTTATCATTGTTTGCAATTGCCATGGTTTTATTACTCAATTTATTCTAACTACATGCATTATATAATTACACTAAATTAACTAATAATACTCGAAATCAGAAATGTCGATTTTCATATGAAAATTGAACTTCTTTTATAGCAAAAAACGCACTTATTATTTATTGAAATCAATGGGAAAAATACATCGAAAAAAGGACTAAGAAAAAAAAAGAAACGAGCAAAATACTGGAAGAAAATGGAAATAGACTTAAAAAGAAATCCAGCCCATTTGCTGCAAATGAGCCCAAGCAAAAGCCCATTTTGATTGCCTAACGTCAATATTTGAAAAAGGAAAAGCAGTGGTCCATATATGTAATGTGATTGTACATGTACTATTAGGAATTCTTTATATATATATATATATATATATATATATTTTTTAATTATTAATTATCTTGTATAATGACTTATTTTGGCATTCTAAAACAATTTTGATGTTTATTGAAAGAATTTTATTTCTTCTAAAAATTAAAATTGTAGAAAGATATGAAATTAATTCGTTTTTTTATTTTTTCTAACATTTATGATAAGTTCATCTCCTTGCCCCATATACACCGAATCATTCCTGAATAATTGAAAATTGTAAATGACAAAATACTCAATGAACAAGAGGATTATAACTAAAAAAATTCAGATATATCATTTATGTACACACTGCATAAATGTTAGATCGTTCTAAAAGGTTCTAGCTAAGAAAAATTACACTCAAGTATACACCTTACATTTGCATTAAAAGTTAAATCGTATTATAAGTTAATTTCTAGCCTTAAACAAATAAAATACACATACGCAAGTGTGAAATCAATTTGGTTGATGCCAAACTTTGTAGGGCGTAGGTGATGCTTTCTTTTATAGTGAGAAGGTATATATACCCAATTTTATAATAATAAAAATAGTTTATACTCAATCAAATAAGGAAAAAAGAAATATACTTCGTCGTTTTCTTTATTGTTGTATTAATCATTTGTATGTCTAATTGTGATACATTAATCCTATAATATATTATTCGAATTTAACCTAGAGTTGTATTTGAAATTAAAAAAAAATAAAAATTCCCAACCGGCTAAATGCAAAGGCAAAAACCCATCCCCCCACAAATTACAACCTCAATCAGTCCCCATCCAACCAAATTTCGCCTCTAAGCCATCCTCATTCTGTCAATTATTCCAACCACCTCCCCCCCAACCCAAAAAAAAAGGCTTGGTGTTCTTTTTCAGACATGGGATTGCGGATGCTCAAACGTTTGTCTGATGAAACCTTTGGAATTGAGTTTTCATTAATTCTTTGTGGAGATAATTCGAATTTTAATGAAGAAAGTGTAGTGTACAGAGTATAGTGTAATGGTGTTGATTTATCAAGAGTTGTGCACATGTTTCTCAAAAATAGGCAACCGACATTTTTTGGTAATAATGACATTACTACATGTAGAGTGAATTTTCAAATGCTTTATGTGTAAAATTACCTTTTCGTGTCACATTTATAGATAGAGTGAATTTTCAAATGTAATATGTGTAAAATTACATTTTTACTGGTGGGTGGACTTACCTCATCAGTGATTTGGATTAATTGACAAAGTTACGTTATTCAAACAGAAAAGAATAATCATTGTACTTATATTCAAATTTTTACCGTATATCTTATTGTGTGTGATCAATTACAAATGTACAATTTTTATGGGGGTGTGCAAATTTTTTTTATTATGGGTGTGCAGAATATTTTAATAAAAGGATAAATAATTAAAAAGTAGATAACTGAAAAAAAAATTAGGCTAAAAAAAATCAATTATAAAAAAGGAACATACAATCTACAATTTTAAAATATAAAATTATTAAAAATGTGGGAGTATGCAAATTTTATTGCGGGTGTGCAGAATTTTATTATGGGTGTGCGGAATTTTCAACGGGTGTGCATAATTTTTTTACGGGTGTGTAGAATATTTTTATTTTTACGGGTGCAGAATATTTTTATTTTTACGGGTGTGCAGAATCTTTTAATAAAAGGATAGATAATTAAAAAATAGATAATTGGAAAAAAATTATGCTAAAAAAATCAATTAAAATAAAAGGACATATGATTTTTATAGGTATGCATAATTTTTTTTTTACCAGTGTGCAGAATTTTTTTATGAGTGTGTAGAATTTTAAATAAAAGAATAAATGATTAATAAAGTTTTAGGGTGTGCAAAATATTTTTTTGGTGTGTAGATTTTTATATAAAAGGACATATGATTAAAAAAAATTGGGTGTGCAAAATTTGTTAAGGGAGTGCAAAATTTTTAAATAAATAAACAAATAAGTGAATAGATAATTAAAAAAAAATTGTGTGCAATTTTTTTTACGTATATGTATAATTTTTTTATGGGTGTGCAGAATTTTTTATAGATATGCAATTTTTTTTTTACGGGTGTGCAAAATTTTTAAATAAAATGACAAAATTTGTATAACCAAACTGAATTTCTTATTTATTTTACTGAAAAAAAATTATTTATCACATGTTGCATTAAATATGAATGAATGTTATATATATTTACTGCATACCCGTTTGATAAGTCAGTACGTGTTACGTTGTAGTTAATTTGGTGATACTGGATCACGAAGATCAAATTAATTCGGTTCATCGTGACTAAGTACAAATTCACACTTGAGATGAAAATGAACAACCCATCATGAAAGGTTGAAGTGTGTAAAGGCTCAAATTGGCTTTGTTTTGACCACGAGGATTCTGTTTAGTGCATTATGATCTTGTTGAAAAAGGACCTCTGAGGAGGATAAATTCTTGATCTTGAATATATAAGAATTAGACCTCGATTGGTTCGTTATTTCTTAATCTTAAATCCCCTTAAATAGGATCTTGTGAAATTAATAACTATTGCTTTGACTTATGATGGGAAGAGAATCAATGTGATTCGATACCTTGTATCTTGGGCAATATTATTAATTACATACGATTTCTAAGATTTAATCTTGAGGAGAATCGTGTGCAAAACGACTTGCTTGATTTTTGTCCCTTGGTGGGCTCGAATCTTTATCATACCAAATCTTGCAAGTGGAAATTTATTTTAGGTATGGATAGTTGTTAGGATTTAAGCAAACAATTATGGAGAAAATAATGGAAACACGAATTAAGGAACACAAATTTGGTTACCCGGTTAAATGAGGAATGACTACGTCTGGGGCACTACCAAGCCGGAGATCTACTATTTTCGTGTGATATGAAAGTGATCTACCGATACAAACGAAGTTAAAGAGAATTTAAATGAAACCACAATTTAGTTTGATTTCGACCCGCCCCGCGTGGCGAAAGATATTTCGACCGAGCTCTTGGTCGCGCTTTGCCCCGGATCGATCCTCTCCGTTCGATCACCTTTTGGTCGAGCAAAAGTGCTCGACCAAACCCTCTCGGGTCGGCCTTGCACCTACTGGATCGCGCCCGCCGATCACCTTTTGGTCGAGCAAAAGTGCTCGACCAAACCCCCGGTCGGCGCGCCTTTGAAATATTTGCATCCCTTTTTCCGACTCAGCTCCATAACCCAATAATCTCCCCGAGATCGACTCCAAAAATTAACTTATCCGCTTCCGCTTTCAACGATCTCTCTCACTGGTAGTAGTGCCGGGCCTTATTCTCAGTTTCTAAGGCCAGTTGAAGTCATGCATAACTTCAACTTCTCTAAGGTCACAACCTTAGTCAACATGTCAGCAGGATTCTCACTTCCTCGGATCTTCATTAGCTGTAAGATCTTGTTCTCTATGAGGTAACGTATGTAATGATACCTTAACTCAATATGCTTCATCCTCAAGTGAAAGGCCGGATTCTTTGCCAAGTGAATAGCACTCTGACTGTCACTATACAGAATAATATCCTTTTACTCCTTCCCCAGCTCACACGAAAGATTCTGCAACCAAACCATTTCTTTACTAGCCTCAAGTAACTGCAACGTACTCTACTTCTGCAGTGGACTGAGCTACGATCTTCTTCAACTTAGAAGCCCAAGAAATTGTTGTACCACCAAAAGTGAACACATATCCGATAGTACTCCTCCTTTTTGTCGAGATCATTTGATGCCAAGTCTGCATCAACATATCCTGCCAACTCAACGTTTTTGCCCTCAAAGCACAAAGCTTGTTCAGTAGTACCTCTCAAGTACCTAAGGATCCACTTCACTGCCTCCCAATGCTGCTTACCCGGATTTTCCATAAACCGGTTAACAACTCCCACCGCCTGTGCAATGTCTGGTCTTGTACACACCATGTCATACATCAAACTGCCAATTGTTGAAGCATATGGAGTGTTTTGCATGTAGGTCCGCTCCTCTTCGCTACTAGGTGAATCCTTGTTGGATAGCTTGAACTGACTTCCCAAAGGGACCCGAACTGACTTTGCATCTTCCATACTAAATCTCTCCAAGACCCTCTTTATGTATTCAGCCTGTGAAAGATACAACTTTCCTGCCACCTTATCACGATCGATTCGCATACCTAAGATTTGCTTGGCCTCTCCAAGGTCCTTCATAGCAAACCTTTCAGACAATTTCTTCTTCAACTTGCTCACTTCGCGAGCACTAGAGCCTGCTATCAACATGTCATCAACATATAATAGCAAAATGATATAACCACCATCATACCTCTTGAAGTAACAACAATGGTCGGCTTCACACCTATTGATCTCAATCTCGTGCGTGAACCCATCAAACTTCTTGTACCACTGTAATGGAGCTTGTTTCAAACCATACAAGCTCTTCTTCAATTTGCAAACAAGCTCACTATTCCCCTTAGACAAGTATCCTTCTGGTTGCTTCATGTAGATGTCCTCATCTAAGTCAACATGAAGAAAGGCTATTTTCACATCCATCTGTTCTAACACCAAATTTTCTGCAGCCACCAAACTCAGAACTAACCGAATGGTAGTTAGCTTCACCACTGGAGTAAAACCATCAGTATAATCAATAACATGTTTCTGCTGAAACCCCTTCACAACCAGTATTGTCTTGTAGCGTTTGCTTCCATCAGCCTCCTCTTTGATTATGTAAACCCACTTATTATGCAGTTCTTTCTTGCCCTTAGGGAGCTCAACTACTTCCCAGGTTCCGTTGGTCATCAACGAATTCATTTCATCATCCATCGCAAGTTTTCACTTGCTCACCTGTTCACTACGTATAGCCTCTGCATAACATTCAGGTTCACCACCATCAGTCAACAATAAATAATGAAGAGAAGGTGAATACCTATCAGGAGATCTCCGTTCTCCCGTGGATCTCCGCAGCGGAATTGTTGGTGGTGGTGTACTTGGTTCTTCCTCAACAATCACCTGATCATCTTGAACCTCCTTGCTCCCACCTGAGTTTGAAATGTCTAACTCCACAACCTGAGTCTCAGAACCACATTCTTTGGATATCCCCAACTTGTCTTTGTACAACACCTGCTCATTAAATACGACATCTAGACTACGAATTACCTTTCGATTTTCCTCATCCCAAAATCGATAGCCAAATTCATCACCGTCATATCCAATAAACGTATGATTAGAGGTGAAATTGAGTGAGTTACGAGCGAGTTTTGGCCATGTGTTGAGTGTTTTTAGTGATATTCTTGTGGTGATTGAGCATAATCTGTATAAAATCACTAATTTGCTTCTGTGGTTTGTATAACAGGAAAGAGGGCTGAAAATGGAGCTCGTGAGACGTCGCGGTGCATGAATCGGACTCCCGATTGAAAAGATATGAAAAAAATACTGAAAAGTATTAGTTGGAGTGAAGAAAGGTGATAGAAGGATGAGGTCGAGCACCTAGAGCTCGACCAATGCGGTCGAGCGGTCAAAAGTCCAGGGATCTATAGGCGCTCGATCAGGTGTGGTCGAGCAAAACCGCTCGACCAAGGAATGTCGTCGAGCGCAACCAAGTCCAGCGATCCATAAGCGCTCGATCAAACCAAGTGGTCGAGTGATACTGCTCGACCAAGTTCCATGCTCGAGCAGTCCGAGAAGCGGGGTATAAAAGGCCAGATGGGAAAAATAAGAGAGACACCATTTTTTGAGAAGGGAAAAACACGAGAATTAGATAGAAAAAGAGGGGAACAAGTACTCTAGGGTTCTGGGAAGAAGGAGCGAAATTCCACCACGAGAAACACGATCCGATTCACAAATTTACTGGTTTACATTCTAGTTTCCTGAATTTGTCTTGTAGAATTTCTTAGTTTTTCGTATTTCTTGAAGAATAATTCTAGGGTTTATGTAATTATTTCATGCACACTATAATTGCAGTTCTTTTATTTAAGTGATTGATCATTGGTTTGCTTTACATATTCGTGCATAATGATTTCTATTGGTAACTTGATTATTTGTGAGTTGACTATCATGATGGTAGGTTAAACCTTTGATTGCTTTGGATAGTATGATCGCGTAGAAATAGTGAATTGGTTAGGCGATTGGGATGATTCGAGGAGTAAATTGAATAATCTTCTTAAATTGCTAATTTGAATAACTAATCCAATAAAAACCATTGAGTTGAGTACGAAAGTTGTTAAAGAGAGGACGACCGAATCACTTTTTTCAACGAATAGGCTCGAGGAGAGGGTTTGTGACGGGGTTGGTAATATACCGGTTCATTTAGGGAGGACGACCGCATCACCCAACTTGGATAAGGACTATAGTAATTAAGCACAATCTAAATAACTTGGTTATTTGGTAAGTGAGGTAAAGAGGGTATTAGTTGATTAATCGGGGATAAAAACCGAGCTTTTGCTGTACCTTATTTAGTGCGGAATTAGGGAAGTCGATTGCCTAGTTTCTGTTGGGAAATAAGTTGCACAGATCTATTCTGGATGAATATTTAAATACAAATTTAATTCTTTAATTATTACTAGCATGAATTAATCCTATATTAATTCAAATAATAATTGCAACAACATATCATGCATATAATAAGCCACGTAAAACCTACGCATGCGGAATCTACGGGTTTACGTGAACGTACCTCTCGGGATGACAGTGAATTCGGTTGGACGGACTAACCAAAAGGACTTCCCAAGTATTCACTTAGCCCTTGCTCAACTATCCGGTGGAAGGACACTTGTCGAACAATTAACAAAAGGAAAAAATAAACTTTGTTGCACCACTTATGTGAATTTGCTAATTTTTCCAGCACATGGAATTGTACTTGGGAATGAAAGAATCATCCCCTATTTATAGGTAAGAGGTGGTCGAAATTTTTGATGAAAAATCAATGTGGGAAAAGACTTTTCTTGATCACTAAGAAATCTTGAATATATCTCATATATTCTTTTTCCCATAATTAAAATATTCCACAAAAATCCCACCTCTTCAAATTATGGAATTTTCGAAAATTGAGTCTTGCAAGATTCCAAGATTTGGATCTTCTTGAATTTATGAGATATTCTTGTATTTAAAGAAATACATATCTTCCATAATATCTTTTCAAGAAAATCAAAAAAATCTTTCTTGCCCTCTATTTTCAAAAATTTCGAAATATCCTTATGAATAACCAAGTGGGAGATTTCTTGAATTTAATGAGATAATCTTGTATTCCAAGAATACATATCTTCATTCCATAACAAAATACAAAGAAAATCTTTCTCCCTCTTTTATCCATAAATTTCGAAAATATCATAGGAAAAATAAGCAACATTATTTATTTTACTTTAATCACATTTTCAGTTATTGGACTATATATTGGGCTACTCAGGGGGCCTTTAGGAGAATTAATATTGGACCTTCTAATGGACCTTGAATATCTAATATTGAGCCACAATATAATTCAAGCCCATAAATATTAATTAATCCCACTACATAATTAATATTGCACTATCCATCTTAACCCATATTACAGTCAATATGGCTCCCGGTCATTATTTCTCGTGTTTAAGATTATCTAGCCCATTAATTAATTCAAGCCACTGAAATAACTTTCTAATTAATTAATATCTTTTATCATTGGTCAAGGAACGGTTCAACATTATTATCCATACCGGAAACTAATTCCACTTGCAAGATTTGGTATGATAAAGCTTATGAACCTCCCAAGGGGGCAAATCAAACAAGCGTACTTGCACACGATTCTTCGTATTAAATCTTAGCAATCATATGTGACTAATAATATTGCCCAAGATAAAAAGTATTGAATCTCATTGATTCGCTACCCATGATAAGTCAAAGCAATAGTTACCAATCCCACATGATCCTATTTAAGGGACGAAGGTTAAGAAATAACGAACCACTGAGGTCTAATTCTTCCTTGTTCGGATTTCAAGAATTTATCCTCCTCAGAGGTCCTATTCAAATTGCATCGGTCATGCACTAGTGTAATCTCTTGGTCAAGACAAGTCAACCGAGCCTTACACTTCAACCTTTCACGATGGGTTGTTCATTTCCATCTAAGTTGTGAATAACGTACTTTTCGATTACAAGCGGATTGTTAATTTAATCTTTCGTGATCCGGTATCACTAAATTAACTACAATGTAACACGACGACTTATTGAACAGATTATCAAAGAAATATATGTAACATTCAATAATATTTAAAGCATCAGTGATAAACAATTTATTTCAGTAAATAAGTCTGGAAATTCAGCTTCGATTATATAAAGTAAAAGCATACTTTCCAGTATAATCCCAACAGTTTCAGTACACTTAGGATTACTCTTTTGTGCACCACGATAGTCCTCTTCGCCAAACCAATTCCGATAGTATACGTAGGGATTCCTATCCAAAACAATATTCTCCAATATTTGCACTTCATCTGAAGTTAGTGTAGTCGTTATCATTTGCTTATTTTCTGTTGATTCAATAGTAGTGAAATAGAACTATCAAATCACATCCAGATTAGTTACGAAGCAAAGATTTCCAGGGATTTACATGCATACAAAACTTCCTTTGGGTTCGATACTACTTGGTCCAAATACTTACCCTTGCTACAGTGATCCCATACTCTTGTGGGGTAACTGCTAGTTAAAAATATAGCATTTTACGACCAAGTCAATGGCGCCATTGCCGGGGAAGTGGCGTATGCGCCTTGTGTAAAACTTGGAAATAGATTAATAGCTAGTAGTGGGTGTTTTCTTTTCTGTTTTTACTATATCCTTGTGCTAGTTGCATTTGATTTCTTTGCTTGAGTTTTTAGGTTTATGAGAACACGCTCAAAAGGAGAAACGAGCGTTGATCGAACTGAACTAGACCCTGAAGCTATAGCAAGAAGGAATCGAGCTTTCCAGAGAAGAATGGCTGTGGTAGGAAATGATAGGTTGAATGTGGATGGAAATGGAGGGAACGGAGAGAATCAGTTGCAACCAGAAAGGATTAATAACCCAAACCCACAACCAAACCAACCATACCCCCAAAACCAACCGCAGTATCCCAACCAACCAAACCAGCAAAACTAATTCCCTAACCAAAATCAAAACTTCCAAAACCTTAATCAACCTTACAACAACCAACCTTACCAAAATCAACCTTACCAAAATCCACCTTACCAAAACCAACCGAACCAAAACCCAACCTAACCCGAACTATAATCCACACTACAACCATCCCTACCAAAACCAACAAAACCACCCGAGGGGAGGGAACCCTAAGATGGCTATCCGGGGGATGTTTGAGGCTTAACCTCAAAGACATTATGATGGAGTGGCTTTGCCAAGGGTGAAAACTAACAACTTCTCTATTTCACCGGGGATCCTTAAGATGCTCCTTGATTCCCAGTTCCGAGGGGAGGTTGGGAGAGACAATCCAAACACTCATCTACGGAACTTTTTGATGATTGCTTCGACATTTGACTTCAATGGGATGTCGGAGGATGCAAAGAAGCTCAGATTGTTTCCATTCTCACTGACCGGGATAGCTAAGCATTGGTTCGATAACACAATTCCCCGAGGAAGTATCACCACTTGGGCTCAAATGGAGAGAGCATTTTTGGAGCATTTTTATCCTCCATCCAGAACAATGAAGGCAAGAATCGAGATATCTACATTCCGTCAAAAACCAAATGAGGGCCTCAGTCAAGCATGGGAGCGATACTGTAACTTGTTGATTGAGTGTCCGCAGCATGGGTTCTGTGAGCAAGATACAGTGGCCTACTTTTACTGTGGAATCCATTACAATGAGCAAAAGCACCTCGATGCTTGTGCAGGTGGTGGTTTTCTGAACAAGAGTGCCCGGGAGTGTAGAGAAATTGTGGAAGGAGTTAAAAATGATGGGGAATAGAATGCTGATCAATCACGTTAGAGTGTGAATCAGATGGAAGACAGCATTGGAACTCAGAAGTTGTTGATGGCTATGATGGAGAAAATCAGTAATATTCAGGTTAGCCAACAGTTTGGGGGAGGAAGCAACGAGGCGAATGAGTTTATGGACCAATTGGTATTTCAGCAGGAAGAGGCCAACTATATGGGGAGGCCGAATTACAACCAGCAGGGAAATTATCAGCAAGGGCGACCTACCTCTGGTCAACCTTTTATGCCTCAGGGTCCACCACCTTCACAAAACTAATGGCGAAACAATTCAAACTATCAAGGGGGTTCTACATCTTATCCGAATCAGTGGAGAAAGAACGAGAATTTTTCCTATGGAAATCCGAAGGCTGGAATCACTGTTCCACCAGGTGTTGATCCGGGTTCAAAGCCTCCTGGTGGAGAAGGAGGAACATCAGTTGCTGAGATGTTGCATCTTCTTGTGCAACAAGGTGAGGAGGTGAAAAAGAGATTATCTTCTCTTGAATTTGATCAGAAAGAGGCGACTAAGAAGAACGAGAGGAGAGAGCAAGATTTCCAGAGGATGCAGCAAGAAAAAACAGGCGATTTAATGCGCTTGAATATCAGATGGGACAGATAGCGAAGTCACAAGGTAGAGAGACGGGCAAATTCCCATCTATGCCCGAGGTGAATCCGAAGGAAAATTGCAAAGCTATTGAGCTTAGAAGTGGGAAGAAGTATGATGGACCTCCATTACCGGCTGAGGTAGAGGAAAATCATAGGCAAGTTGAGGAAGATAGCGAGGGTAGAGAGGTGGAAGATGATGAGCCAGTTGAAGAGGTAGAGAGTGCAAAGCTAGAAAAAGGGAAAGAAAAAGTGGAAGAAGGGTCTGTTGATGAAGAACGGGTACCAAAGTGGAAGACTTCGAGAGAAAAGAGGCTCAAGGTGAAAGAAACTGAATGAGATGAATGGGGGGTGCCTAAATCTGTGGTTCCTGTTCCTTATCCTCAAAAGTTTATGAAGAAGAAGTTAGACGAGAAGTTTGCTAAGTTTTTGGAGGTATTCAAGAAAATGCACATAAACATACCTTTTTATGATGCATTGGAGCAGATGCCGAATTATGCAAAGTTCTTTAAGGATCTAATTGCTAAAAGGAGGAGAGTTGATGAACCTGAGCTCGTTCAGTTGAACCACGAAGTGAGTGCAATGGTGCACAAAGCCCTTCCTCCAAAGTTGAAAGATCCGGGCAGCTTCACGATTCTTTGTGACATTGGGAATGGAATCAAGAAGAGAGCTTTGTGTGATCTGGGGGCTAGATCAACCTTATGCCCTTATCATTATTCAAGAAGCTGAACTGTGGAGAACTTGAACCAACTATGATGACTCTTCAACTAGCCGATAGGTTCATCACTCGACCTCAAGGCGTAGTGGAAGACATTCTCATGACAGTGGATGGTCATGTCTTTCCAGCTGGCTTTGTAGTCCTTGAAATGGAGGAAGATGAGCATGTGCCCTTAATCTTGGGAGGACCTTTCTTGGCTACGACTGGGATGGTTTTAGATGTGGCGAATGAAAAAATCACGGTGAAGGTGGATGATCAAGAGATAAAAATTGCCATTTATGAGGCAATGAAATATCCGATGGGGGATGAGAGTTGTCATTTTGTGGATATTATCGATCTTTACGTTGATGACACACTCCATAGTGAAGAATTGAAGCAGATGGAAGTGACACAAGTGGGGGAAGAAGAAGAATTGCACTTGGAGGAGAAGCCTTTCGAGGCGATGTTCGACAAAGCCCCACCATTGGAAGCTAAAAAGGAATTGAAGTCATTACCGGACAACCTTATGTACTCCTACTTGGAAGATAATTAAAGGTACCCTGTTATTGTTTCTTCTTCTTTATCTCATGATCAATTAGATAGACTCCTCAAAGTGCTACGTAAGCACAAATCGGGCATCGGTTGGTCGATTGAGGACATTAAGGGGATAAGCCCATACATATGCATGCATAGGATTAGACTAGAGGAAGTGACAAAATCTGTTGTGCAAAATCAGAGGCGAGTGAATCCGGTAATCCAAGGTGTCATTTATAAGAAAGTCTTGAAATTGTTAGATTCTAATATGATCTTTGCTATATCTGATAGTCCTTGGGTGAGTCAATTGCATGTTGTTGCTAAGAAATGGGGTACCACTGTGATTAAATCTGAAACTGATGAATTAGTGGCTACTAGATTGGTGACTGGTTGGCGTGTGTGTGTTTATTATAGGGAACTGAACAAAGTTACGTGCAAGGATCACTTTTCTTTGTCGTTTCTTGACCAAATGATCGATAGGTTAGGGGGTTTTGAGTATTATTGTTTTCTAGATGGATATTCTGGGTACAATCAAATTATGATTGCCCCGGAGGATCAGGAAAAAAACCACCTTTACATGCTCTTATGGTACATATGCATACAGGAGAATGCCATTCGGGTTGTGTAACACACCCACCACCTTTCAAAGGTGCATGATGGTTATTTTCCATGGGTTGATTGAGAAAATTATGGAAGTGTTCATGGACGACTTCTCCGTCTTTGGAGAGTCGTTCGATTTATGTCTAATCAATCTTGAAGTGGTTTTGAGCAGGTGTGAAGAAACCAATTTGGTGCTCAATTGGGAGAAGTGCCATTTTATGGTTAAGGAAGGAATTGTTCTTGGGCATCATGTGTCCTCGAAAGGAATATAGGTTGATAAGGCAAAAGTGATAGCTATCGAAAAGCTTCCACCACCCTCTATTGAGAAGGGTATCCGCTCATTTTTTGGGCCATGCAGGGTTTTATCGACGTTTCATTAAAGATTTTTTGAAAATAGCTAAACCCCTTTCTTGACTTCTTGAAAAAGAAGTCGACTTTGTGTTTACTGATGAGTGTTTAGTTGCTTTCAACAGGTTAAAGGAAGTGTTGGTAAATGCTCCGATTCTCGTGACTCCGGATTGGAATAGTCATTTTGTTCTCATGTGTGATGCAAGTGACTACGCGATGGGTGTAGCTTTGGGGAAAATCAGAGAGAAGCGATTTCATGATATATACTATGCTTCAAAAATGATGAATGTTGCTCAAATCAACTACACTACTACCGAGAAAGAGTTGTTGGCGGTCGTATATGCTTTTGATAAATTTCGGCCCTACCTAGTAGGTACGAAAACGATAGTGTATACGGACCATGCAGCTATTCGGTATCTCATGAGCAAAAAGGATGCTAAGCCACGACTTATTCGGTGGATTCTCTTACTCCAAGAGTTTGATTTGGAAATCCGAGATAAAAAGGGGAGTGAGAATGTCATCGCTGATAATTTATCGAGGTTGAAGCTCAATGAGGAGAACATGGTGGAAGAAAGGGAGGTGAACGAGGAGTTCCCTGATGAGAAGCTTTTTGGAGTAGAGGATGTGTTGGTGAGCAAAATCGAGGGAAGAGCACCGTGGTTCGCTGATTATGCTAATTACTTAGCCAGTGAAGAGCTTCCAGTGGACATGGACTATCTACAGAGAAAGGTGTTTTTGAAGAAAGTTCGAGAGTACATATGGGATGATCCTTTTTTGTTCAAGAGAGGGATTGATGGTATTCTGCGGAGGTGTGTTCCAGAGGATGAATGGGCAGATATAATGAGGCATCGTCACACGTTGTCTTGTGGAGGCCATTTGGGTGGAGAGAAAACAGGAAGGAAAGTTCTTCAAGCAGGATTCTTTTGGCCTACGATTTTCTCAAATTGCAAGGAGTGGGTTAAAAGATGTGATCAATGTCAGAGATTCGACACGATTACGAAGAGGGATGAAATGCCTCTACATATCTTCATGGAAGTAGAGGTGTTCGATGTTTGGGGTTAGACTTCATGGGTCCATTTCCTCCGAGCAAAGGGTTCCTTTATATCTTAGTGGGTGTTGATTACGTCTCGAAATGGATTGAAGCCATCCCTACCAAGGTGAATGATGCGCATGTGGTGATTGAATTCTTGAAGAAGAATATATTCTCAAGATATGGAGTACCAAGAGCATTGATTAGTGATGGTGGAAGCCATTTTGTGAACAAACTGATGCAAAAGCTTCTTGCCAAATACGAAGTGAACCATCGTGTTTCTACAGCATATCATCCACAATCCAATGGCCTTGCTGAAGTTTCGAACAGATAGATTAAAAGCATCCTCGAGAAGACGGTGAATGTCAGTCGGAAAGATTGGGGCATGAAGTTGGACGATGCATTGTGGGCTTACCGAACAGCCTACAAAACTCCATTGGAAATGTCACCATACCATCTAGTGTTTGGGAAGGGTTGCCACCTTCCGGTGGAGGTCGAACACAAGGCTTATTGGGCAATTAAAAAGCTCAATTTTCACTGGTTGGGGAGAAGAGACTTCTTCAACTCCATGAGTTGGAAGAGTTTCGTGATCGTGCATATGAGAGTGCCCGAATATTCAAAGAGAAGACGAAAAAGTGGCATGATGCACGGGTAAAAAAGAAGGGGTTTAGAGCTGGGGATCAAGTTCTCGTTTTCAACTCTAGGATGAAGCTGTTTGGGGGAAAACTGAAATCCAAGTGGAATGGTCCGTATTTGGTTTGCAAAGTGTTCAAGAGTGGATTCTTAGAGCTAGAGAAGGAAGATGGGAGTGTATTCACGGTGAATGGCCATAGGGTGAAGAAATTTTACAATCGGTCCTATGAGGACAAAGGAGGTAACATAGTTTTCACTTCGTGAACGTAAGTTAGTTCGGTCTGGCAGTAGGACCTTAAAAATAACGCTGAATGGGAGGCAACCCATTTGCTTTAGTGTTTTTTTGGTTTGTTTGTGTTATTTCGTGGTGTTTTGATCTCGGGTATTTGAGGATGTTGAGTGCAGGTATATTTTGAACCCTAGGTGGCAAGAGGTAGGAGTGTGGAAGTGAAAAGGCTTAGGTCGAGCATCTAGCGCTTGGTCAAAAATGCTCGAGCAGTCCCGGAGTCCAGAGATGCATAGGCGCTCGATCAAACACTGTGGTCAAGCGATACCGCTCGACCAAACAAAGAGGCCGAGCGCTTCGTCTGCTAAATCGCGAAATAGGGTAATTTTTGTCCGGGTCAAGCACTGGTCGACCCGGACGGTTCTCTCCCCTATTTAAACATTCTCACACACTCCCACACCATTTTACACACACAAGAGCAGCGTGAAATCGGTTCCTCTATTCTTCTCATGCAAAACTCATTTTTTCTCACCAATTGCATATAACTTCAAGTTTCCCTCAAATCCAAGGTAAGTTCTTTCAAGTTCTAACTAGTAAATTGAGTTTTGCTTGGATTATAGTTGGATACATGGTGGGATTGAGAAACTAGGGTTTATGCTATAAGTGGAAATTGTGATGATGTTGTGGATTTCTTGGCTACCTTGTGTGATTGTTGCTTATTATTGTTGATGAGTTCATGATATTTAGTGAGAAATTGCTTGATGATTGTGAAATTATGATGAACCCTAGTGAGATATTGTTGGGAATTTGGGGAAATTTGAGCATTGTGGTTAAAAAGGATGAATATGGGTCTTATGCTAAATTTTCAAACCAAGTTGCTTATGTGGTGAAAAACAAATTAAGTCTTGAGCATGTAACGTACAATTCCTATGAATTTGTGTGGATTACTTCATGATAAACTTAATAGTTGCTTGAGATGATGATAAGATATGTGAATTGTGTTATATGAGTCTCTCTTAAGTAGTTAACCTCTTGTGAGAATGTGGTTGCATTTTTTTTTTTTTGTAGTGAAAGAAATGAGTAACCATGGTCACCAAGATAAGTTTTTGATAGGAGATGAATTGGCCGCTGTGGAGACAAATTTGAGAAGGCGGAACGCTATGCCTTCGAGGTGGGGTCTTGACTATGGGAGTAGTTGGAATTATATGGCTAACAGGTGGAATAATGTAGCTGGAAAGGTCGAAAAGACCCGCCGTCCAGACTTGGAGGTGATGAGGGACATGGGGATTGAAGAAGAAGTAAGAGAACTTTTTCAGAGGAATCAGATGGATGGTTTCTTCGAGCTCCTTCTCGAAATGGACACATATGCTGATCTAACGGAGCATTTTTGGCTAGGTTGGAGATATTGGAGGATAGGAAGTTCCGATTCCAGTTTCAAGGAGAATGGGTGGAGCACCCAATTAGAAGAATTAATGCAGCACTGAGGCTCCCTCACAATGGGTTGACAAGGAAGAAGAACAAGGATTACAATCAGGAAGTGTTCTGGAATGAAATCACTGGGGGATTGGGTGAAAGGTACAGGTCTCAAAAAGCCAAAGTATCCTTCATCCTCAATCCCGTCATCCGATATGTGGAGAGGATCCTGGGGAACACAATATTCGCCCGCTCGGAAGGGGGTTCAGTGATAGTGGATGAGCTCTACAGCTTATGGTGCCTCCTCTACAAAAAGCCCTTTGATTTTGGTGTAGCATTCCTCAACCATCAGTTGGACACCTCATACATTACCTCGGGCAAATCGACAAGGATACGAAATGGAGGTCTGATAACCTTAGTGATGCGTCACTTGGGGTATGATCACGACCCTGAATCTGGAGCTTTGATAGAGAACGATCTTGATTTTGGGCATTTAGCCAAATCTCTGATGCTCGATCGGAATTGGGAAAGCTCTGCTTGAGGTTTAACGATTGGACCTTCTTTCCTTTGCCCAATCCTGATCTAGTGACAATAAAAGGGAAGAAGCACCCCAATTGGGGGATGGCTACCTCAGTGCACTCTCGGATTATTGAGAAATTCGAAGAAGCTAGAAGGTAAGGGTGTTTGGAGGGGTCAAACGAGCAAAAGGCAAAGGGGTGAACAATCAGAGGAAGATGAAGAGGCAGAGGAAGAGGAAATGGAGGAAGATGTGCCTGAGGCACCGGTGGAGAGCCCGATTTATCATGGAGGATGGATGCCCTCACAGCAGGAGTGGACGGCAATGGTTCACCAAATGGACCTTATGGAGGGAAATTTGCAAGGAATGCAGAATGACATCCGAACTATCCGTGAGGGGAACGATGAGATGAGACGGTGGTTCCAGGAGCTGTTTATATCTCAAAGAGGAGAGGATCACCCGATGTATCACCCACCACCACCTCCAAAGCAATGACAGTAAATGGGGAACTCCCCAATTTCTAACTCTTGTCTTTTTCATCTCTTCTATTTGGGCATGTACTTAAACTGGTTATTTCGTGGTACGCATGAAAGTGGGTGTGAATTTGCTTAATTTCATTGATGATTGATGTCCTACTTGATTATATGTTGCTCTACGTTGAGTATGAATGTTGAGTTGAGTAGTTGTAAAATGGTTGAGTACTTGAGGATGTGTGTAGTTGTGAGTAAGGTGGATTTGAAAGGGAAGTCGTGCACTTGCGATTTTTCTTTTTGAATATTTGTGTGGCATGAGGCATAAGTTGCTAGGTCTAGACATGGATGTGAATAACCGTGAGATTTGAGCCTTTAAAGAGATCGAAATTCATTACATTCGTATCATTCATTGTGTGTGAATCATCACCTTTGAGGTGCTAGAACTTGTGGATATTCTCTCTTCTTGATTGTGTCTTGTATTGCATGTCGGAAGTGATCATAGGCCATGTTTTGATTTGTAAGTCACTTTAGCCCAAATTTCCCAACCAATGACATTTTTCCCTTGCTAGCCCGTTTGAGCCTGAGGCCTAATCGTTTGTTAGCAGATTTAAGCCATATCCGTTTTAAAACTCTTTTGTCCAAAATTGATTGGAGAATAGGAAAAGTCTTAAATGAGGGGGTGAAATTGGTTTATGTAAATAATTAGTGGGTTGAGTGTATTCATGAACAGCTGAATGGGAAGCTTGTGGAAGGATGGGAAAGAAATAAGAGTGAGTTGAGCAACAGAAAAGATACATTCTTGCTCGAAAAAAAAAAGGGAAAAAGAAAGGAAAGGTTGAAATGTTTTAGTTTGGGGGAGGGAGAATTGAAAAGAAAAAAAAAAGATGCAAATAACATTGCATATGATAACAGCACTTTCATCCCTTAGATTGAAATAATTTGACTACGATTTTCTTATTCTCTGCTCACTTGAGTCAATTTCCCATATACTTATCCCACCTGTCCAAAGAGCCTTCCGTTACAACCTAGTGCAAGTCCTTGTTGATCCGGTATGAATACATTGATTGTGATCGATGTTGAGAGTATTTACAAGCACATGGTCACTGATTTGTGTGATTGATTATTTGAGTGTCCCTACTTATTGCGAAAACACTTGTGAGGGAGTGAAACACACCATCGAGAGCACATCCATATTTGATTTGGTGAGTTTTGTTGATTGCCAATGATTAGGAGAAAAGAGGATGAGTTTGTGTTCGGGTGACCGATCATTGAAAGTTGAAAGCAATTGCATGCATGATTTGGAATCTCGATTTGTTTTGTCAATTTCACTCAATTTATAATTTCATTGCTTGGGGACAAGCAACATTATAAGTTTGGGGGAGTTGATTAGAGGTGAAATTAAGTGAGTTACGAGCGAATTTTGGCCATGTGTTGAGTGTTTTTAGTGATATTCTTGTGGTGATTGAGCATAATCTGTATAAAATCACTAATTTGCTTCTGTGGTTTGTATAACAGGAAAGAGGGCTGAAAATGGAGCTCGTGAGACGTCGCGGTGCATGAATCGAACTCCCGATTGAAAAGATATGAAAGAAATACTGAAAAGTATTGGTTAGAGTGAAGAAAGGTGATAGAAGGATGAGGTCGAGCACCTAGAGCTCGACCAATGCGGTCGAGTGGGCAAAAGTCCAGGGATCTATAGGTGCTTGACCAGGTGTGGTCGAGCGAAACCGCTCGACCAAGGAATGTCATCGAGCGCAACCAAGTCCAGCGATCCATAAGCGCTCGATCAAACCAAATGGTCGAGCGATACTGCTCGACCAAGTGCCATGCTCGAGCAGTCCGAGAAGCAGGTTATAAAAGGCCAGACGGGAAAAGTAAGAGAGACACCATTTTTTTAGAAGGGAAAAACACGAGAATTAGATAGAAAAAGAGGGGAACAAGTACTCTGGGGTTCTGGGAAGAAGGAGAGAAATTCCACCACGAGAAACACGATCCGATTCACAAATTTACTGGTTTACATTCTAGTTTTCTGAATTTGTCTTGTAGAATTTCTTAGTTTTTCGTATTTCTTGAAGAATAATTCTAGGGTTTATGTGATTATTTCATGCACACTATAATTGTAGTTCTTTTATTCAAGTGATTGATCATTGGTTTGCTTTACATATTCGTGCATAATGATTTCTATTGGTAACTTGATTATTTGTGAGTTGACTATCATGATGGTAGGTTAAACCTTTGATTGCTTTGGATAGGATGATCGCGTAGAAATAGTGAATTGGTTAGGCGATTGGGATGATTCGAGGAGTAAATTGAATAATCTTCTTAAATTGCTAATTTGAATAACTAATCCAATAAAAACCATTGAGTTGAGTACGAAAGTTGTTAAAGAGAGGACGACCAAATCACTTTTTTCAACTAATAGGCTCGAGGAGAGGGTTTGTGACGGGGTTGGTAATATACCGGTTCATTTAGGGAGGACGACCGCATCACCCAACTTGAATAAGGACTATAGTAATTAAGCACAATCTAAATAAATTGGTTATTTGGTAAGTGAGGTAAAGAGGGTATTAGTTGATTAATCGGGGATAAAAACCGAGCTTTTGTTGTACCTTATTTAGTGCGGAATTAGGGAAGTCGATTGCCTAGTTTCAGTACACTTAGGATTACTCTTTTGTGCACCACGATAGTCCTCTTCGCCAAACCAATTCCAATAGTATACGTAGGGATTCCTGTCCAAAGCAATATTCTCCAATATTTCACTTCATCTGAAGTTAGTGTAGTCGTTGTCATTTGCTTATTTTCTATTGATTCAATAGTAGTGAAATAGAACTATCAAATCACATCCATATTAGTTACGAAACAAAGATTTCCAGGGATTTACACGCATACAAAACTTCATTTGGGTTCGATACTACTTGGTCCAAATACTTACCCTTGCTACAGTGATCCCATACTCTTGTGGGGTAACTGCTAGTTAAAAATATAGCATTTTACGACCAAGTCAACGTACACTTAACAGATTTAGCATCCAATTTACTTCTACTGGTAGCATCAACATGAACATATGAAACACACCCAAATACTCGAAGAAAAGACAGATTTACCTCCTTACCCGACCAGGCCTCCTCTGGTATGCCATTTTACAAGGGAGTTGAGGGTCCTCTGTTTATCAAGTAAGATGCCGTGTTAACTGCCTCTGCCCAAAACATCTTTGGCAGCCCACACTTCAATCTCATGCTTCTAGCACGTTCACATAAGGTTCTGTTCATACGTTCTGCCACGCCATTCTGCTGGGGGGTTCCTCTCACGGTTTTCTCCATTCGAATTCCATTCGCCTCATAGAATTCTTTGAACTCACGGAGCTCGTACTCTCCACCATTATCTGATCTCAAACACTTCACCTTGAGACCCATCTCAGTTTCTACAAGGGCCTTCCACTTCCTGAAAGCATTAAAGGCATCAGACTTATTTTTCAGAAAATAAACCCATACCTTCCTCGTAGAGTCGTCAATGAAAGTCATGTAATATGATGCTCCACCAAGGGATGTCACTGGTGCTGGACCCCACAAGTCACTGTGGACTAACTCCAGCTTCTGCTTCTTCAAAGTTCTGCCTCCCTTCGAAAAACTCACCCGTTTCTGTTTTCCGAATACACAGTCCTCACATAACCCGATGTCAACTGTCTTGAGGTCTGGCAGTTTTCCGTTTGAGCACATAACTTTCATCCCTTTCTCACTCATGTGACCAAGACGACAATGCCACAAATCTGCATTCCCTTTTTCACTTGCAAGAGCAATGCTGCCCCGGTTGTTGCCTCTCATATACAACTTTCCCTCCTTATTGTCTCGAGCCACTACCATGACACCTTTGGATACTTCCACGTGTTACATCCAAAAGTCATCTTGTAACCCTCATCATCAAGCTGCCCAACTGAAATTAAATTCCTCTTCAATCCAGGAATATGTCTCACATCTTTCAACTGCAAAACAGTTCCATTTGGTGTCTTGATCTGAACATTCCCCTTCCCTTTGATTTCCAGAGGCTCATCATCATCTAGATAAACCCTCCCAAAGTTCCCGGAAGTGTATTTCTCCATTACGTCAGCACTGCTGCACGAATGAAACGATGCTCCAGAATCTAACACCCACGATTCCAATGGACTGCTTACGCTCAAGATTAATGCATCTGAGCCCTCATCAGTGGCGGCGTTTGCTGAGTTGTCATTCTTCTTTGGTACATTCCCTTGTGCCTTGCACTCCCTTTGTAATGACCAAGTTCATGACAATTATAACACTCAACTTGACTCTTGTCCTTCTTGGGCTTATCTTTGCCCGTTGACTTTGATCTACCCCGATTTGGCTTCCCTTTGGATTCAGATCTGCCTCTGTTTCCCGCACTCAAGGCTGATCCTGTGGCCACACCCAACTCTTTCCTGCGAATTTCTTCGCTCATGATCAGATTTCTAACCTCATCAAATTTAAGTTTAACTTTACCTGCTGAAGCACTAATAGCTGTTACCGTCCCACTCCAACTTTCTGGTAAAGAAGACAACAAAATTAGGGCTTGAACCTTATCATCAAAATCAATCTCAACCGAGCTCAATTGGGCTATGATCATATTGAACTCGTTGAGATGATTAGCTACCATAGTATCCTCTGCCATCCTCAGGTTGAATAACCTCCGCATTAGATGAACCTTATTCGCTGCAGTCAAAATCTCCAGCATCTCCTTTGTAGTTTTTACTTTCACCGTATGGAGGGTGACGTTCCTGGATAGCGACAGACGAACCACACTCATCATCTTCATGTCCAGCAACATCCACTCGTCGTCCTTCATATCTTCAGGCTTTGAACCCAAAGGTTGATACAGATCTTTACCGTACAGGTAATCCTCGATCTGCAATTTCCAGAATCTGAAATCCGTTCCATCAAACTTCTCAACAGGCGATTTCCCTTCAGCCATCATAATTGCTCCCACCAGATCCCTTGAACCAGATGCTCTGATACCAGTTGTTAGGATTTAAACAGCAATTATGGAGAAATTAATGGAAACACGAATTAAGGAACACAAATTTGGTTACCCAGTTCGTCAGGAATGACTACGTCTGGGGGCACTACCAAGCAAGGAGATCTACTATTTTCGTGTGATATGAGTGATACGATGATACAAACAAGTTAAAGAGTATTTAAATGAAACTCTAATTCTGGCCCATCGGGGTGCTCAACCGAGCCCCGTGGTCGAGCAGATGTGCTCGACCGAGCTCCTTGGTCGAGCTCCTTGCCTGCCCTGGATCAGCCACCTTTCGATCACCTTTGGTCGAGAAAAAGTGCTCGACCAAACCCCCTGGTCGAGCGCCTTGAGCGCGCTGCATTCGTTTTCCGACTCAGGCTCCATAACCCAACAATAATAATGTTGAGTTGTCTTTACTCCAAGGACAAAGATATTAATTAATATAAAGTCTATTCAGTGGCTTAATTAATTAATGGACTAAGATAATCTTAAACGCGAGAAATAATGACCGGGAGCCATATTATTGTGAAGTCGTAATGTGGGTTAAGATGGATAGTTCAATATTAATTTTATAGTGGAGTAAATTAATATTAATGGGCTTGAATAATATTTTGGCTAAATATTAAAGCTTCATAGCCCATTGGAGGTCCAATCTTAATTCTCCTAAACGCCCTCAAATAGCCCAAATTAAAGTTCAATTAATGAAAAGGAGAAGAAAATATTTTGCCTAATTTTTCACAATTATTTTCGAAAAATAGGGTAGGAAAGAGAAAAGATTTTTTCTTGATTTTTTTGGAAAGATCTTGTGGAATAAGTATTCTTGAGATACAAGTTTATCCCATAAGTTCAAGAAAGGAAAAAGATCTTATTTCTTCCCCACTTGAGTGATATTTTCTAAAATTGTATGACAAGAAAGGAGGAGAAGATTTTGTTGGGAGATATTTTGGGAAATAGAATATATTGGATATATTCTAGATTGTGTCTTGAGGAAGAAGCAATGAAATTTCCCAATGCCCAACTAGGTCAAATTTTTGTCCCCCCCTTGCTCTATAAATAGGGGATGAATATTTCATCCCCAATTACAATTCCATGTGTTGGAAAAAATTAGAAATCCACAAAGGTGGTGGCCAAATATTTTATTTTCTCCTTTAAGATTAAAATTGTTCGTTGATAATCCTCCAACCGGATTACGTTCGTGGACGTAGGACATATTTGAGAAGGCACTTTGGGTTGATCCATCGTCTCAATGGTTGTCTCTACGAGAGGTTAGTATTTACGTAATTCCTAGATTCCGCATGCTTATGATTTACGTGGATTACTTGTACGCATGATGTTTATTTTCTTATTAATTATTATGTTGAATTGGTTTAGGATAAATTCATGTTAGTAATTAATTAATTAATTTAAATATGTATTTAAATTCACCTCGAATAGATCCGGGCACCCCTAATTTCCCAACAAAGTGTGAAGGGCCCGGGACATTGTTCTCTTGATCCATCATATCGTCCGTAGTATTCACCACCACGATCCGATCTGATAGCCTTAATTTTCTTTCCAAGTCGAAGTTGAACTTCGGCTTTGAAAGACTTGAAAACGTCCAAAGATTGGGATTTCTCATGTATCAAATATAGGTAGCCGAATCTAGAGTAATCGTCTATGAACGTAATGAAATATCGTTGTCCATTCCAAGATGTTGTAGGGAATGGACCACAAATATCAGTGTGAATAAGTTCTAAGACATCCTTAGCTCTTTCGACACCTAATTTCCTCACTTTTGTTAATTTCCCTTTGATGCACTCAACACAGATTTGAAAATCTGTCAAATCTAGGGGATCAAGGATTCCATCTAACACAAGCCTTTGTATTCTCTGTTTAGAGATATGCCCTAAACGCTTGTGCCACAAAATGGCAGAATCCTCACTGAATTTCCTTTTTGTACCTTTAGAACTTGTTTGCAGTATAATGTTATGGGAAGTAACAACATCAAGTATATATAGATTATCAATCAAGGAACCAGTACCAATATGATTTGAACTTTGAAAGAGGCTAACTTTATTATCTCCAAAAGAACAAGAAAAACCCCAATTTTGTCCAAACAGGAAATAGAAATTAAATTCCGTCTAAATGACGGTACAACGAATGTCTCAAACAAATCCAAATAAAAACCAGTCCTTAAATGCAATCTAAAAGTCCCTATAGCCTCCACTGCAACTTTATTGTCGTCGCCCACATAGATGAATCTTTCAGCATCACTTGGTGGTCGGCTCCACAGGCAACCCTGCAAAGACATACTTATGTGAGTAGTAGCACCAGAATCTACCCACCAAGTATCATTTGGTACAAAAGATAAATTCACTTCAAAACAAATAAAAGTTAGAGGTGCACCCTTCTTAACACGCCATGCAGCGTACTTGGGGCATTCTTTCTTCATATGCCCCGGCTTCTTACAAAAGAAGCAATTTTGTTCATCAATCTTTTGCTTCTTTTGTAGAGAAGATCCCTCTGCAGTACCCTTAGCTCTCTTTGTCTTCTTTTTCTGAGAGTTAAATGTCAAATGAGCACTTTCAGTCTTATGTCTTTGCTGCCTCTCTTCTTCTTGCACACAGTGAGATATAAGCTCATTAAGGGACCACTTGTCCTTTTGAGCGTTATAACTCACTTTGAATTGCCCAAAGTGTGCAGGAAGTGAGATCAAAACCAAATGCACGAGCAAGTCCTCAGACAGCTCTAACTTTAGTGCTTTTAGTTTTGATGCGAGATTAGACATCTCCATAATGTACTCCCTTATGTTCCCTTTGCCCTTGTACTTCATGGAAACGAGTGATGCCAAATGGCTACTCGCCTCTGACTTTTCATTTCTTTGAAAGTACTGCTCAATGGACTCAAGGAACTTTTTAGCATTTTCACTCTCAGTAATAGAGCCCCAAAATGCTTCCTGAATGGATCGCTTCATGATCATCAAACTCATTCGGTTAGATCGATCCCATTTCTCAATTTTGACCTCTTTCGGGTCATCCCCAGTAGGAATGGGTCGATCAGACCGAAGAGCCAGATCGAAATCTGATGGTCCCGAAAAACCCGATTTAAAACTCGTAAAATCTCAATGGGAGGTGACTTATTTTTTTTTTTCGAATGTGTTATGCAAATTTGCTAAAGTATCTATGACAGTTAATATGAAAGCAAATAAGAACACACGTATTTTTATAGTGGTTCGGACAACTCGTCCTACATCCACTCTTCCCTTCATGGGGCACCAACTTAACCAACGAGATGTTTACGAAGTTCTCACTCAAAACGGGACTTATCACCCTCACGGGATCACCTACCCTCCCTTTCGGGATTGCTAGATGTTTACCGAGTTCTCACTCAAACGGGACTTATCTCCCTCACGGGATCGCCTACCCTCCCTTTCGGGATTGCTAGATGTTTACCGAGTTCACACTCACCTACAAACTTAACCGACTGATTTGGGTAAGGTTTGTTTGGTTTCCAACTAGGTTGAGATTTTCCCTTACATTTGTTTAGCCTCAATGCTAAGGATGGGAAAATCTCTCTAAGCTAGGATACATCGTGGGTTGCTTAGATTGAGTTCTAGAACACTCTTGAACATATTTGTATATCTACTGGACTTGTGTTCTAGGGTGGGAATGCTTTGGGTATAACTCTCTTTGGCTCAGAAGCATCTCGTCTTTATAATCTCCACGATCCACCATTAGAATGATGAAAGACCTTGTATTTATAGTGTGGATTTGAATGTTACCGATTGGAGAGAATCACATTTAAATCCATACTATTCTTGTAAGTACAATGAACTTTTCCAGCCGGGGTTGTCTTCCTCTTATTGGTCCACGTCGGTGATTCTAACGGTTTATATTCCTCGGATTCCTCGCCTTGGAATCATTTAGATTTCTCGAGTCTCGGTGTCTTGAGACACATCGAGTCTTGATTCTCATCCCGAGCCTCGAGTTTATCTCGAGCCTCCGGATACTTGATTCAAAGACTTCTTTCATGGACCTTGACGTCAAAAAGCATCGACACTCAGCCGGTGAGTTCGGTTCTCTGAATTCAGACATCCCGACCTTCAGTCACTTTGATTTCGGCTATCGATTTCTTCTTTGCACGATCGATGAAATTTAACTGATCGGATCAACACATCTTCAGATCAACATCTCGGGATAACATCAGATCAGTACATTAGGTTTAGCATATCAGATTAGCACATCTGATCTCAATCACGTCTGATCTTGATCATCTGCTCATCTTCATATCTGATCTCGATCACGTCGATCTCGATCGGTCTCATCTACTCCTTTTCGGGTGCGCAACCTTCTCTTCCGATCTTACGGTGGGTTTTTTCGATCGGCTTATGCGCTCTTCCGATCACCATATCACTCGACTTTTTCTTCCGATCATTTGATCAGTTCTGTTTCTGGTCATCCGATCTTACGATCGGTGGCTTAGCTTTTCTTCTCTTCGATTTTGCACACTCATCGGTTTTTTCGGAACTCATCATCGATCTCGATCTCGATCTCCTCAAATCAGAAGCCTCGTCCGATCTCGATCATCTACAAATCTGATTTCGTGAGTTCCCCCTCAATTTGTTCTCTCGTTCCCCCTCAACTTGTTATCTGTAAATTAGCTTCAATAACACCAGTTGATAATGTTTTGGCATAATTCATCAAAACTAAAATATCCCAACAATTTCCCTCTTTTTGATAATGACGCCAAAACATTAGAATATATGCATTTTTAAAGAAACGGGTTTTCTTTTAAAAAGATCAGTTCAGGTGGTTACTTTGAAATCAGTGAACCGTTTGAACACCTGCTTTGATACCACTTGATGGTCCCAAAAAACCCGATTTAAAACTCGTAAAATCTCAATGGGAGGTGACTTATTTTTTTTTTTCGAATGTGTTATGCAGATTTGCTAAAGTATGTATGACAGTTAATATGAAAGCAAATAAGAACACACATATTTTTATAGTGGTTCGGACAACTCGTCCTACATCCACTCTTCCCTTCATGGGGCACCAACTTAACCAACAGATGTTTACCGAGTTCTCACTCAAACGGGACTTATCATCCTCACGGGATCGCCTACCCTCCCTTTCGGGATTGTTAGATGTTTACCGAGTTCTCACTCAAACGGGACTTATCTCCCTCACGGGATCGCCTACCCTCCCTTTCGGGATTGCTAGATGTTTACCGAAGTTCACACTCACCTACAAACTTAACCGATCGATTTGGGTAAGGTTTGTTTGGTTTTCAACTAGGTTGAGATTTTCCCTTACATTTGTTTAGCCTCAATGCTAAGGATGGGAAAATCTCTCTAAGCTAGGACATCTTGGGTTCTTAGATTGAGTTCTAGAACACTCTTGAACATATTTGTATATCTCTGAGACTTGTGTTCAGGGTGGGAATGCTTTGGGTATAACTCTCTTTTGTCTCAGAAAGCATCTCGTCTTTATAATCTCCACACATCCACCATTAGAATGATGAAAGACCTTGTATTTATAGTGTGGATTTGAATGTTACCAGATTGGAGAGAATCACATTCAAATCCATACTATTCTTTAAAATCTGGCAGACTTTTCCAGTTTGGTTGTCTTCCTCTCATTGGTCCACGTCGGTGATTCTAATTGGCTATATTCCTCAGATTCCTCGCCTTGGAATCATTCAGGATTCTCTGAGTCTCAGTGTCTTCAGAGACATACTGAGTCTTCAGTTCTCATCTGAGCCTCAGGTTTATTTGAGCCTCAGGATACTTGATTCAGCAGACTTCTCTTGATGGACCTTGTGCGATCAGCATACCTGGACTTTCGGTGGTGAGTTCAGATTTCTCTGAATTCGAACATCGACCTTCAGGTCACTTTGACTCAATTTATCGATTTCTTCTTTTTGTCTGATCGATCATTCATTGATCAGATCAACACATCTTCAGATCAACATCTCAGGATAGCATCAATCAGTACATTAGGTTTAGCATATCAAATTACTTTTCTCGATCTCAATCACGTCGATCTTGATCATCTGCTTTCGTCTTCATTCTCGATCTCGATCGCGTCGATCTCGTCGGTCTCATCTGCTCCTTTTCTGGTCTGCAACCTTCTCTTCTGATCTTCTGGTCAGTTTCTTTCTGATCAGCTTGTCTGCTCTTCTAATCACCATATCAGCTCGACTTTTCTTCTGATCATTTGATCAGTGCAATTCTGGTCATCGATCTTACGATCGGTGGCTTAGCTTTTCTTCTCTTCTGATTTTTCACAGCTCATCAGTTTACTCGGAACTCATCTAACTCATCTGATCTCGATCAGTCTCGTCTGATCTCAATCATCTACGTCTTATTTCGTGAGTTCCCCCTCAATTTGTTCTCTCGTTCCCCCTCAACTTGTTATCTGTAAATTAGTTTCAATAACACCAGTTGATAATGTTTTGGCATAATTCATCAAAACTAAAATATCCCAACAAAATCCATACAACCGAGAACAATTTCTATGTTCTTTTTCCAAATTTTGAAATTCGTCCCACTCAGCTTTGGGATATTATTAACTTGAGCAGACACATTATTAGTTGTAGCAACAGAAACTGAAGAGAGAACAATTATAAGCATACTCACATAAACTTATATGTCATAAAACGAATAAGACATGAATGAATAAACAAATAAATTGAGGACCCAAGCAAGATACCGAGTACAACATTAACCTCCGTCGAAGGACAGAAAGTTAATTGTAAGTGGTATTCTTGGTGCAATGATCAAGCACTAATAATAAATTCGGTCAAACAAAAGTCTGTTGAAGGACGGATTAATGTTCACATGAAGAAAAAATTAATTATTACGTGCTTATCATCACAGATGTATTGTCATTCGGCCAAGTTGCGTCAAACCGAAGGGCCGATCACAACGTGCATAAATAACTCTACACCAACATCTATGTAATTTTAATAAAATCACTCTCGATAACAGAGGTTGTGAAGGCTACTTGTTGTTTTGATTGATTATATTAAAAATTACTAGACAAAAAAATAATAATTAATATTAACTTAATTTAATTATAATTTCAATTAAACAACATAATTGTCATGTCCCCAATTTAATTCAATTAAAGTCTAGAAACCAAATTAGACCTTAAAAAATAATAGCGTTTTCGCCCATCAATCACCAAAATATGAATTATTATTTACATATAAAAAAAAGAACAGTAGCAACAATGCTTCAAAATTCCAAAAACACCTTATTTGATATAGCAGTAACATTAATCCCAAAAGTTAAAACACCACAAATATTTGTCAAATAATCGCAGCACAAACAGGAGCCTTAATCCCCCAAAACAACATAATTAACTCGAAACCAATTGAGACTAACTGGAACAATCGTTAATCTAATTTCCATTAGTTAATCTAACTGGAACAATAGTTATAAAGAAGACAATAGTTTTGAGTTAATCTAACTTGTTTCTATATTAATTAACAATCCATAAATCCAAATAATAAAGCAGTGATAACTGCTCTGATACCACTTGTTAGAAATTTATACAATTACGGGAATATAAATTTAATACAAGAAACATCTTAGATGCGAAAATTCTAGGACAACAATATGCTCAATCATCAAGGATTAGTGGATTTAGTGAAATAACTGAATCCATAGCAATATTTTGTATAGGAAAAGCCTCACCAATGCAACAGGATCGATGGGGTGGTTTTATCGCCTTCCTCAACTAAATCTCCGTATGGGTCCTTCGTTTCCCCTCTTGATGGGGAGAGTAGAAAAATGTATGTGATTTAGTATGTTAGGGGTCATAACCATAATGCTCTTTATATAGTACTCAATTAGGGTTCCCATAATCCCCTTAATTAAGTCATATTTGGTATCTATTCATAATTACATATCAATTTTAATAGTCAATGATATCACCATAATTGAGTCAATCAATTAAGATATAATTATAAATGGCTAATATAATTGCATTAAATATGTGGCCCATATATAGGAAATAATAATTTCCTAACACAACGGACCACCATAATTCTGATCCATGTGTTAAAGATTCAGGAGGTGGAATAATTATGGAACACGAAAAAATAACACAGAGGAATTGAACTGCCCTCGAAATTCCTACATTACATGTAGATCCTCCGATATCTCCTCTCATCACCAAGGGGCCCAATAGTTTGTCCTTTTCCCACATCTGCCCATTCAAAATTTCAAATTGACAAATTACTCCAACCATATCTGTAGTAGGTTGGTAAGTAGGAAGCAGTCAAGTGGTACAATGTTATAAAAAAATTCAAGATGGCATCATGTTATCAATCAATAATGAAATACCCCCGTCGCGCTATATTTAAAAAAACTTCATTTTGTCGAATTGTTTAAAAAATAATATTAAATTAATAAATAGTGATCTTTTATAGTATTTAATGAATAAAAATGAAAGGTATTTGGGATAATTTGGATGAAAAGTGAGGTGAATAATATTAAAATAATAGTTAGTGGAATATTATTTTTTTCTTTTATGAATTGAGATAAATATAATTGGACGTCCATAAAAAGAAAATAAGATAAATATAATAAGACGGAGGGAGTAGGATTTAATTTTCTGCCACTTGAATTTATTTATTTTTTGAGTTGGTTTTATTGGGGAAAAGTCTTAAAAGGACAATTATTTGTCTCACCTAATCCTCTTTATGTCATTTCATTTTTAGTTACTTTCACGTGTAAATTCGTTAGAAAGCCGAATGATTGCATCATATAGATTCTTTAATTTTAAATTAGTATTGCGTTTTACATATTATTATTTTAAATAAATGTGACATGTACCAAACAGGTAGCGCCGCCGCACAGGCCCCTTTTCGATGAAGGCCCCCATTTTTTTCTTTTCTTTTTATATACATATTTATATATATGTTATAATTTAAAAAGTCATTAATTGTGTCACTTGCTATGGCTAGCTGAGTTGGTGCAGGAGTGCCTTTAAGAACAATCTTTGCTTGAGGTTGGAGAGATTGAATCGCCAATTTCGCGAATTATTTTTATATTTTTAATAAAAAAATTCCCCTTATATTTTTATTCCAAATCTTTACAAAAATTTTATATTTTATTTAATCCTCTTTTTTTCTTATATTTTCCTCTTTTAACGGTCATATCTTTTTTCAATCTCTCTTTTTTTAATATTTTCTTTCTTATTTTTTTCAAATTAAATTTACACCCAATCATTTTTTTCTTAAATTTATCAAACCAAATCTATACACAATATTCATACAAAAATCACGCCGTCCATTTCTTCTTCTTCTTCTTCTTCTTCTTTTTTCACTTCTTTTAATTTTTTCTCTCTTAAAATTAATCTTATACATCTTACATAGCGTGTTTATAAGAAAATTGACGAATGACATTTGAAAAGAATCGTGTCTTTTCTAATAAGGTACTTTTAATTTTAGATTTCTTATTCATAAATTTTATTTGGATCACTTCAAATCTTCAATAATACAGTATATTGTTTATTTATATTTTTTTAATTGATTTATATTCATTATGTTATTGATGAGTTTGAAAACAATTATATTGTAATATAAAATGTTTCGTTATTATGCGTTTTATTTTATTTTTATAATTATGAAAAAAAAAAAAATTTGAACTGATGAATAATGATTATATTTTTTTTATCATTAAAAACAATGAAGGACCCATTTAACGTTTTGATTATGCATTATTAAATGTGATAACAAAGAAAATGATACATTTGTCCCCTACGTGGAATAAATGAGATCATACCGTGGGTGGGTGGGGGTGGGGGTGGGGGAAAGGAATATACATTTGAAAATATATTGTCAATACTACGTTTGAGCATAAAAATTTTGATTATGCATTATTAAATGAAATGTAGTATAATTTAAATAATAATGTTTTATTTTTTAAATTGGTGAATAATAATTTTTGCTAGTTAATAATTTATCTCATGTATAAATCTGTTTCATCAAAAATTTTACCCAAAAATATTGTTCAACATGGATACAAATAATAGATAAAGGGGAATAAGGCACTATTAATACCTATCTTATCACCTTTAGCAAATGAGCACGTCAACTACAATTTATAGTTGTACAACAAATCTATTTAATATTTTTGAATGTTATGCATTGGCTGTATTATGTATTTTATAATATATTTTTAAAATATATAATTTATTACTTCAAAGTATATAATTTATTTTACGAATACATCTTACAAATGTCAATGTAAAATTGGCTAAGTCTTGCATGCATTCAGGTGTAGCGTGCACTCATAGTTTCATTTTAGAAATATGCAATTTATGATATTGAAATATATAATTATTTATACCGAACTGTGCTACTATTAATATGAAAATAATAATTACATGATTCAATATATACAAATTGTATATTTCAATATAATAAATTATATATTTTTAAAATGCTCTATAAATACACGATCACTTGAATACACAAAAAATCCACCCAAATAAATTATATATTTAAAAAATACACGATTGGGTTACACTCGTTTCACGTTGGAGCGTTAGGGTCCCATTCCTTTGTGTCCACACAATTCGATCGGATTATATTGTAGTTAAATGACAACAATATCACAGGGAAAAAAACATTACCAGAATTGCTTGCATATATATCGCACACACCAAGTGCAGAGATCTATTCAAATAGTTGCAGCATTTGAATTTCAAGAAATTTAGAATCTTTTTCAGGTAATTGAATATTCTGATAATTTATGTTTTAAAAAAAAAAAATTCATACATCTTCGCAATACTTTGTTAGCGGGGTTGTCTAGAACCCTTGTTTTTCGCAATTAAAATTTGAAAATTTGCTTAAATTTGATGTACTGTGGTATCAATTGTTTCTGCATGCTCTGTTTCTTGAAATTGTGAAATTTGGGGTTGAGAATTTCTGCCATTATTTTCTCTGTACCCATTGAATGAGTTTGCGAAATTGAGCAGCATTTCTTGTATTTTTGTTCTTTGTTTCTTGTAATAGCGAAAGTCCATCTTTCAATTTTTATTTATTTTTAATAATTTAAGGTCAAAATCTAGAATTGATGGGACTTAGTTAAGCTGTTGTTGGTTTGTTATTGTTTCTTGTTTAATAACAAGATGCTTCATTGTCCATGAGCGTGTAAAGGTAAAGGTAGCCACTAAAGCTATCCCCATTTTAATTTAATCTAATTCTTGGATATAATTTAGTTTGTTCATTGCATCTTTAATTACTTTTGAATGTTAGTATGTTAGTTTTCTCGTGCTGATAAAAACTTGTATGAACTTGGTTCGGAAATATGAAATTCGTGAACTCCATTGATCCTCCCCGATAAACTCGAAATGGATCCTATGTACAAGTTTTGATTACACCCATTTTGTAAACGGGTCAAAACAAGCGAGATGGAGTTCACGTGAACCAAGTTCACACTAGTGTTAGCTCTGTATCCAATCGTGCTATGTGTGCTTTGTTTGTTCGGTTTTAATGTTTGGTAGATTCCGATTCCGATTCAGATTTCAGAATGGGAGCCACTGGTGAATCCAATTACGGGGCGTACACCTCTGAAGATCTCGAGAGGGAGCCTTACTGGCCGTCAGAAAAGCTCCGGATTTCCATAACCGGAGCTGGAGGGTTTATTGCGTCGCACATAGCAAGGCGTTTGAAGAGCGAGGGTCATTACATCATTGCTTCGGATTGGAAGAAGAACGAGCACATGCCAGAAGACATGTTCTGTCATGAATTCCATCTCGTTGATCTGAGAGTGATGGATAACTGTCTGAAAGTTACTAAACGAAGTCGATCATGTGTTCAATCTTGCTGCTGATATGGGCGGGATGGGGTTCATTCAGTCCAACCACTCTGTCATCATGTACAACAATACGATGATCAGCTTTAACATGATCGAGGCTGGAAGGATCAACGGTGTTAAGAGGTCCCTTTTCTTGTAGATTTTATCGTATTTGTGTATTTCGAATATTCTGTTTTGGGACCAATTTTGTGTGTTTTATTAAATAATATGAGTTGTTTCATTAAAAAGCATTAGTTTGATGGTATTAGTTTTTCTTGTAATAAAGTGAAAATTTGCGAACCAATTGCACGATAGAACTGTTTTACATAAGACCAACTCTTGAGGCGCATATTTTTATCTTCCATCAGTGTTTAATGTTTTACTCAAATTCCTAGAAGTTGGGATTTCTCTATGTATCAAAGTTTGACAATTTCCTCAAGTAGGAGGACTTGAGGCTCGAAATTTGTTTTTGTCGTTTTCTCCAAGTGACGTATCCATGGCAATTAATATCCTGTTTGTGTTCTTTTAATGTTTTATTATTGGTTTAATCTTCAAAATTGATGCACTATTTAAAGCGGCATACATTAGGAATAAAGAACTGAAATACGAACTTCAATTTTTCGTCTAGATTTTTCTATGCCTCCAGTGCTTGCATCTATCCTGAATTCAAACAGTTGGAGACCAATGTGAGCTTGAAAGAATCAGATGCTTGGCCCGCAGAGGTTTTTTCCCGTACCTTATTAATTTCGTTTCATTTTATCCATTTCTTCCACAACTTTGATTGATCGTGTTTTCTTTTACGGGGGTAGCCTCAAGATGCTTACGGGCTAGAGAAGCTGGCAACGGAGGAGTTGTGTAAACACTACAACAAGGACTTTGGAATCGAGTGCCGTATTGGAAGGTTCCATAACATTTACGGTCCTTTCGGGACATGGAAAGGTACACTTGATGATGTTCTAGAAAATGTAATAGAATAATTATTTTTTTTTACTTATAATGTCATCGTCGCAGGTGGAAGGGAGAAAGCTCCCGCTGCTTTCTGTAGGAAAGCCCTTACGTCTACCGATAAGTTTGAGATGTGGGGAGATGGCCTGCAAACCCGATCTTTCACCTTCATTGATGAATGTGTCGAGGGTGTTTTAAGGTACGTCTGTCTAATAAGTAGAGGCATAAATGTCATTTATTGCTTGAAAAGATTATTTCTATACACGTTTGTTCGGGAGTATGAGTTAGGCCGGTCTACGACAATACCGAGTTATATTGCCTATGTGGTATCGTATATCATCACTTTGTTTAGTGTGTAGGAAACAGTATACCAATTTGAAGTATTATATATGCACTTGAAAGTATTAAAATGAGTACAATATTTCCATACCTATTTTGCCTTCCATCTTAATTAAGTCCATTTTGCTAATGAGGGATGTATATTGTATCCGAGGGTAAAAACGGACAGTTTATAAAATAATACACATTCAGCATCAGTTGAAGACATACTTCTAAACCCCAAATCGGTATTATTCATACCGGGTCATAAGTCAACAATACCTCGAGCCAAACACAGTATTAGGGTGTACAAGACTTCATACCCCACCCCTATAACCCCAACCAAACGTACCGTAAACTGCAAAACATATACGAAGTATGATCTTTCAGTTATTGGTTCTATTTTGTTTTTGTCGCGTAATTGTAAAGTCGTCTCTTTCTCTCCTACTTCTCTAAATGGCATTATGGTTCAGGTTAACTAAATCGGACTTCCGTGAGCCCGTGAACATTGGAAGTGACGAGATGGTAAGCATGAACGAAATGGCTGAGATCGTTCTAAGCTTCGACAACAAGAAGCTTCCTATCCACCACATTCCAGGACCAGAGGGTGTACGTGGCCGTAACTCAGACAACACTCTGATCAAGGAAAAGCTCGGTTGGGCACCTTCTATGAGACTCAAGGTACAACTCTCGTTTTAATCAATTTCAGTTTTTTTAATCTCAACGTACAACTCGTTTCTCATGTCCGATTCTGTTTCAGGACGGGTTGAGAATCACGTATTTCTGGATTAAGGAGCAGCTCGAGAAAGAGAAGACCCAGGGCGTCGACTTATCCAACTACGGGTCATCAAAAGTCGTGGGGACTCAGGCTCCCGTTCAACTCGGTTCTCTCCGTGCTGCTGATGGCAAAGAGTGAACTCGTTTTAACTCAGTTTTCATTTTTTGAATGCTCCGTTTTATTCAATAAACACAGTGTGTTTGTGTAAGCAGTGAATGTATCGAATCGTTATTCGTTGTTTGGTTTTACTCCGATTATCCGTTTATTCCAATCATCTATTTTATGGGCAATTATCTTGAAGCATTGTAGCATTTATATGTCAAACTCTGCACTTAGATTTGGATTGCCAGAATTCCTTTTCAGGTGGTCCAAGAAAACTGCAACTTTGGTGTACAATTCGATTTATTAGTTTCACCATTAAATGAATTCAATACATTCGATCTATAGCTTTACGTAATTGTACACGGTGCTTAGAAATCTGCATACGAGTGTTTCGTGTAAAAGTACCGGTGTTAATAGCCACGTCCAAAATATGATTAAATACGAGTGTTAATTGCCACGTCAAGTATACATAAATTAATAACAAATAATTTCAAACATATTTGATTAATTTTTTTTTTGAAAAGAATAGAAAAGTGATGTATTTTTGCTCCATTCATCACAACATTGATTAATTATAACTTATGCCAAATAAATAATCAACTATAGAGGAGAGAAAAAGTGGGTTTTCATTTATTATTTTAGTTTCTCTATTTAAATGAAATTTTTGTGGTGAGATGAATATCCATTTATGATTCATCAACGAGATGGAGAAATTGTTGCTCCAATATCAAATTTATAATTTTATTTTATAAAAAAATAATACTTAAATCCATCATAATCCGTCGTTGCATGATGAAATAATTTGCATTAAATTGCTCGTTTAGATACTGTTAACATTCACTTTCAACAAATAACACAGCCTATATAATTTAATAAGGAAAAAATGAATAAAAAATTCTGTAATCGTAAGCAACATTAAATTATGATCATCTAATAATTGCTAATGCAATATTTAAATCAATAAGTTGGCTTATTAAACTCTAATCCGGTTTCTTAACCTACAGGAACATGATTGCGATCGTCTGATTTAGATTGGTGCATCCATATATCTAATTTTTTTTAAGGGGCATCCATATATCTAATTATTTCAATTATTAAACACTCCCATATCTCTTATTACAATTTTTTTTACTATTAATTTTAATTCTTTTTAACAACATATATGGAGTAAAGTCAAATATGAATAGATAATGTCTTAGTATAGGCTTGGTCCATATATCAAGAACTCATATACATGGTTGCTCATAATTTAGTGAAATTTGTGTCATTCTTTTCCGTTCCTCACGCTTGGTTCGAGGCAGGTCTTCCCCAAGTTGGAATTGAAGAATTAGCTTAGCCAGAGAGATTAGTTGTTCTAGTTAAGTTGTATTATTCTTGTAAAAAAAAGTCAAATGTGAATAACTCAAATGATTAAAGTTTCATTACTTAAGACCCAAAGGTCTTGAATTTGAGACACGGAGAGGAAATTTAAGGGTGGTTGAAAGATATTTGACCCAAATAATATGCTTTTCTTTAACTAGTTTTCTCGATTTTGTTTGGGGATTTGCAAGGATATAAAGAATGTGTTCTGGTAGTGAGAATAGAGAATTAATGTGTGTTGGATGAAAATGTATTTGCTTGAAACTATATGAGGGAATTGATGTAATTGGAATGACATTTTTGGGGATAAATATATTATGTCAATATAATATGTTTTTGAGCGATGAATGTTGGTTTGTGTTTTTTGGCCGATGAATATTAGGTGTCATTTTTAGTACATAACTTTTATCTTTTCGTAAATCGTTTTAAAATATGTATAGAAAATGACAATATTTAGCAAAATTAATATAAACTGAGCAATGAACAAAATTACGAGACTAATTAATATAAAATTAATTATTTTGAGATAATTAGAAAAAATATCACTATTATGGGGTCAAAAATATTTTTAACCCATATGTATACTTTACATGATGCAATGTCGACCAAACCATTGATTACCCTCACTTACTAAAAACACCTCACATGATACCCGATCATGTTCTAATTAAACAATAATAATGTAATCAATAACTCTTAATGATTGACCCTCAATTATACACATTACTATTACCATTATCATTCTCAAGTCATACCAAACGGGTCAGTGAATTTTGTTACTGCACACATCAGCACTTTCTATTGTTCTTTAATTTGATCAACAATGCAATCAATTGAACAAGTCATGACTGAATTAAAAAAAAAAGTGAACTATGCGTAGCATGAAATATAATATAATGAATAATTACAAGTTTTAGTTTTATTACCAATTAAAAGTCAATATTGATTTCTAAGTAAAGACAAAATTTGAAGTACCAAGGTTTGACTCGAGTACCATAAGAAGTAGATTAAGTCCTTTTTTTTCCCTAAGAAGGGATAAATAAAGTCCTATTATTACATCGCTTGAATTTGCAAATTTCAACTATTAAATAGTAAATCATACTCGTGCCTACTTATTTATTTATTTATTTATTACTGACCTATACTAAGCCAATGATGATTTATTTTTCTAGGCCCTGGACAAGTTAAGAATTAGAATTTTGTCAACGATAACTTTTTTCCCCGTTTTTTTATAGTAAAATAAAATGTAGAGAGAAAAAAAAATCACAAATGATCTTATAATTTTGCTCGAATTTATAAATGATCTTGTAAATTTTTACTCTATCAATTTTGATCTTTTTTATTTAAATTTTAGTCATTTTCGCCGCATAATTTAATATTTGATTAGAAAATTGACCTAACTTTTTATTCTGGTCACGTCATCGATCGACATCACTCTCATTTAAATTGTCTTTCATCAAGGAATAAAACCCTCAATCATTTAAATTGTCTTCCCCGTGAATTACAACTTCAAAATCATGAATTTCATTCATTATCGTGGCTAATTTTGAGTGATTTACGTTGATACAAGGGTCAAACCTATACTATTCCCTTCCTCTCACTAAACCTTACATTTCAAAAAAAATTCCGTATTATTTTGTATGCTATATCATATTTTCGGCCAAAATTTTCAATTTTCTATATAAAATGACTAAAATTGAAACCGAAAAGACCAACATTGATAAAATAAAAATTTACAGGATCATTTGTGAATTCAGACAAAGTTAAAACTTACAATACCATTTGTGATTTTTTTTTCTCAAACATAGACAATCTTCATTATTTAAGGATAAAATTATTTTTATTGGAAATTTGATAATTATATTATAAACTTTGGCTAGGTCTTGTATGCACCCGGGTGCACTGTGCACTCATAATGTATTTTAGAAACGTACAACTTGTTATGCAGAAAAGTGTGACTTATTTACACAGAAAAGTGTCACTGTTAATATGGAAACATAGTTGCATGCTTCTGTTTGAAATAGTTGCACGTATCTATTTTATAGCTGCACGCTTCTAAAATGCACTATAAGGGCATAGTGCACCCGAGAGCACATGAGATCCACTCATAAACTTTGAGGACCAAACTTTTTTTGTAGTGTATGTTTTAAATCGACAGTCCTTTTTTATTAAAAAAGTGATTTATTTAGTTGAAATTGTATATCAATCTTATATAGGGGTGAAAACGGATCGGATATTTCCCGAACGATCCGGAGCCGAATCCGGTCGGTATCGAATTCGGTATAAAAAATTGGTATCCGGGCGGATACGGATTCAGATACGGATAGTTGACTTCGGATTCGGAATACATAATATCCGACCGTATTCGAGTTTTATCATATTTTATTGGATATTATCAGGATATATTATTCGGATATTCTGATTTTTTTAATTTTTTTTAATATTAATTTTATTAAGACATTTGAATTGATATCCAGAATTCCAGATCCTTCCCAAAACCCTTCCTGGCCTTCCCCAGTCTACGCTCGGCCGCCACTCAGCTCTCCTTCTCCCTTTCGTTTTCACTTTTCACCGGCCGGCCACAGCACCCCCAGCCGGCTAGCCCCGTCGTCGATCGGCCGCCCCTCTCCTTCTCCCTTCCCTTTTCAAACCGGACGTTCAGGCTCTGTTTGAACTGATTTGCCGATCTGACTAACGAGTAACCTTCTTTTGGTAGTCGTAACACTCCAATCTCGTTAAGCAATTGCCACCAGCTACTATCATCCTTCACAAGGTTAGGGTTTTCATTTCCTGAAATTCTTTCAAATTCTTGCTCTCAAAATTAATTTAAAGCTTTCTCTTACTCATTGATAATAATGTGTGCTGGGTCCCGAGCTTCTCAGAATTCAGTTATAGCTTTTCTCGTTAATATTTCTGCGTATATTCCGAGCTTCACGTATGAATTTCATAAGTTTGACATGTTAGTTAAAGAATTAGAATTCAATTTAGTGATTTCGTGAGGTTATATTGCTGGGTTTTGATGAATCGAAGATGGTTCAGTGCTTCAGTAGGAGGGAAATAATTTATGCATTGTTAATATTTAGTGAGGGGTTGAATTAGTCAATGATAATATCTAACTTTCGCAGATTTGGTGAAAGAAAGGGTAATGGCTCTTAACAGTTATTCATTTGGCTGTTCTTCCACTTTACACATATTACGAGAGTGTTTTTTAGACCAAAGAGACATCTTTTTTTCTATCATATGGGAAAGAGTTTCATGATACAGTTTGTGGTTTATATGGCTAGCTTAGCTCTTAAGTGACCAGCTTGATCAATTTATAGTATAACCAAGGAGATTAAGAGGCTGCACTTCGACACTTCAGCCTTGTTTGAGTGAATTTATAGTATGGCTGTAAGAACACTTGTTTGAGTGAATTATAAAAAGTGACTTTAACCTATAGATAGATGTACATAGGCACTTCTGCGTTTTTGTAGTTGTTGTTTTGCTTTTAATTTGTTTAAATGAAGTTGACATGTAGATGCCGCGGAAGCAAGGATGCAGTTCTTCTAGCTTTTTGTGGCATTTACTATTGGCACTTGATGCAACTTGTGAATTTCAATGAAATGAACTTTGGCATGGTAATTAAGTACGTTTTAGGTTTGTTGCAAACTTGAAATACTAACTCTGCTTATACAAAAACAATGTAGGTTGAAGAAGAAATTGACAGTGATGAGGATTGATGAGGATCCGAGAGTTGAGGCCTCCATTTGATGTTCAATAACTATGTTTTTCCCCTGCCCCTCTTAAGTTTTCATTCTACCAATTTATGTTCCCTGCTTTGTTTTTTATTAAGGAATTATGTTCTAGACTTGTGTTTGATGGTGTGCTTTATTCTTCATTAGCATTAGTTAAAAGAAACGTATGTATGTTGCGTATGGTTTAATATTTTCATGAGTGGATAGTTTGTTGATTGTTTTATTCATGCTTGGGTATAATATTATATATGTTTTCTTATGCGTTATGTTGTGCTGGAATGGTGATGGTTAGGAATGATATAGTTTTTAGTTTTCATATTATCCGATTAGGCGATTATAGTTATTCGAATCCGGCCCGGATTCGTCCGATATCCGTCCCGTATCCGTATACCGAATATTCCGAATTCGTATCCGAATTCGGCTCTTCCGCATTCGACTCCGAATTCGAGAAAAAAATATGGTTTATGATACGGTATAAGCACTATCCGTCCGTATTCGATCCGTTTTCAACCCTAATCTTATATAACTTATCAAGATTAAAAGGCTTACTCAATATAGTAACTTAATCATCTAAACATATTTCTACATTATTGACCAATTAAATCCTGAATGTCTGAATTATGAATATTCAAATTTGGAAACAAGATTTGAATAAAAAAGGCATATATGATCAAGATTTGGACCACCTGTGTAACGGATAAATCCGAAGCAAACATGTTACTTGTAATATACAAAGGTTTGATTGGATAAAGAAGCAAAAATAAAATAATTAAAGAATTATTGGTTTAAAGGATTTTATCAAGTGCGGTTCGTTCAACTTTTATGATGTTCCCTCAGTATGGTACATTCCTTGGCATATTTGATTTTCAATCAATCATGATTCCCATAAGGGTAAAAAACGGAACATAATGTAATGTGTGTTTCTGATTAAAAAGAAGAGAGAATGGTGAATTGAGGGCATATAATGTGCATCCTGATGCATCGTGCATTCATAATATATTTTAAAATTATATAATTTATTATACTAAAAAATATAATTTATTTATACTACATCGTGCAATAATTAATATGAAAAAATAGTTGCATGTTTGAATATGAACAAATTGCATCTTTCTGTGTAACAAGTTGTATTGTTTTAAAATACACTATAAATATACAATGCACATAAATGCATACTTAGATTTATGTAGTGTTTGTATTCTCGTCATAAAGGTATAGAAGCACTTTTTAAAAAATTGTTATGACTTAACTTTTTTTTTATAAAAAAATGCTTCTACACCTAGAGTAGTAGTTGCAAATATACTCTACCCTCGTGAATTATGAACTTACACAATTCATTTCCCAATTTTATTCAACCCCAAAAATAAATAAAATATTATTTTATATATTTTTTTTTAGCTTGGGAAGCCAATCATAAAAAAAAAAAAAAAATTACTACACTGCACAAATTAAAGTAATTTTCACAGAGATTCAACTCCAAAATTTACTTTTTATGTCTTCTAAAATTTTTAAAAAAAAAAATTATAACTCTACATTTATAATGAATAAAATACAAAATATATATGTAAACAAAAGTCCACTGTGGTTTCTTGTGGCCTTAGCAACAATCTCTTGTTGGTATCAATTTTTTCACTTCACAAGCAATCTCTATTCCAAAAATCATATCCCAATATGTTTCACTATATATTTCATTTTTTAAACATAATGGTTGATTTATTTCCAATAATATATGTGTCATATATTTAATAATTAGATAATAAAATCAAATACAGAATATCATATATTTAAATAAATCAAATGCAGAAAATGACAGATGTATTATAATATTGTGAAAATAGTAGAGAGTAGGTGGAAGGTTGCTTTCATAAAGACATTATTATTGTCAAACTTTGGGAAATTGCTTTTATTATATGCTTTGTACATTAAAATAAAATAAAAATAAGTGGGACCCACTCCCACTAAATTTAAAGAGAAATGGACCCCACACCTCCTAATTTTAGTCCTGAGAACTTTGTAAAACTGGGCTCACCAGCTTTGTTTATACTTTATGACAACATAATGGATTGCGCAGGCCCCACCACAATCATTGTGACATATTTTAATCAGAATTATATTTTTTTATTCAAAATAATCCAGTGATTAATAAAAAACAAATGTATTATTGAATAATCCCCTTTTTAACCGGAATGATTATCAGCAAATGTGGCCTGGCAATAGCCAAATTTCATCCTTGGATTCTTATTATTTTACCAACATTCTAATTTGGTGTCAGGAATATATTTTTTAATTAGGTTATTTAATTTTTTGGGATAATAAAAAGTAAAGGAGTGGAGATAGCAATCTGGTTTCAACGGGACCTGATTGGATAATTGTAATATGATTCACTGATATAAATTAAAATATTCATGGAATATGCTTGGGAGGAATGATGTATCCAAACACAGTCCTAAATTAATCGACAAAAGCTGTAATATTTGGAATAAGATAGTAGTTAATGGTCAAATAAACAACTTTATTATGAATGGGTGCATGAAATTGAAAAGATTCATACCTTTTATGTTGAAGAATTAGTTAGATTTCAGGTGTATTTTAATCTCTTTTATTCTGCAATTTCAAAATGTTTATTTTTTTTAATTACATGTGCGTCATATATATATATATATATATATATATATATATATAGGAAATAAAGATAGTAAACAACCAGAAAATCGACTTCCAACGTAGCAAAAATATGATCTGAAATATGGATTGAGAAAAAACCAATAGTAGAAGTAAAAAGATAAAAAGCAAGAAAATGAGCCTCAAAGTTTTCGGCTCTCCTAATCCAAGCAAAAATCACTCTATCAAAGTCAGCAATCAAATCCTGAATGTCTCGTATATATTAAGACGCTTGAAAAAATAATTGTTTAGTATTTTCAATGGTACAACTGGTCAATTTTGGGCATAAATAGCCATAAATATTACAGTAAATAATTGCTAATTTTACAGAGAAGACTAGAAGTACAACTATTGCAACATATTTAATTCAATGAAATTTTCTTCTTAAAAAAAAAGAGAGGAAGTACCACTCTTATAAAGCTAGATATAATTCATATATCAAAATAGACTGGATATTTATTTACTGCATCTATTCTTTGTATGTGGACAGTAAAATAATAGAGAAAGTAAGTAGAAGTAAGAGCATTTTACAAGACATAGCAAAACCACCAATTAATTACAAAGAAGTTCAAAATAAATTATTATATTATAAGAATCGGGTTGTATTTGATGGGTTAAATTAAATCTTTTTTTTAAGGAAAAACAATGTTAATTGAGAGCAACAAGATCGGCCTCAACAGTAGTAACAATGATGTTCAGAGTATGAACATAAAAGTAGTAGAAACACATGAAAAAACAAAAGTAACCAAACGATGGGCAACAAAGTTTTCGGCTCGCCTAGTCCAGACAGAAGTAGCTCTATTGAACTTAGCCACAAGCTCCAAAGTATCCTGTATCACCCACTCCATATAGCTTAGATCATGTCTCAAACGTGCCAAAGCATAATTAATAGTCTGAGCATCGGATTTGACTTCCACATCTCTAATCCCACGGTCCTGGGCACACTGCATTCCTCATCTGATCGTCAAGGCCTCTGCCACATCAACGTCAATCTTACTTTAAAAAAAAATTAGATATTGAATTTTTTTACCGGTGAATCATTCAAATTAATTTTGTTATATATATATTTTTATTAAGTATATGACTTAAAAATTAAATATGCCGTATCTTAGAAGAAAACTAACCAATACTAAAATGGCAATATTGCTTTTTAAGTTTATAACAAGAAGCATATTTTGAAGACAATTTTTCGAGTGTTTCTTCCTTTTTATTTCCAAATTTTTAATTCAAATGCAAATCATAGTCCAATTCATACAACAGTCAATTATGGTGCATATACACCAAAATACTTTAGCAATAGTTCATCAAAAGCAAATTTGCTTGTCTATTGTGCTTGCTATTGGATTTGGTATTTTATGTTATAATAATAGAATATGTATCACTTCAAAATTTTAATTTTTTGTATTAATTTATGTAATAAAATGAAACAATTAACTAAAATAAAGAGTTCGAACCACCCAATTACAACTAAACATCGTATCAATATTAAGTATGTTAGAAATAATACAATCTTAACCTCTCATCGTTCAAGATTCCACCAACAAATCTCAAATACTATCTAATTCAAGGAAATATCAATAAAAAAATTCCTTTAAAAAATCATATATGCAGAAAATTGCAAATATTGGCAGTGATTTCAAATGATAATTATATACCTGCAATCTTAAAGTCCAAATGTGACCATACCCCTCAAAAAATTATAAATTATAAAAGCTGACAGTTCGTAGTCTACTTTTAAGGTGTGTTTGCAACTACTAATGAATAGTGAAAAGCACTTAAAAAAATAATAAGTAATGAGGGGGCAACTTTAAAAATAAGTGTTTTTTGCCCCCTCAATTGAAGTTGCAAACACCACCTTAATGTTAGGTAAGTTTCCAGTTATAATTCTTCAACTTCCCCCCATTATTTATCCTCGTTTCGACAAATTTGCTTATATAAAATTTAATTAAAAAATCAACAACTACAATTTTGCACTTAAAAAAAATTAATGATTGTGATACTGGTATAACATCAATATTCAAATAACTTCACCATATCATGACAAATAAGGTTTATGTAGTGAATTTTCTTGTTAAAAATAATTTTTCATCCTAATTACCTATATTTTTAGTAATAATATTATTTAATTCATATTATTAATTGGGTTTCTAATCTTCACCTGATAAGTTCTCATCCTATCAAACAGTCAATAGTTATACGTCCAAGAAAGTCAATTATTTTTTTTTAAATTTAATTTAGCAGCCCCAATGCATTTGTACCACGTTGAAAAGCTTCTTTAATTATCCCAATATATATATATATATATATTATAAATTATCTGCAAATATTTACCGGCCCACCCCCTCTTGTCTGGTCAAAGTAAAAGGTTCGGCATAGAAAAAGTGGAAAAAGTAAAAAAGTAAAAAAGTAAAGAAAGAAAATCAGCAAAGTGAAATTCAAGAAATTAAAATTGGAGTTCACGAGTTTCATTTCAAGTTTGCAACTATATCTATATGACCGTTTTAAAGCAATGCTAAAACATGTGATTAAATAAGTATGAAAGATCCAAGTTTAAGTTATCGATTTAATTTTGAGCCTCTCTCAAAATTAGTTATGAAATTAGATGTTTCTATTAAATATTTATGAATCTTACCTTAAAATAGAAAAAATTTAAGTGATTTTTTACCTGCGGTTAGGCTAAGATCACTTGCATTAATTAATATACGAGGTGAGTCTCATGTGCATCAAGTAGACTGTGCACTTCATAGTGTATTTTTTAATATGAAATAATCTATTATACTGAAATATGTAATTTATTTACACTGAATCGAACAACTTGTTTTCATATTAAAAATTGCACAGTTCAGTGTAAATTAACAAGTTGCAAATTTCAAAATAAATTTCAGTACAATAAGTTGTATGATTTTAAAATATTCTATAAAGTTACGGTGCATACAAGACTTAACTTTAATATGCTTGGGTAAAATTTGAAATTTTAACTAGTGTATGATGATGATGTAATTAGTGTATATCAAGGAATTTAGTAGGGACAATAACTTGAAATATGGCTTTATTTATCTTAATGGGATCTAAATAGCTGTAATTTCTACCATTTACAATGTCCACAAAGCAATAAAATTTTTTATTTTTTATTATTTTGTTCTTTAAAATATTAAATCAAGATAAAGAATTCTAACATGTACATCAAAATAACTAATACACGTAGTGACAAAACTCCAGCTACAAAAATATTGTGACACCACATTACTAATACGCTATTCTAATATAAAAAAAATTGAGAATTCAAACCAGGAATATGACAGGTAATACGTGGTATTAACATTTTAATAAACAATTACAAATATCGGCAGTAATTTCATATTGAATATGATTACATTGAGTAGCCTTTTGTATATTGATTTTTCTGATCAAATTCTGTGATAGAAATGAGAAGGTTGCCTTCTAAAGTTTTTTTTTTTTTTTATAACTCGATATTCGGTACAAAAACCACCGTGATGCCTTTTAAATCTATCCAAATTATCAGTATTGTAACGGACAGCATTACATGTAAGTTATAACAAATATAGGAAAGATAAAAAAAATATTTGACAAACTTTAATAAAAAATATGTGGTTCATTAACAATGTGTAAGTTACATCACATATTATTATATTGAGAAGCTGCTATAATACAGAACGATCGTATATTAACAATAGGGAAGTCATTTATATTGGTAATTCTTTCTTTTCAATTTTTATTTTATTTTTTGATCGGACAAAGTTAGTTATTAGTAGTTAGTACACCAAGCACCTAAATACTCCACGAAATCATCAATCCACCGTACAATTCCTATAACTCCAAATTCGTTTCAAAAAAGAATCGAATCTGGGTCTCCCACTCAAATGAAGAGCCCAGTGGCCAGATGGGTTCTTTCTTTTCAAATTGGCTTGTACTCCCTATAAGGGTTAAGGGTTATTGGTTGCTAAAATATTTTAACTCAGTGCATAAAAAGTTTTGCTCTTACTTGAAGTAAAAACCCCTGTTAGTGGAGGGTGAATTCTGCTCAATTAATCGATCTTTAGACCGAATATTAAATTATAAAAAAATGACAAAAACTCGTATGAGACGGTCTCATATATGAGACGGAGTGCAACTAGCACAAAAAACACCCACCCCTCTCAAAGTGCTGAAGCGTCAATGCCCAAATTACACTTTGTCTCACCGTGAGACGATCTCACGCAAGTGTGCCTCGTTAAAAATAAATGGATGAGTTTATAAATAGCATAACATAAATATAAAAGTTCTTTTTTGTCATAAAATTTATAATCATTCTTTTTTAGCCAAGATAATATATTTTTTTCCAACTTTACCCTTTTTTTATGTTTTCATTATTTTAGATTTTACTACCATATATACACTCCGCACCAACATTATTTCAGCTCGTACCACCCTTCAATTAACCCCGTACCACTATCACTTCAGTCTGTAAATATCGTTTCAGTCTGTACCACCATTTTATCAACCCCGTACCACTATCACTACAGTACCAAACTTATTTCAACCCCGTACCACCTTATTTTAACACCGTGCCATCATCTTTTCAGCCCGTACCATAATTTAATTCAACTTGTATCATCATTTTTAAATTTGTACCACAATTTAATTAATTTCGTACTACAATATATTAATCTCGTACCACCTTTTTTTTAAAAAAAATTATTAACTTCTTTAATGGTATAATTGCCCAAAAATTAATTCTCTTGGCTAAAAAAATGAAATAAATAATCTTGACAAAAAAGAACTTTTCAAATGAGAAAATACTAAAAATGAGGGTTTTCTAAAAAATAAACGTGAATTTGGAGTGGTGTCGTACATGATACGCCCATTACAAAGTTCCCAACTCCAAACAAACTAGTCCATTAAAACGAGGAAAATTACAAAAATAGAACATCACGTTATTCTAGTGACCTCCCCCCTTCACAAACCCCCAACTCCCCTCGCCTTCGACACAAAAATTTGTGATGTAAACAAGTTTAATATAAACTCTATTTTTCTAGCATTATGGATAAATTTTACATAAATATTATCAACGATTTAAAATAGAGTATTTTTTAAAAGTTAAATTTTAAAACATACCCCCTTTGTCCCACACTCGTTTGAACATTCACTATTTGACTCGTGTTTTAGCGAGCGGGTTATTTATTAATATTTGAAATGATAAAGAGATTTTTAAGGTGAGATATGATAGTGTTACCCCTCATCTATCCTATCATGCCTTAAAAGTCATTTTATCATTTCATATACTATAAACAACTCGCTCAATAAAACTCAAGCCAAAAAGTGAAATGTTCAATCGAGTGTGGGACGGAGGGAGTACAATTTTGTTACATTGGAACGTATCAAAAGAAATATATTCTATCACAAATTAACATTATTATCTCATAAAGTGTTAAAGCGTCAATACGTAAATTATACTTCGTATGCCACCGTAAAATTGTATCGTATAAGTGTGTCTCATCTAAGTATCTTCCCCAGTTCCCCATGTTTGCCTCCCTTACACGGCTTCCAAGATGGCACGAGACACTCACACTGCCCCTCATCATCCCCCATCTCATCATCCCTCAACCAGCAACCAATTTTAATTGGATACATTTTTTTTTTATTGAAAAAAGTTAGATGTTAATACACCAAACATTCAAATACTCTATAAAATCACCAATTCAACTTATAATTCCCATAACTATAATTCGTTCTTAGAGATAATCGAACCTGGATGTCTCACTCAAATTAGGAACCCAATGACCAAATGGGCTAAGCCACCTGGTCAATTTCAATTGGATACATATCCACAACCTCTCCCTTCTCAGCATCCCATAACAATCAAATAACCAGTATTACTATTTATACAGCAATCAACAAAATGAAATTGCAATATATTACGATTATTATTACAAAATGATGGTTCTAGATGCCATCTTTTTTTTTAAGTTTTACTTTTACGTAAGTCCTTCTGCATAAAAAAGAAGGGCACTGAGAAATTAAAGAAAAAGATTTTAAAAAAAAATAAAAGACGCTCTCCGGTTGTTTCTATTTCAAGTCCGAATTTATATAAAGATTATATACTTATTTTTCTTTTTTGGTAATTAAAAGAAGTTAGAAAAAAAAAAACAAAAATTCAGAGTTTTTCTCTGAGGAGAGAAGCTAATCCGGTGACCACCGCCTTATTCCCCCTCTTCAAACTCTTCGGCTTCACCGCCGGCAGCTGCCACGTCATCACCGCCGGGATGCCCTTCGCCGGCTCCTCAGCCATGTCCTCGCCGAAAACCAGATCCAATTCTCCAACTTCGAATTCCAAAACCTCCTGGATGTCGGGCTTGGATTCGGGCCGGGCCGGCTCAATTGCGGTGTTTTCGGGCTGCGTGATGCGGGAGTGAGGGCTGAGCCATTTGGATTTCATGTATTCGGCTTTGCGCCACGGCGCGATGTGCATGCCCTTCTTCTTCAGGCTCTGCCGGGCGGATTCCGACGCGATTGACACGATCTGGAGAAGACGATCGGCTTTTCCGACGAAGATGTACGGCAGGCACTGCAGGATCGCTCTGTAACTGCTCGTCGATCTCGCGATCTCGAACTCCGATCGGAAATCGACGTCGATTAATATCCTCTCGCCTTCAATTATAACATCGATGTATTCGTAATCACCTGCGCATAATTTGAAAATTAGTTTCTAGATCGTCAATTGGAGGTGTTGAAGTTATGAATCGGTTGTGAATTGAGTGGAATTTGAGATTGAATTTACCAGCTGGAATAGAGGAGGATTTTTCCCATTTGGATTTGCAAACAGAGGCGTTGTAACCGAGGGTTATGAGACCATCGGTGACTATTTTTCTCAAATCGTCTTTCCTTTTGCAAGTTTTGTTGTTCTTCTCGACGATTTTGGAAGTATCTGCAAGCAGATGTCTCTCCGCCACACTCGCGCACGGCGTCAAGCTCTATAGACAAAAAATTGAGTATCAGTTAATGAATTAACCAAAGGGCAAAAACCAGTAGATAAAAGAGAAACACAAAACAGAATGAACAATTAATAGATCCAATAGGATAATTCGGTACCTTGAGAGTATCCGAAGGGTCGTTGAAGGACGAATTAGCGGAAATTGAATCGGAGAAAAAATCGAGCTCGTCGTCGGAGCTGTCGTTGCTGTTGCCGTTGAAGCAATTGCAGCGATTCCGGCCGTATTTCGCGGCCGCGGTGGAGGATTGCTTCTCGTTGTTCTCTTCCATGAAATTCTGAACCATTTTATCCAAACAAACGGAACTCGGCTCGAATTCGGTAACCGCCGCAGCGCCGCCGCCATCCTTTTCTCCACCGGCGGCAGGTTTCTCAGACGATGAAATCCTCAGCACGCCATTGAACGGACGGTCGAAGAGGCGTTTCAGCCTAGATTTCAGCACCGGCGGCTTAACGACGTCGTTCTGGATCGAATCGATCGGCTGGATTCTCATCGGAAATGTTTGTTTCTCTAAATTGAAACTCTATTGTTCGCACTAAATAGTAATTACACTCTGTTCTTCCGTCAATTGAACACTCAGAGCTCTTAGAATTAAAACTACTGTAGCCTGAAAAATCTACGAAAATTCCGTCCCGAAATCTCAATTCCAGTTAACAAAAGCACTAATCCAACCTCAAAACATTCAATTACCACAATTCCGAACAATCACCATAAGATCCGAAAATTCCACACTAATATTCACCAAATAAACAAACCAAAAATTGAAAAAAACTCTTTCTCCACCCAAACGAAACGAAGTGAGATATTCTTAGCTTTCGGTTATTGTTTTTCCGGCTAGGCTCCATCGCCGGCGATTGATATCACTATAGAACTGTTTTTTTTTTTTTTTTTTAAATCTTAATTTGGTTGCTATGTGATTTTTGGATAAGCGAAAAGAAAAACGGACAGTGGTTTATATAGGAACCTGGACTTTGCTGACTAGCGGTGTGCTGCCACGTGGAGTCTCACGTGGCGTAGATCAAACCTGAAATCCGGGCTATAATCAGGTGTGGACGAGTGCTGCCTTTCTCTTTTCTTCATCCGCTTAGATCTCAACACCTGTGTTGCATCCTATGATTGTTTTTCGTTGATTTTAAATATACAGTATTCATAAATAAACATTGCTATAAAACTCATAGATTGATCAAATTATTAACTCACTATACTCCAAAAATGGGAAAGGATAGTACAGTATAATATTTCTAAATTGCTTTAAAATATTTTTTAAAAGGGTCATTCTCATACAAGCTCGCTTACGTGACGGTAAAAAAATTGTGAATTATTTAAAAAAGGATAATGATTTGTGGCTGTCGCGTAATAGATAACTTTAAAAAAATACCACACATGGTTTCCAAAAAAAAATAAAATACCACACATGAATTTTTTTTAATTAAATCTTGGATAAAAATAACCTTCAAGGCTTCAACTAGCCCCAAGTCTCTGTAAGTTTTCACCATATAAATTATTACAAACTCTTGTATCAAATTTGTCTGTACTATAAAATTCATACCATTATATTTATAAAATAATATTATTATTCTTATTAATTAGTACATATAACACTTAATAGTTAATACTATAATTTTAATTTATAAGTATAATGATATTAGAGTATAAGTATAATGATATTAATTAATAAGTACAATTATATAAATTTTATACTATGAACAAGTTTTACCGTAGATCTGCTTATTATTTTTTGTACAATAGGCAAATTAAAAATTTTGTGAAGTAATTTAAGTCAAAATGATTTTAAATAGTTTGAGTTGAGTGTGAGTAGATATTCATGCGAGTTTATAATTTTATAAAAAAAAATTGTAATTGTTGTAAGGGCTAATCACTTAATTGATGGAATTTTATTTAATTAATTGTTTTCCTCTCACACAAAACGATATTATGATAAATAACTATATACTCAAATTAATAAAAAAAAATATAATTTTATTCTACTAATTGTGAATCAACTTCTATTCATATAAATAATCTATTTTAAAATAATGAATATCATGTGCACTCTATAATACATTTTAAAAAAAATTTGCACTGAAATTTGCGACTTGTTACACTGAAAAATACAACTATATTTTATAACACAGGTTGTACTTTTCAACGTAACAAGTCGTAAGTTTCAGTGCAACAAATTATAAGTTTCTAAATACATTATGAAAAGCACAGTGCACCTGGTGTATACAAGACCTAGCCATTTTAAAATCCTGCAATTTTATGAAAGTTATTTATTGTATAATAATATGAGAACTTATTTATGATATTATAATATGAAGAGTTATTTATGATATAATACTTCATATTCAAAATTTATACCGATCATTTTTCTTCATTCATCCCTGTCGTTAAATTTTATGAGTTTGACTATTTTTTAATTTAATTTTTAATCTCAACATTCACTTAATCTATTTATTCAATTTTTCTAGGTTATTATTTTTTACTGATTTATTTTTCACACCTTTTTTTCTTCTTCCTTTAGTTTTTTAGTTTTTCTCGCCTCTTTATGGTTCTGAGATTTTATCACTGTCTACATCTCCCTTCATTCATCATTTTTCTTTGTACATATACATTATATTAAATACATACTTCATTATTTAAAATATTAAATTTACATCTATAAATAAATTAATCAAACTAATTAAATGTTTAAAATCCGACCATGATAGTCGCGAAGCGAACATACTAATATAGACTATATACGTAATTGGTAAAATCTTTATATTCTCTTGTGTAATATATTATCGTAAATGAATAATATTTGTGTACACCAATTGTAGCGATTGATTTGATTTGATTTTTTTTTTATGTAACCCTTTTTTTGAATGTGCTTAACATGTCTCAATCTTCTTCTCCGACATCCTTCGTAATAAGATTTAAAATTTCTTGACAATTAAAAGCACAAATTTGATGCAATTATGACCTTAATCAGTTTTCCGTGGTGATTTCCTATGAGCGTTGCGCAGTTCTCATTTTTTTAATTAGTATTTCTCCTGTGCAAAGTTTTCCCATGACGGAAGAGTTATGTTTTTTTTTTTTTTATCGGACAAAGTTAGTTGTTAGTAGTTAGTACATCAATCACCCAAATACTCCACGAAATCGTCAATCTAGCACTGCAATAATTCCCATAACTCCAATTCGTTCTCAGAGGGAATCGAACCTGAGTCTCCCACTTAAATGAGGAGCTCAGTGATCAGGTGGGCTAAGATATCTGGTTGACGGAAGAGTTATGTACTATATGAAAAAGTTACTATATATGTACTATATGTTGTACTATATATATATATATATTGTATAATAACATTCTTTTAGTTTTGAGTGTCATTGTGTTCATACCATATGTTACTATATAAATAATCATTTGCTACCTTATGAACATTCACGTTATCTTGTGAACCGTCATATGTTAAAATATGAATTTAGTACCAAAAAAAGAAAAATAAGTGCTAGATTTCACCTGTTGCAGTGGTTGTTAGTAGTTAGTACATCAATCACTCAAATACTCCACAAAACGTCAATCCACCTTATAATTCTCATAACTCAAATTCGTTTTCAGAGGGAATTGAATCTGAGTCTTTCCCACTCAAATGAGGAGCTCAATGGTCAGATGGTCAGATGGGCTTGGCCATCTGGTTGATGGAAGAGTTATGTACTATATGAAAAAGTTACTATATATGTACTATATGTTGTACTATATATATATATTGTATAATAACATTCTTTTAATTTTGAGTGTCATTGTGTTCATACCATGTGTTACTATATAAATAATCATTTATATAAATAATCATTTGCTACCTTATGAACATTCATGTTATCTTGTGAACCGTCATGTGTTAAAATATGAATTTAGTACCAAAAAAAGAAAAATAAGTGCTAGATTTCACCTATTGCAGTGATATCACGAGATTCTGATATTGCGATTACGCTTTCAAAATCAAGTGGGTCTCATGTGCATCCGAGTGTATTTTGCATTCATAGTACATCTTAGAAGTGTACAATTAATCAAAACAGAAACGTGCAACTATTCCAAGCAGAAGCATGCAATTATGTTCCCATATTAATAGTTGCACTTTTCTGTGTAAATAAGTCATATTTTCCAGCATAACAAGTTGCACGTTTCTAAAATGCACTATGAGTGCACGGTGCATACAAGATCTAGTCTTTAAAATCTTCCATATTTTTTTAACTTTTGCTCGTATGCTCATTTATGTTCTTCGCAGTCATCAATTTTTTTGTGTCTTGAAGATTTTTTGTTCCCCATTTCTGTTATGCGCATTTTTTTATTTTTTTGGAAATTTAACCTAAACATTCAACACTGGGATTTAAGCCCCATCTTAAAATAGGAGACATTGTAGGTGCAATATTGCACATGAAAACATCTCATTGTAGAATTTTCATTTGTAATTACTAGCATAACTATAGGATCAATTCAAGCATTTATTACTTAATTTGACATTATAAAATTAAAAGACCTAATAATTAGATATAGATATTAGTATATATTATATAGGGCGTGAATCTAAGATTTAAAAATATTAATATCATGTTGTACTTAATAATATATTTAATTTAGTGGTTTATTTGTACCGTAGACTAAACACTCAAAAGTCGCATTTGATCATTTTTTCCATATATTTTAGGGCTATAATAATCACCCAACATATTTGAGAACTACATCCAACTATTAGCATAAATCGCACCGTATTCAAAACAAAAACTTGTGTGAATTATCTTAAAACTCGATTTTTTTTAGTGTCATTGTTATGTATAAAAATTATCAATGTTTTACGGTGTTAAAAATTATCAATCGTGACCTTTTTTTTTTGTGAATACTTGATAATAATTTTTTTTTTTTCATAACGTTGTTAAAATTCATATATAAACCCTGTTCATGGGAATATTTACACATCCTACAATGTGCATCATCGGGTTAAAGTTGCAAAATTCCTTGTAATGAAAAAATATTAACAAAATTAAGTATTTACCCTATCAAAGAAAATAATAAAGTTAATCCACAGAGACATTGTTGTATTTTTATTATATGGTCCCAAAATATTATTGGCAAGCCCTAATCGTTACAATATTTTTATTATATACTCCTAAAAGGAAATACTATATTACAATTTTTTTTATAACTTGCCAACAATATTCTAAGAGTATTGTTTACGACTTGCCATCAATTTTTCTTTTTTTTAAAGATAACAACAATATACATATGAATTAATTCCCTATAATTATGATTTATACCACTTTTTTTTTATAACTCGATATCCGATCAAAGGACCGACTAATCTGGAGGACCAGAACTATGATTTATACCACCTAAAGGTAACATCTTGCTATTCAAATACACAGTAAATGAGTAAGGAACAAAATATCCAGTTCTAAGTTTGATGCATAATTAATTAATTACTAGAGTAGTATGATTTATTGGTATGGTCCACATCTAATTTTATAGCTGCAAAAATGTCTCTTAAATTTGATGCATACTTTTAAAGTTCAAACCAATATAAGTTAATAGGGTCTGTTTGTTTTAAAATGTAGTAGAAAGTTTAGACTTTATTTTTCCTCTTTCTGGGTTTTCCTCATAAGATATTTTGACTCTCTTTCAACAAATTATTGATAAATAATCTAGTAAAAAATAAGTTACCTTCATTTATAAACATCAGACAAACACGACTTTGAATATCTTTATCTTTTTTTTTTTTTTTTTTTTTATAATACTTTATCATTTAAGAACACGTAAAGTGACAAATAGGGGTGCCCAAATCCTATGGACCAGATAGTAGCCGAACTTCGTTCTCCAAACATAAATGGATAATGACAAATAAATTAAAATACAATATAATACTATACTTGTTTTTAATGAATTAATTTTTTTTTCAGAAGACGACAAGCTCAACAAAGTCATCAGGTCAAATCTTCAATTCAATTTGAAATACATAACCAAAAATGTATATCCAAAAATGTATATTAGATCATATATGTTCTGATAAATGATGGTAGTAAAATTTTAAGTGATACTTTTAATTATTTTATTTAACAAATTTTAGTTGGATATAAAAATCGAAATTAGTGAATAAAGGTATAAGATATCTTATTGATTCATCTTACAACATGTTAAACATTGCATTGCCTTATACATGCATATATATGTGTATTAATTTCATTTTCAAAGAAAGTCTTAGTTGTTGTGGCGTGTGGGCATAACAAATAGTGATTGTGTTGGGATATTTTAGTTTTGATGAATTATGTCAAAACATTATCAACTTGTGTTGTCAGTTTCGATTTATGATAACAAGTTGAGGGGGAACGAGAGAACAAATTGAGGGGGAACTCACGAAATCAGAAGAAGATGATCGAGATCAGACGAGGCTACAGACGAGGCTGATCGAGATCAGATGAGTAGGATGAGTTCCGGAGTTAACTGATGAGCTGAGCAAAATCAGAAGAGAAGAAAAGCTAAGCCACCGATCGGAAGATCGATGACATCGATGACTTGATCGGATGTCGAAACAGACTGATCGGATGATCGAAGAAAACCAGCCGACCGTGATCGGAAAAGAGCGCATAAGCCGATCGAAAGAAACCCACCGAAGATCATAAGAAGGTTGCGGATCGGAAGAGGAATAGATGAGACCGGTCGAGATCGACGTGATCGAGATCGGATATAAAGATGAGCAAGATGATCAAGATCGACGTGATTGAGATCGATGTGCTAAACCGATATGCTAACCTAATATGCTAACTCGATGTACTAACTCGCGAGGATAAACCGATATGTCGACCTAATGCTATACCGATCGATCATGCGGTGATCGGATCAAAGAAGAAGAAATCAAAATAAAAAACCGTAAATGCGATACCGGATCAAGAAAGAAGTCATCGTAAGAGAAGTCATCCGAAGTCATATTCACCGAGAATCAACAAAGCTAGCGATGATCGGTTAAGCGAATCTTAGTGACTCGAGGGTCGATTGTTCGAAGACGGAAGAATCGAACTTCGGTCGGCTGAGTGTCAAGATCTTTCGACGTATAAGGTCCACCGTGAAGAGAAGTCGGTGAAGGCTCGAGATAGATCAAGACACCGAGACTCGAGAGAATCTGAATGATTCCAAGGCAAAGAATCAAGAATATAGCCAGATTAGAATCACCGACGTGGACCAATGAGAGGAAGACAACCACCTGGAAAAAGCGCGCAAAAGTTTCTGAGAATAGTATGGATTTGAATGTGACTCCATCCAACGGTAACATTCAAATCCACACTATAAATACAAGTTCTTCCTTCATTATTTGTGTGGAAAAATGCGTGAAACATCCATCAAGCCAAATCATCTAGCATTCCCATCATAGAACACAGAGAAAGAAATACACGCATATATTCAAAGAGTGTTCTACCCTAGATCTAAGCACAAATGTAATATCTTAGCTTAGAGAGATTTTCCCAACCTTAGCATTGAGGCTAAACAAATGTAAGGGAAAATCTCAACCTAGTTGGAAACCAAACAAACCTTACCCAAATCAGTCGGTTAAGTTTGTAGGTGAGTGTGAACTCGGTAAACATCTGTAGGCAATCCCGTGGAGGGTGATAAGTCCCGTTTGAGTGAGAGCTCGTTAAATATCTAGAGGCGAACTCGAGAGGGTGATAAGTCCAGTTGAAGGAATTTCCCTAGGAACAGGGAGAGTGGATGTAGGAGCTTGAGTCTCCGAACCACTATACTTTGTTGTGTTGTTTACTGCTTTAAGTTCTTATCTTGACATATGCATTTGATTATAAGCAAAACAACACACATGAGCTTAAAACGCAAAAATCTGGAATCACCATTCCTTCACCCCTGTTTTTGTATGCATTTCATGATTATTCCGCACTTCATGGGTTTTTCACCGGGCCTATCAATTGGTATCAAAGCGGGTAGTTCAAAAGGTCACCAGTTTTCAAAGTGACCACCTGAACTGATCTTTTTAAAACTAAAACCCGATCTCTGTAAATGCATATATTTTAAATGTTTTGGCGTCATTATCAAAAAGGGGGAAATTGTTGGGATATTTTAGTTTTGATGAATTATGCCAAAACATTATCAACTTGTGTTGTTGAAGCTGATTTACAGATAACAAGTTGAGGGGGAACGAGAGAACAAATTGAGGGGGAACTCATGAAATCAGAAGAAGATGATCGAGATCGGGAAGCACGCAGAGAGGAAGGCCGATCTAGATCGAACGAGTAGGATGAGTTCGGAGTTAAGCGAGCCGAGCAAAATCGAGAAGAAGAAGAAAAAGTCTAAGTCACCGATCGAAGATCGATGACCGGATGACCGATCGGATGTCCGGACATCGGATATGATCGATGATCAAGAATGACGACGAAGCCGATCTGGTGATCGGAAATGCATAAAGATCGACGTAGCAAAACTAACTAGAAGATCGTAAGAGAAGGTTGCAGATCGTAAGAGAGCAGATGAGATCGACGAGATCGACGCGGATCGAGATCGATATGAAGATGAGCGGATGATCAAGATCGACGTGATTGAGATCAAATGTGCTAAACCGATATGCTAACCTAATATGCTAACCCGATGTACTAACTGACGCAGATAAACCGATATCTTGACGATCTTATAATCGATCTCGATCATGTGAGATTTGATCGATCAACGTAGAAGAAATCGATATCGGAAAAACCGTAAATCAGATACGGATCGGGAAAGAAGTCATCGGAAGAGAAGTCGTCGAAGTCATATTCATTTGAGAATCGAAGCGGCTGGCGATGATCGGTTAGCTCGATCTTTGCTAGTGACGAGGGTCGATTGTTACGACGAAGACGAAGAAGAACTCTCGGTCGGCTGAAAGTGTCGATTATCTTTTTGATCGAATAGTCCATTGAAGAGAAGTCGGTGAAGGCTCGGATAGATGAAGACATGAGGACTCGAGAGAATCTGAATGATTCAAGGCGAAGAATCTGAAGAATATAGCCGTTTAGAATCATCGGCGTGGACCAATGAGAAAAGACAATAGGCGGAAAAAGGCGGAAAAATTTCTGTAATAGTATGGATTTGAATGTATAAATCTTAATTTGGTTGCTATGTGATTTTTGGATAAGCGAAAAGAAAAACGGACAGTGGTTTATATAGGAACCTGGACTTTGCTGACTAGCGGTGTGCTGCCACGTGGAGTCTCACGTGGCGTAGATCAAACCTGAAATCCGGGCTATAATCAGGTGTGGACGAGTGCTGCCTTTCTCTTTTCTTCATCCGCTTAGATCTCAACACCTGTGTTGCATCCTATGATTGTTTTTCGTTGATTTTAAATATACAGTATTCATAAATAAACATTGCTATAAAACTCATAGATTGATAAAATTATTAACTCACTATACTCCAAAAATGGGAAAGGATAGTACAGTATAATATTTCTAAATTGCTTTAAAATATTTTTTAAAAGGGTCATTCTCATACAAGCTCGCTTACGTGACGGTAAAAAAATTGTGAATTATTTAAAAAAGGATAATGATTTGTGGCTGTCGCGTAATAGATAACTTTAAAAAAATACCACACATGAATTTTTTTTAATTAAATCTTGGATAAAAATAACCTTCAAGGCTTCAACTAGCCCCAAGTCTCTGTAAGTTTTCACCATATAAATTATTACAAACTCTTGTATCAAATTTGTCTGTACTATGAAATTCATACCATTATATTTATAAAATAATATTATTATTCTTATAAATTAGTACATATAATACTTAATAGTTAATACTATAATTTTAATTTATAAGTATAATGATATTAAAGTATAAGTATAATGATATTAATTAATAAGTACAATTATATAAATTTTATACTATGAACAAGTTTCACCGTAGATCTGCTTATTATTTTTTGTACAATAGGCAAATTAAAATTTTGTGAAGTAATTTAAGTCAAAATGATTTTAAATAGTTTGAGTTGAGTGTGAGTAGATATTCATGCGAGTTTATAATTTTATAAAAAAAAATTGTAATTGTTGTAAGGGCTAATCACTTAATTGATGGAATTTTATTTAATTAATTGTTTTCCTCTCACACAAAACGATATTATGATAAATAACTATATACTCAAATTAATAAAAAAAATATAATTTTATTCTACTAATTGTGAATCAACTTCTATTCATATAAATAATCTATTTTAAAATAATGAATATCATGTGCACTCTATAATACATTTTAAAAAAAATTTGCACTGAAATTTGCGACTTGTTACACTGAAAAATACAACTATATTTTATAACACAGGTTGTACTTTTCAACGTAACAAGTCGTAAGTTTCAGTGCAACAAATTATAAGTTTCTAAATACATTATGAAAAGCACAGTGCACCTGGTGTATACAAGACCTAGCCATTTTAAAATCCTGCAATTTTATGAAAGTTATTTATTGTATAATAATATGAGAACTTATTTATGATATTATAATATGAAGAGTTATTTATGATATAATACTTCATATTCAAAATTTATACCGATCATTTTTCTTCATTCATCCCTGCCGTTAAATTTTATGAGTTTGACTTATTTATGATATAATTTTTAATCTTAACATTCACTTAATCTATATCATTCAATTTTTCTAGGTTATTATTTTTTACTGATTTATTTTTCACACCTTTTTTTCTTCTTCCTTTAGTTTTTTAGTTTTTCTCGCCTCTTTATGGTTCTGAGATTTTATCACTGTCTACATCTCCCTTCATTCATCATTTTTCTTTGTACATATACATTATATTAAATACATACTTCATTATTTAAAAAATTAAATTTACATCTATAAATAAATTAATCAAACTAATTAAATGTTTAAAATACGACCATGATAGTCGCGAAGCGAACATAATAATATATACTATATACGTAATTGGTAAAATCTTTATATTCTCTTGTGTAATATATTATCGTACAATATCTTAATGAATAATATTTATGTACACCAATTGTAGCGATTGATTTGATTTGATTTTTTTTTATGTAACCCTTTTTTGAATGTGCTTAACATGTCTCAATCTTCTTCTCCGACATCCTTCGTAATAAGATTTAAAATTTCTTGACAATTAAAAGCACAAATTTGATGCAATTATGACCTTAATCAGTTTTCCGTGGTGATTTCCTATGAGCGTTGCGCAGTTCTCATTTTTTTAATTAGTATTTCTCCTGTGCAAAGTTTTCCCATGACGGAAGAGTTATATATTTTTTTTTTATCGGACAAAGTTAGTTGTTAGTAGTTAGTACATCAATCACCCAAATACTCCACGAAATCGTCAATCCACCTTATAACTCCCATAACTCCAATTCGTTTTCAGAGGGAATCAAACCTGAGTCTCCCACTCAAATGAGGAGTTCAGTGATCAGGTGGGCTAAGTCACCTGGTTGACGAAAGATTTATGTACTATATGAAAAAGTTACTATATATGTACTATATGTTGTACTATATATATATTGTATAATAACATTCTTTTAGTTTTGAGTGTCACTGTGTTCATACCATGTGTTACTATATAAATAATCATTTATATAAATAATCATTTGCTACCTTATGAACATTCACGTTATCTTGTGAACCGTCATATGTTAAAATATGAATTTAGTACCAAAAAAAGAAAAATAAGTGCTAGATTTCACCTATTGCAGTGATATCACGAGATTCTGATATTGCGATTACGCTTTCAAAATCAAGTGGGTCTCATGTGCACCCGAGTGCATCGTACATTTATAATACATCTTAGAAATGTGCAACTAATCAAAACAGAAACGTATAACTATTCCAAGCAGAAGCATGCAATTATGTTCCCATATTAACAATTGCACTTTTCTGTGTAAATAAGTCGTACTTTCCAGCATAACAAGTTGCTTGGCGTTTTAAAATGCACTATGATGAAGACGACAAGACTTAGGTGCATATACAAGATCTAGTCTTTAAAATCTTCCATATTTTTTAAACTTTTGCTCGTATGCTCATTTATGTTCTTCGCAGTCATCAATTTTTTTGTGTCTTGAAGATATTTTGTTCCCCATTTCTGTTATGCGCATTTTTTTATTTTTTATTTGGAAATTTTACCTAATCATTCAACACTGGGATTTAAGCCCCATCTTAAAATAGGAGACATTGTAGGTGCAATATTGCACATGAAAACATCTCATTGTAGAATTTTCATTTGTAATTACTAGCATAACTATAGGATCAATTCAAGCATTTATTACTTAATTTGACATTATAAAATTAAAAGACCTAATAATTAGATATAGATATTAGTATATATTATATAGGGCGTGAATCTAAGATTTAAAAATATTAATATCATGTTGTACTTAATAATATATTTAATTTAGTGGTTTATTTGTACCGTAGACTAAACACTCAAAAGTCGCATTTGATCATTTTTTCCATATATTTTAGGGGTATAATAATCACCCAACATATTTGAGAACTACATCCAACTATTAGCATAAATTGCACCCTATTCAAAACAAAAACTTGTGTGAATTATCTGTAAACTCGATTTTTTTTAGTGTCATTGTTATGTATAAAAATTATCAATGTTTTACGGTGTTAAAAATTATCAATCGCACCCTTTTTTTTGTGAATAACAGTAATAATTTTTTTTCATAACGTTGTTAAAATTCATATATAAACCTGGTTCACAGGAATGTTACACATCCTACAATGTGCATCATCGGGTTAAAGTCGCAAAATTCCTTGTAATGAAAAAATATTAACAAAATTAAGTATTTACCCTATCAAAGAAAATAATAAAGTTAATCCACAGAGACATTGTTGTATTTTTATTATATGGTCCCAAAATATTATTGGCAAGCCCTAATCGTTACAATATTTTTATTATATACTCCTAAAAGGAAATACTATATTACAATTTTTTTTATAACTTGCCAACAATATTTTAAGAGTATTGTTTACTACTTGCCATCAATTTTTCTTTTTTAAAGATAACAACAATATACATATGAATTAATTCCCTATAATTATGATTTATACCACTTTTTTTTAATAACTCGATATCCGGTCAAAGGACCGACTAATCTGGAGAACCAGAACTATGATTTATACCACCTAAAGGTAACATCTTGCTATTCAAATACACAGTAAATGAGTAAGGAACAAAATATCCAGTTCTAAGTTTGATGCATAATTAATTAATTACTAGAGTAGTATGATTTATTGGTATGGTCCACATCTAATTTTATAGCTGCAAAAATGTCTCTTAAATTTGATGCATACTTTTAAAGTTCAAACCAATATAAGTTAATAGGGTCTGTTTGTCTTAAAATGTAGTAGATTCATCTTACAACATGTTAAACATTGCATTGCCTTATACATGCATATATATGTGTATTAATTTCATTTTCAAAGAAAGTCTTAGTTGTTGTGGCGTGTGGGCATAACAAATAGTGATTGGGCTTCACCAATTAAGCATTCTTTCTCTCTCTCTCTCTTTTTTAATCAATTCTGATAATTTTAACTACCATCGATCATGTAAAGATTTTAAATCTCATTTGTAGATCGAAACAACCAAATACTACAAGAAGGGACCACCCAAAATCGCAACTCTAAAATCAGAATCAGACCATGAAACCAAACCTCAACTCCACAAGAGGGGGACCATTCTTATCAAATTCCTTTGCATAATATATTAATGATGAATGAGTCTCATGTGCGCATCCAGGTGCACCGTGCACACTTATAGTGTATTTTAAAAAATACAATTTATTATATTAAAAGATGCAATTTGTTTACACTAAACCATATAATTATTTTTGCATATTAATAATTACATGGTTTAGTGTAAACAAATTGCATCTTTTAATATAACAAATTACATATTTCTAAAATGCACTATAAGTACATGGTACACTTAAATGCATAGAAGACTTTACCTATATTTATATATAATTACTAATAAAATAGAAGTAGAGTCTAAGGATGTGTCAATTTAATGGAAATGCTAGCCTAATTGTGTAGCCTTATTAGTTGGTTATTGTGATTTAAGACGTGGTCCTATATATAATTTAATGCAATCAAAGTTTCTTGGAAAATTTATACGTACCCAAGTTGTACTTAACTACACATTCATTTCCATTTGAAATCGTAGGTTTTATTTTCTTTTCTTAGTATTTTTAAAGATATTAAATGGAATCAAACCCAACTCAAATTGTCTTTTTATTTATACTAATGATTTATGAAATTATGTTTGAAATTATTTATATTAATGATTTACGAAATTATGTTTGAAATTAATTGAATGAAGCATAAATTATGTCCAACAAGAGGTTAGGCTTGAGTAATTGATTTTTTCAACATATTTTTATCATTTTTTACTAATTATATGAGCTCAAGCTCTATTGAATTTCCGCACATTATAGAATGAAATAGTGTGTTAAATTTGTCTTTTATGTTTATTCAATTAAGATGAAGCGAGTCTTATATGAAATTAATTTGAGACACATATGAAATTAAAATGACCAAATACTAAGATATTGACATTTATGGAGTATATATATCGTTATTCAAAGTCCTATATAAAAATTTTTTATTGTCCAACTAATTTGTATTTTATGTGTACTTTTTAATATTATTAGCTGCTTCATTAAAATGTTATCATAGTTTGTTAATTTTAATTATTTCATTAAAAATATTAATTTCTTTTATTATAATGTAATAATTGTGAATCAATTGTATAATATTTTACACAATAACCACATATTATTAATATCTTTAATCATAAGTATATGGTACGTATGTTAATAGAAGTGACAAACAAAATACTCTATCACACAAAGATCGTGTTATAAACTGTGATTATAGTAATTTCAATTAAAAAAAATGGACTCTATTACTAGAACTAATACATTGCATACAATTAATTAAGGAAAAACTCTGCAGAATTCAAACAAATAGACGTACCACCAATTTAAAGTAAGCGAGAGTAGCTATGGCAAAGTAAAGGTGAATGAGTTTCACACAAAAATCTGAAAAATTGATTAAAGAGTGTGACTTATATTACTAAATGATATTAATTAGTTGCGATAATTGAAGAGTGTGACCTTTTATTATCAATGATATTACTTTATTAATTAGTAGTGATAACTGAAATGTATGACTTATATTACAAAAAAAATATTAATCGTGATAACTGAAAGGTTATGCGCCTGTAAATCAATTTCACAGTGAATAAATTTCACAACATACCAACTCATTTGCTATATAGTATATGACTTTAACTAATTTTCCTAATACTCTTGTTTTGGGCAATGTTTAGAAATAAAGTAATTCTGGTTAACCTTAAAAAATTAAAAGAAATGGTAATACTCCCACAAATGGACTGCGTAATCATTTATGTTGTATATTCATTAGATTTGTTGAAGCCCATGTCACAAATTTTTTAATCAACAAATTGTACGTGCATACAATACAATTATATGAATTAAGAACAAGATTCACAAATAGAAGGGTTAATCCAATATCTCCATAAAAATCAAACAAGAAACACAAAGTTAAAAAAACTAGAAAAAAACATAATAATATAAAATTAACTAGCCTAAATCATGCTAATTAGATAAAAAAATAAACGTTCATGTGCAATTTTAAGGTGAATTAACCTAAGGATATGATTGTTCACTTTTAAGCTAGTAGTAGAACCTCAAATTAAAATTGTGATGTTAAAGAAAATCCTAATAATTAATTAGAAACTTCTCCTGTTATTCTAAATTGTAGGTTTTCTAATATAAAGATACCATGCATAGTCAAATTAAATATTAACAAAACTCAAAACTGCCTTTTATTATATTATTTATTTTTCTTTCATGTACAAAATACTCGATCGATCTTTAATATCAACTTATGTATACTTCATTTTTTCAACTTCTATTTTGCATAAATAATGCATTCAAATCATTAGCAACCAATGTTGTTTTTTTTTTACAAAGGATTTCATGAGTAATTAATTTTTAGGCAAAAAACGTAGGTTGAAATCATAAATAAATAAATAAATAAATTTCTAGAAAGGTCCCCCTCATCCCAAATTTATTTTTTTACTCCATTTCTTATTTAATAAATCTTTTTGGCCGTTAAAAAAAAAAATCTGGGGTTGGATGATTCAAGGCAAAAATAACTATTCATTGATTAATATACTAAAAGAAAAAGATAACAATTCATTGATTCATATACTAAAAGAAAAACTAACAATTCATTGATTCATTAAATCTTTAGAGACTTAAGAAAAAGATTAGTAATATATTTTGTTAAATTTCACGTGCAATTATTGCATTGGGATTTGACAATTTAGCCATGATACTATTTGGGTAATCGTGGTTCACACTTCACACTTTTACTTTTTGTTACCAATACTCCACTTTCATAATTGCTGTAGTTAACAGTTGAAGATGTGATAAATTATTATTCATCTCATATGCGTATTGATATTTATAAATGACTAATGACAAATTCTTGTATTACATATATAATCTACGAGACACACTTGCATGAAACCGTCTCACGAACATTAACGCTTTTAACACTTTAAAAAGAATGAGTGTTAATTTATACTAGAATTTACCATGTATTATACATGAGATTGTCTCATATAAATTTTTATCAACACTATAGTATGCATATGCATGGACATATATAAGTATTAGAGTTCCAACTTCAAAAAAGTTATTGTAGACAAATTAACATTATAGTAGCACTTTACACTTTACAGTACAATTTCAATCTAGTAATTACTTTTGAAATAGTCATTATTAATTATTATAGATTAAAATCTTAATTTATGTTAAGTAAAAGGTATTTACGCGTGTTTCATTTTAGTTTTGAGCAAAAGTTGTTTCAAGAAAAGTTAAGAAGTTTAAAATATTCATAACTAGTATAGAGTATGGGATTTCATAGTTTAAATCTTTTATGAAATTAGTAAATTAGTTTTAAACACTTTAGTTACTTATATTACATATATAATTAATTTCATTTCAAAATCTAATGTAGTAAGGGATGTACCCATTGCTGATTACTTCTTTATATAATCACTTCCTCAATACATAATTTTTGAGTGGGGGAGAAAATTAAGCTTCTTGTTTTTTTCCCTCTCTTCCCATTTTTATTACAATAAATTTTGAAATTTAATTTCTAATTCATAATTAATACTCCTACAAAATAGTTATCGAATCGAAACTATCTTTGAAGAGCGCTTTTTTTCAACATAGAATACCACCCTCGTTTTATTTTATCCGTATTTGAAAGATTACTTCACGAAGTTATAGCAATATTTAATAAACATAATTATATTTATAATATGGCTTCGTTACCCAGAAGAGAATATCCATCGCAAAAATCAAATTAAAGGTATATATTAGGAAAAAGAGATTATATATTAAAAAATGTTAGATAGAGCAAAAATAATAGTAATATTTTGTGAAAAATATGATGTATAACTCATTTCATATGGTTGAACTTTAATGAGACAAGAGTTTTGATGACATTCTTTTTTATGATTTCATGAAATTATTGAACTTCTTTAGTGATCATTATAATATTTCTTTAAAGACTTTTGGAAACATTGCTCCGTATTTCTTTTAAGAATCTTTTCATTTTATTTAGTATTTGATTTGATTTTACCTTAGAAACCCTCCTTTATCTTTTGTGAGGTGTGTAAAAAAGTTAATAATAACTTTATGAAATTCGTAAGAGAGGGGACCCAATCAGCTTACACATACATACATATGTAACTAAACAATTAAAATAATTACACATATTAATATAATTACACACATGTATTATATATATATATATATATATTGAAAATAAAAAAGTTTGGGGGGCTGCTGCCACCCCTCGCCCCCCTATCCGCCACTGTTTACAATATTATATCTCATAATATTTCAAAATTATTTTGTGCCACATCCAAAATAGAAATAACACGCTCAATATTAATATCTTTACTGTAGAGATGTTAAATGGGTTTATGCTATAAGATCCTAAGCCTAAACAGTCTAGAGCCTTATAAGTACACGATGAATAAATCGTTAATAATTGAGATTTAACTCTAACCCTAATGATTCGTGGGCTAAATAGACAATTACATTAACAAAACAAAAAAGAAAATCAAGTAAAAATAACACTATTTAATACTCAACATCTTTATTACTTAATATTTTTATTCATATTTAATCAAAATGTTATCTTTAAACTCATTTCATCTAAAATATGTTTTAATAATAAAAATAAATTAATAGTAAAATTATTAAATAATTATATTAAAATTAATTAAAAATAAATATTAAATGGATTTGCAGGTTGATCCTCACTCTATAGAACTCAGCCCTAAGCCCTATAAAACTACGAGCTAAATGGTTCGGGCCAAAACGATCCTAATTTAAACAGGCGTGAAAAAAAGTTTAAATTTAAACTTTAATTTTATTTTTTTTAACTTAAATGAATTGGCCCTACTGGCAATGATCCCTTTTTAACATTTATAATCATAACATAATCAAATTTAATTGAAAAATGTCACTTGTATGGGTCAACACGTATTTACCAAGGTTAAACAAATCGATATTAGATATCTTGAGTATATGAAAATATCACTAAATAAATTTAAAAAATTATAAAAATATTAACAAATATATCATTTTAGCACACATAGCATGATATGAAACCATCAACAAACTCGTCACATGGAGTTTTCATCAACCACCTGCTTCACTAATTATTCCAAATTATTTGTGAATAATTACTTCAATTAAATTATAATTATCGGATCATGCCAGACTTTATCAATATAAATATTGGCAATGTCGCTCAATAACATCAAAATAGTCATACCATCCTTTAACATCTCTTATATAGAGTATATATATTAATTATCTCATTTATCTGAAATTTGTAAAAAGGATATTTACAATTTTCGTCGGACAAAATCTTGTATGCAGTATGTGCACTATGCAACTCATGCATTTTTTAACTTGCAACTTATTTATTGAAACATTAAACTTATTTATAATGAAACATTCAACTTTTTAAATTAAAACAAATTGAATGTTATAAAAATACACTTGAATTGCACGATGAACATGACCTAGTTTGTTGGTTGGATAATTTTGCCATTCCATTTTAGAACCATTAATTGTACAAGGTTTTAAAATCTTCCAAAAATAATTATTTTTTTGTAGTTTTAATTCGTTATTCAATTTTCGTGTTATTTTGTCCACCCCTCACAAAAAATGGACTCACATTGTTTCTATTCTTAGTATAACAACAAGTAATCCTTGATCAAGCTCCAAATAACACCAACCTAATTATTGTTAACAAATTGGTTTTCATTTTCACCACTAGTAAGTACGAACAACATTGCACGTACTACATTTAATTGCTGAAGTACAACGCTTGAAAGTGCAATTTATGGCTAAAACGTGAGTTTTAATACAAAATCAGATCACATTTGGAACCAGATTACAATTTTGTAAATTTAATTATTCTATACGTGACTAAATGGAATAACTCAAGTGGTTAGAGCACCACTACCTATGCCGTCAGATCATGAGTAAGAGTCACCATTTGCTCGATTAAAAAAAATCTATATGTAAAATTCTAAATTTATGGAACATCAAGAACTGTGGCCCTATTTGTTTTTTTTTTCTTCTATGAATTTTTTGTCACGAAAAATCAAAGTCACTTTCGTATCAAAGTTTGTATTAGAGTTGAAGTAGTAGGTGTTGTTAATGAGTGGAGTTTAGTGGTGGGTCATATGTTTGTTTATTTTTACACAAAGCAGATGAGGCATCAAAATCCAAGTTGCACATTTTTGATAATTGATAGTACTCCTAGCTAATTAACTCAACATCCCATCACATTCATAGTCCTACCCCACCTCTTGAAAATGTTGGATTATGAATTCTCAAGTACTATAGTATTATTATTTAAGGTGTATTTATATCTTTTTTAAAAAAAATCGGTTAGACTCAACTTTTAAAAAAAAAATAAAAATATATATATATATATATAGATATATTTATATCTTTTTGATTGAGTTTGCAAACCTCTTAATCTACAATGACAAAATCAAACTTGGCCTATATAAGAGAGCTGTTTTTTCTTTTTCTTTTTTTTAAATTTTTTTTAGGCTGATTAGAATTGAGTTTTTTTTTTTTAAATAGCCAAAATAAGTTATTATAAATTTATGTCATGAAATTTATTGAACATACTGGCATGATAGCACCATTGTTAATACGTAGTCAGTTCTTGATGATCTGAATTAATAATTTTGTATATACTTTATTGTTATTTTTTGTTTGTTTATGTTATCCATAATTGTGTGTTTCTTAACACCCCACCATAATAAATGAGGTGCCTATATCTATCAATTATTGATCACCAATAATGCCCTGGTGTAGAACATTCACAGGTTCCACAAATACATGTAGTTTCCAGTCTGATGTAGATCATATAGGACCACTTGGGTGGCTATATATGAAGCTTATAATATCGGACACTGCTTTACCGGTTTAGTAAAAGTAGGACATTTATTATGGGCCTGTAAGAATTTATGAAAGTAGGAACATTATCTTCTAAATTGGATAAGTTTAAGCCAAATTTCACCAAATGCAGGCCAAGTTTCACATGATGGCTCAAATCGAGCTTCGATTCTAATGTGAGATTTGATCTGCATTTGATTAAATTTGACCCATATTTATTAAACTTAGAAGATGATATCCTAATTTTATAAGTCTATAAAAATAGTGGGGTAAATTACAGATTTGATCCCAAGAGATTGAGTCCAAAACAATTTTGATCCCGTTGTTTCAAAATGGTCACTTTTTAAGCAGTTTTGGTCCCAACATTTAGTCAAATGGATGAAAACCATTAGTTGACCATAAAAATTATGGGACTAAATTTGCAAAATTAAGGAAAATGATACTAAAATATAATTAATTGTATATGTAATAAAAATAAATTCATAAATTACAAATTAATTGTAAAATTATATATATGATTTAAATATGACTACATAATAATAAATTAATTTATGCAAAAACTGAAAATTATAGTAAAAAAATAACAAATTGATTTTTTTTGGGACCAAATTTGCAATTTTATGGGACCAAATCTGCAATTTTTTGGAACCAAATATGCAATTAACGACACGTATGACTCACTTCCGTTAGAAATGGACGGAAAATCTAATGAGATCAAATTTGTCGAAAAAATGACAATTTTGCAACTGACACATTCTCTTGAGGCCAAAAGTGCAATTTACCCAAAAATAATGTCCTAATTTTACTAAATTCTATAAATTAATGTCCTAAAAAATTAATTTTTCCTTTACTAGGGTAACGTTGATTCCGAGAATATCTTTAAAATCTGGTTGATAATTTTGAGTGAGCATTATCCACTTTAGATGCGTAGCACGATTTTGCATTTGAGAAAAGCTTAAAAAAAAATAAAAAGAAGAAGCTTCGAGAAAGTAATTTTTTAAATTTGATATTTCTTTTGACAAATGATTTTTACTATGTTAATTATTAGTTGGTCCGTCTGAGTTGAGCATCAATGCAATCATTTTTTTTTAGGAAATTAAATAAATGAATTGATTCTCACCCTATTTATAAGCTCGAGCTTTTAGATGAGACGAAATTCTCTCATGGTATCAGAGCCCAGGTTATGGGTTCGATTCCTGTGGAAGCACTCCACCCATTTAAAATGTCAACTCGTTGGGCCTCTTCCCCAGAGGACAAAGCAATAATTCGACCCACGAGTGAGGGGGAGTGTTGATGGAAATTAAATAAATAAATTAATTTTCATCCTCTCTATAAGCTCGAGCTTTTAGATGAGACGAAATTTTCTCAATTTTAAAAGAAATAGTTTCACTTGTTTGGACAAATTATAATTATTGAAGTGGGACATGAGCCTCTATAGTAGAACGAGTTTTATACTCTCTCCGTCCGGATTTTGATTATCCACTTTTCATTAATAGCCGTCCTGATTTTGTTTATCCATTTCCTAATATGGCAATAAAGTAACTTTTCCATACATAAAAATATCTTTACAAACAACACTTATTTACACCACATGTCACTATATTACACACTCTAAATAACAACTTAATTTCAATCAGCCCACTAATTAAACCCAATCAACCCATTTCACTTAATTAACCCAAACCCCACTATTTCCTCCCACCTCATTTTCATTTCTCTCTCTCTCTTCTCTTCTCCTCCTCTTCTTTTGTTTCTTCGAAAGAATCGAAACCCTAAATCCATGGAAAAAATCACCACCCCTAGCTATGATTATCCCATGTCTGATTCTATCTCGTCGTTGTTGCCATCCACTGAGGATTGTGCGATGCGTTCGAAGTTATTCCGATCTACTCATGGGAGTTGACGGAAAGTGAAACGTTTGTGCCGGAATCTGTATTCCCATCTCTAGGGTTTTCCGATTTGGTCTCTAATTCACCGGCGGTCCCGAATATTGGTGTCGATTTGTCGAAATCCGTAGATCCCAACGATCTAGGGTTTCCCAATTTTGATGGCTATGGCTCTAATTGCTCGATTCTTGTTCCCGACTCTCTCTCTCCCGATTCATTTGATGGCGAATTGGTTCCTGACTCCAAATATATTGATTTATGCGAGAGAAATGAGTTTGGGTTCGTGTTGTACACACCCAAAAATGAAAGGAGAATCCTTGAGAAATTCCCTCTACCTCCATTTAGCGATAAAGCCTATTGGCTTGATCCATCTCGAAAGAGTCATGTTGAGATGCTCGGCATTTTGATTCCTGAGGCGTTGCCTCTGATTTACAGGTACCCGTACTTGAATATGCAATTTCTGGTTGATTTATTGATGAATTATGATCTTGTTGCCTTGAATATGCAATTTCTTGTTGGTTTGTTGTTGAATTGTGATCTGCCATATGTATTTATTGCTGAGTATGCATCTGGTTGCCTTGAATGTTGCATATGTTGATGTATTTGCAGCCACCACTCACATTATTGTGAGTTAGGAGGCTAATTTACATCATTGGGCTTATCCCAATGATGAAATTATTCTGAGGGTGATTATTCATGAGTAAACTTGCATATTGTAGTTGGTTTATTGATGAATTATGATCCGTTGCCTTGAATATGCAATTCTCGTTGGTTTCTTTGTTGAATTGTGATCTGCCATATGTATTTATTGCTGAGTATGCATCTGGTTGCCTTGAATGTTGCATATGTTGATGTATTTGCAGCCACCACTCACATTATTGTGAGTTAGGAGGCTAATTTACATCATTGGGCTTATCCTAATGATGAAACTATTCTGAGGGTGATTATTCATGAGTAAACTTGCATATTGTAGTTGGTTTATTGATGAATTATGATCTGGTTGCCTTGAATATGCAATTTACGGTTGGTTTTTGTTGAATTGTGATCCGCCATATGTATTTATTCTTTGAGTATGCATCTGGTTGCCTTGAATGTTGCATATGTTGATGTATTTGCGTACCACCACTCACATTATTGTGAGTTAGGAGGCTAATTTACATCATTGGGCTTATCCCAATGATGAGTTTTGGTGGAAATTGTAAGTATATTTTGATTTGACATTTGGTTGTGTTAAATGTGATCGATTGTGTTAAAGACCACCACTCACATTAATGTGAGATAGGAGGTTAATAAACATCATTGGGCTTAACCCAATGATGAAATTTTTCTGAGGGTGATTATTCATGGCAAGTATGAACATAAATGTGCATATTCTAGTCAAAACATAAATGTGCATATTCTAACATGAAATTTCCAGTAACCACTCACATCATTGTGAGTTAGGATGCTAGGTTACATCATTGTACTTCCCAAAATGATTACAAAATCTATGTTTCTTCGCTTAAACACTACCTAAACTCCTAATCCAAGTGATGGATAATCATATGTTTATGCAGTAAACATACAAAAAATGTGAGTTACATTTCCAGAACTCCTAATACCCTAGATCATTCATAAGAGTCTCCATATGATATGTGGTTTTGACTGAACCACGAATCTCCATTAGCATCTCTATGTATTCTCTAGTTAGCTCCTCATCTACTTCAATGAAATCGGTAGTAATCCTTGTCTTGCAAGTCTGTCCTTACCCATGTGTGGCAATGGAAATTGATTTCCTCCTTTTAGCTTTCAATATCTCAACACAACACATCCGCAAACTTAAGAAAACCTTGTTCAAACTTATGTGGATCGAAGTTCTTCAAATGTCTGATTCACATTTTGCATTAAGTCAGGAACAGTCATAGCTTTCTTCTTTTGTTGTAGTCCCTGAATTGAACTGAAAAATCTCAAGTCTAAAACATTTGTATCTGGAGAATTTGGAGGTTGACAATACAATTTGATGTTGAATCCATCACTTTTTCGCCATCGCTTTCTAAAATGTGCATCATCGGTGGCAAGGTGGGGTTTTGCATTGTCTTGCTATATAAAAATGTCTTTACTTGCATTGGGGGGCCACTTAGCCTTCAGTTTTGGTATCATCTGCAATTTAGTAAAGTAACCAGAACATTTTAGGATGCTTACTGCATATAGTAAATTAACCAAAATGTTTTTAGGAAACTAAATGATGAAAATATTCTGATAGTTCACTTACCTCATTGATAATGTAGTTCTTGACTACCTCTTTTGTAATTGACTGAATATTCTTGGTCTCCAAAGTCCCTCTTTGCCTATTTTTGATGTTTCTCAATGCTGGAACTTCTTCAGTGAATGGAAGCAATGTTCCATCATTTGCATAATGAGGTCTAGCCACTGCATAAAGAAACATCACCTTGGTGATGAACTTTTTGGATTTACAAGTCCTATGTTTGCCAACTTCACTTGGAAGTTTGTAGTACCTTAATTTTGTAGTGGTGATGTAAAACCATTTCTCATCAATATCGATAACATTTTTCATGTCTCCAAACTTGATCTTGTTTTCAATTCTATCAACATGCAATTGGCTCAAACTGAACTCTAACCTTTGAATCTTGTTTGGATCTGTAAGAAGAGGCTTTATGGCATTGGTATGTGGCTTAACCTTTCCTTCCTTAAGCCACCTTTCCACTATTATTTTTCCAACACCCATTTCTGTGGCTAGATCTCGTATTGTAGATCTTTTTTGAGCATCAATGTTTTTCAGTTTTACTTCATCTAATTCAATCTTCTTGTAAGATAGTCCAATTCTTTTTGACTTGATAGATATTGGTTTACCTTCTTGCATTTGTCTCTTTGCAAGAGTTAGCCGGAGGTTGTTGATCTTTCGGTGGACCCCAAAAAGAGAGGCAGGCGACCTCTCGCTAATTTTCCATAAAGAGGTTTGCCTTGAATGCAACTTACAAAGATAAACCGACTAGACTATTCTTCTCTTCAAAACTTAAATGTTTTCCTTGACATAGACATCCCGATTTGCTTTTGCATTTATGATGATGATCGAGGTTTGATGAATTTAATGTGAGATCTGGTTGTGGAATGTTGGTTGGAGGGAATTAAATGTGATGGCAGCTTCATGGTGGGAGAGAATTTGATAGCAATGTTTAGTTAAGTGTAGTACCTTTAAATGTATTTTGAATCTTATTTAGAGGAAAATTGCCTTGTATTTTGGACTTCTGATGTGATGAATTTGGGGGGGGAATTGAAGTGTATTTTGAGTTTTGGTGGGTATTGAAAGTGTATTGAATTTTTTGTGGGAATTGTAAGTGAATTCAGATTTTAATTTTCATTTTTGGCTCTAAAATTTTTCTGAGCACTGTTCATTTTTTACTGTAGCAACACGGGATTTTACTGTTCACAGGTGGTTTAAGTTTCAGATTTCTTTTTGCTAATCCAAAAGCACCTTTATTACATAAAGTTGAATTGTCTTGAATACCCCTCCACTCAACCCACTTTACACCATTTAATACTATTATCTCCCACTTTTCTTAAACTCTGGATCTACAGGAAACGGACAATCAAAAATAGGACGGAGGAAGTATTTGTTATTAGGAAACCAAAACGTGTGGATAGCTTCCCAGCCATGTAAAATTTGACAATTTGTGTGAACTCGATTTTTTTAGTATCATTGTTATATATAAAAATTATTACTGTTATGCATAAAAATTGTTACTGTTATGCGCAAAAATTATCACGAATTAAAAAATACTGTATACTTTTTAATAGTGATTTTTTTATATAACATTGATAATTTTTACACATAACATTGATAGAGTTCATGTATAGACATTATAGTAGTGATACTCGTAATTGTAAATTTTTTTATAGCTTCATTCTTGAAATATGTATGTCTTCTTTCAAGAATTTAAAGTAGGATGTCTTGCTCCAAATATTAGTGTGTGTCTAATCAATGTCGACTATTGGATGATAACAATTTACCCAAAATACAAGCACAGTTAATAAGCCCTGAAAATTTCATTTTATTTTGGATTGTTCCCAAGTATATAATTATAGGTTTAATATATTTTTTTGGAATACTAGCAAATCGTGATACTTTTGGTGTGTTTTAGATCTTTACCATATGCTCTAAAAGCACTTTTTTTTATTTTTTTTTAAGTTGATAGACACTACTTTTAAAAAAAAAAAGTGTTTCTAGAGCTCCTACAGCACTTGCAAATAGGTACTTTGTATATATCGCCAAAATTTGTGTTAGACTATTTCACAATCTCATAATATATGCGAATATTATGTGACTTTTAAGGTCGTATCAAATAAGTCGTTGTTTCTTCCAAAAAATTGCTTAAAGCTCATACAATACCTATCCTATCATGCAACTGATTTACAATTATTATTTTATGATAAAATAATTAGTATTTAGTAATATTTTTCTTCAAAACAATTAATATTATTTAAAATATATTTTTTTTAATTAAATAACCTTCATTTTGCAATAAACTTCATTTTAGAGATTTATAAGAAAACTATGAAACATAAAATTTAGATATTTTTTACTCTCAATCAATTAAAAAATTAAGTAATTTAAGGCATATAGAAGATATGAGAGATAATTGAAAAATTAAAAGTATAGGTAAGATGAAGAATGAAAAATATTCCTAATTAAAAAAATATTATGAGTTAAGATGAGGGTTAACTGAGAAGAAATGGAGGAAATAGTTAAAAAAAGACAAAAAAAATAAAAAATTGACTATATAAAAATACTTATTGTCTACCGTAAAATTGGTTTAGATATGACTTTGTTTATATACACATATATGAATGGTAAATATATTTGGTATGTACTCCTTCCTCCGTCCTAGAAGACTTAGTACAATTGACTTTTACACGCATTTTTTGCGAGCGAGTTTTGTTATAGTAATTGAAATGATAAAATGACTTTTAAGAAGAAGTATGATAGATAAATCCCTCATCTATCATACCCCTCTTTAAAACTCATTTTATCATTTTAATTACTAATACAAAACTCGCTTGAAAAAATGCGTGAAAAATTTAACTGTGCTAAGCCTTCTGGGATGGAGAGAGTATTTGATTTTCTATTGAATTTTTTAATTAATAAAATACACATCTGTCTTTCATTTAAAGAACAAGGCATACAATCTGTTGGGAGATGAATTTAATAAAGAAGATTTTGATTAGATCCCAAAACCCCTGAGTATGACATGTTAAGGATAATCTTGATAGATGAGTCAGGATTCAGTTTTAGAGTGTTCAGGATGTTATCTGCACCATGTATATTCAGCAGATATAGATCAGGTTAGATTTCAAGACTCAAGTAAGTTTCAAGAAACCGGAAAGCGAAAAGATGAAACTAAAGTTTCAAGACTCAAGATGAAATCGAGAAATCAAGACTCAAGATGAAACCGAGAAATCAAGACTCAAAGATGAAGACTCAGTATATAAGTCAGTATATCTGTGAAGACACAGAAGACATTGAAGACTCAGAAGACAAAAGACTGAAGACTGAAGACAAAGGATACTAAAGGCACAGTAATTATTGAAGACTCAGTAATGTACAAAATGCTCAGTATAAACCTGAATGTTTCGAGGCACTGATAACATCTATCTGAAGGATACAATACTGAGAAGAACGCGATTACTTAGAAAAAATAGATGTTCTTTCAAGACATTGGGATCAGCATAAAAGGAACTAAAACAAAGTGTTGTTAAGGTTATATCACTTTCGAGAGATATTAACCAAAAAAAGAGGCGTTGGTGTGTCTACATTTCATCAAGACAAAGAACAAATCGGAGAAGAAGACAACATTGTACTTTTTATCGACACCGAAAGTGACAGTCAACAAGCTTTTATGTCGGTAGTACTATATTCCAGATCGCAAAAAAGTGGATTGGTCGCATAAAGGCATATTGCCTAAAATATGCTAGGGAGTATTCAAACCCTAAATATAGCTCATCATCACAATTACCAAGATAAACTCGTGAAATTTATCTCTTCCGGCGGATAGTTTTTCAAGAGTGACCTTGGTGTTTGCCTATAAATACTTGTGACCCTCTACATTGAAGGTTACGGGAAATTTGTAAGCAACTCAAGAGCTCAAACTTATTATTGCAAGTTGAAGCACTTTCGAAAACCCAAGAATTTCCCAAGTGCTTTTACATTGAAGAGAGCTCATTCACTAAGCCTAGTTTTGATAAGATATATCCAAAGCTTAGTAGAGATATCCTAACCTTTGCATTGTACTTAATTGTAAATGATATCTCATCCTAGTTGGAAACCAACCAAGAAACCCCAAACCCTTTGTCAGTTAGTTTGAGTGTGATTGTTGGTGAGTTGGAGTTGTAAAAGAGTTAGTAAACTACATTGAGGTAGTCGTAAAAACTCAGAGAAGAAGTGAGTAAACTATCTTGGATAGTGTAGGAAAGCTTGTGTGTGTTTTGAGTAAGTAAACTACGAGAGGTAGTGTAAAGCTCAAAATAGAAAGGTTAGTAAACTACTGAGAGGTAGTCGAAAACCTTAGGAAGTGGAAATGTTAGTAAACCATGAGGTAGCAGAAGAAAAACCTAGGAGGTGATTAAAGAATTTCTCTCGAAGATTCAGAGAGAGTGGACGTAGGAGCTTGAGTCTCTGAACCACTATAACTTGCTGTGTTATTTGCTTTCTGTTCTGCATTGATTATCTGTTGCATATCTTTAACTGAAAGCATATTTTCACCGATACTCGGTTGGAATCAATCATTTGAAGTTGCATCTAACCGAATCACGACCTTAATCATTATTCCATTAAAAGGAAGGTTTTCAAAGAAAGCATAAAAACGAGTATAAACTTAGGCCAACCATTCAAGACATCCGAGTAGCTTTTTTCAAGCAAGCTCAAGATCTCGATAACTTCGAGGCTCGATTGAGATTATCGAGGTTTAAAAAAGAAATTTCGGGATCACATCTCGGGTAGACTTTGACTTCGAGGCGATTTGTCTTCTCGAGGACCAAATCATCGGACAACGACCCATCCGACCTCGGTGAAGAAAAGTTTTAAAATCATCGAACACGTGTATTCCCCATACACGTGTAAGACTTCGTTTTGCGGGACCAACAAGTGGTATCGGAAGCGGTGGTTCAATTTGACCACCTACTTTGTTGACCAAAGTCTAATTTGCTAAAAGATTCTTGTGGTCTCTTGAGCAGATCTATTTTTGAAATCTTAAAAAGGCTCGGATATAATGCCTCTTAGAAACTTCCAATGTTCTCGGTTGAGAGCTATGATTTGTGGAGATTGAGAATCTTTGGCTCTTTGTATTCTAAGCATGAGCATTATGTGGAGAGTGGTCTCTGAAGGACCATTCCAATTCAACGTGGTGAATCGAGTTCTGAAAATGAGAGAAATGATCCGGGATTGAATTTCCAAAGTCGATGATCAACTTACTCCGATGAGAGGAAGTTAGACAATCTAGACTATATTGCCAAAGATACACTATATAAAGACTATTGATGATGGTGTGATGGGGATGATCTCTCGTTGTATCTTGCCGAAAAGAAATATGGGATACACTTGCCGAGATTGCAAAAAAAGAAAAAGGAGTCCGAAGAAAGTTCGGCTCGCCGGATGAGATGTGCTTTCGAGAAAGGATGTGATGACATCTCGCCTCATGGTAGTGAGAGCAGAAGTTCTTCTATCTCTGTTGTTGTTCCTACACAAGCACAAGAGTTGTCAAGTTCCACCGTAAACAATCAATTTGACTGATGGATTCTTTTTGAGAGTCGATGAAGGACTATCTTTTTTTACGAGAATCTATTTGAATGAAACTCAAGAGCGTAACAAAGAACCGATGGTGAAAATCTTAAGTGGAAAGACTCTAGTAATCTTTGAGATCACTTCTCAATTAATGGGAACTCTTGATGAACTAGATGTTACGAAAGTACAACTCTCGAGAGAAAAGAAGTTGATAGAGACCCTAAATGGAAAAACTAGAGAAATCCAATCGGCGAGATTCAAATTGATCGTAACTAAGTTCAATGACCTCTCCGAGAAGCGTGAAACTCTACAAAAATGTGAGGATAGTCTTGCAGAGAAAGCTAACTCTATGAATTTTGCATATAAAGTAATAGATGAAATTGAGCTATCGAGAGACCGCCACTATAAAATCTGGATGGGATACATTCCGGGAACCTCACAAGGTCATCCGAATGTTTCTTCTAGTAGCACAAAGACTATCTTTGTTAAACAAGTGGCACCAAATCTTTTGATCAAGAATTGCCCAAAGTTTTAGACAAGGGAAAAGGACCTATGGTTCCAAAAAAAACCGAATGTTCGTAAGAAAGCCCAAACCCTCGTAAAGGCTAGAAAAACCCGACCACTTAGTAGGAATTTTCAAAAGAAGTACTTCAAAGCCTCTGCTAAGAATGCAAACTGAAAAGATCTCGATTGAACCAAAGCAGAGAATTTTTCGTGTAAACACTCGCCAGAGACATTCTCAATTGAAAAGACCAAGTCCTCAAATTACTTGAAAGACCCCAATTTTCAAAGACAGCAACCCAAACCCCACTTGCCTGGGGTAAAGGTTTCTAACCCGAGTCAACAGAGACATAGACCGGTGCAGACAAAAGCCCAAAAAGAATGGAACAAAAGGCCTGTATTTCCAAGAAAAATTCTAAGGCTCATGTTCATGCCAAGGCTAACACTCATACACAGGGACATTCGCTAAGGCACCGGAGTGGTAAATGTGTATGTAGATGTTTATGGAAGACAGATCAACCACTCTAAAGTGATTAGAGTTGTCAGGCAGATTTGGATTCCAAAAGGTACAGCTAACCTGATAGGACCCTACACCAAATGGGTACCACATAATTAATCTATTTTTCAGGTAAACAAAAAAAGAAGACCGAAATTGAATGAAGACATCATAGCCCTGATGAAAGGAGAGTCTGAGATGTCATTGTTGGATGAGATGAATTTCTTCTTGGACTTCAAGTGAAACAAGCTAAGGAAGGAATCTTCATCAGAGATCATATTGAAAAAGACATCAGGATGGAGAAAATTCACACTGATAAGCAGAGAGCTGATATCTTGACTAAACCTTTGGCTGAATCAAGATTTCAGGAACTATCAGTTGAATTAGGGATGTTGAATCGGTGTATAAAGCAAATCTGAAAAATTGAAGGTTTTCGGATCGCATGAAGTTTTTCGTGATTCTCTTGAAAACTCGGGATAAAATCGAAATCTTGAAATCGAGTCTTGGGAAACTCGGATATCTTGAAGGTCAAGATTTCAAGATTATATCGATCGGCTTAGTACTCAAAGATCATCTTGAATTCGATTCGAAGACTTAGTATTACACTGACATTTTATCAAGGTCAATACTCGAAGAAGACCGATAGAGAGGGAAATTAGTCGAAGAAGTAAAGACTCACGCTACTCATTTATTATGGCGAAGCTCAAGAATCATTGACAATAAATACTAAAACACCTGAAGAGAATGTTTTGGGCGGGACCTTTGAAATGCCGAAGAAGGTCAACAGTCATTAATTACACTGTTCATTAATCACCAATAAGGTTAATTTGGCGGCGCATTATTCTTGAAATTGTCCTTTCACATACCCGATTAGTCTGTGATTAATCTCAACCATTCATTTATTCAACCGATATGATTTCCCACGAATCGATCCTATATACTCTTTGAGAATTCATTCAAAGCCCCAATTACAAAATCCTTCGTTCTCAAAATTCTCCGCAAACTCAAAAAACCCATCTTTTGCCCAGAGAAAACCTTTGTCATTCTCAAAACCCTACACTCAAAATCCTCAAGAATGACTTTATCCATATATGATAAACTCGCGATTTCGAACAAGCCCTGGTACGAATATGTGGTGTCGCTCGAAAGTTCCTCAAACGCGACCCATGAAGAAGAAGCTCTGCATATGATCCGAATCGCGAAACTCACAAATCTCGTCGCAAGCCAACCGGAAGCGGAATACTCTAAGGAGGTAATAGAGTTTATTTCGAATCTGAAATTAGATGATGAGGATGGTATCAAATCTCGGATTACTGTTTCCCATCTAGAACATAGCTCAAAATACGTAGATTTTGTACGGGAAGTGTATATAGTTCCCAAGAATTTGAATGATGTATTTGAGTTGTGTGATAGAGGTGAGGATCCCACGACTTATATGTTGGGTCGGGAGCAGGAATACCTTGATAGGATAACTGAGCATCCTATTAAGTTCGAGGCGACATTGAATAAACGACATTTGAAGCTGAAGTACAGAGTTTTGCTAGATATAGTTAGCAAATGTATAATGAGTCGATCAGGGAGTTTTGAGCAGATAAGCACTCCCAAGCTTAGATTGATGGTCACTATCGAGGATTCACCCACCATGATTTCAATTGGTTGAAGTATTTGATTAGAGTGGTGAGTGACCGTGCCAAGCAGAGATCGAAGGAGGATGGATCGATCTCAATCAAAGGCAAAATTCTCCATGCGACCAAAATAGCTTTTATTTTGGAGATGTCGTGTGAAGAAGGAGGATATTTTTGCTAACTCCTCACCTTTCCCAAAGTCTAAGGTCATGTTCAAGCCTACAACTACTAGAAAGACTTTGAAAGGGAAGAAAGAAAGAAAGTGGAATCACCTTCGCCGCTGCTTTGAAGAAGCCCGTCAAGCGGGGAAGGCTTTGATGGAGGTGAAGAGGAGAAGGGAGAAGCCGTGAGGAAGAAAACCTTGCTCCCAAGCCTTGAAGGATCTTTGATTTCCGGAGAGAGGTGCCGAACTCCGGAGGAGGTGCAACACGAGGCCAAAAAAAATCGCCTTTACAAGTATTAGCACAGGTTGATCCACTAAGACAGAGCAAATTGAGGAAGCAAGTCCTCTCGAGGTTCTTGAGACGCCATCGAGCTCGCATAAATTCTCTCAAGAAATTTTCAAAGGACCTCAGACCTCAGAACAAACTCAGATTTCTACTGAGGAAGTGTCAGCTCAATCCTCAGAGCAAGCTCAGATTCAAACTGAGAGTTGCCTGCCCAATCCTCAGATTTAGCTGAGCCTCAGGAGATGTTGAATCTTGATGAGCTCCTGAGTGATCCATTCCTTGATCCCTCAGAAGAACTTCCCATTTGAACCCGAGAGCCCGTGAAGAAGAAAGGCGGGCGGAAGAGGCCGAGCGGGCGAAAGGGGGAACGATTCATACTAGCCCGGTACTCGAAGCTAAGCACATATCCCGACCTCCGGGATCTCTTCTGAGGATCGAGGTCAATAGTCTACATTCTCAACCAGACTCTGCCTGAAATGCTCAACATTGCTTCATTCAGAGGTGAAGACTGGTGGAATGAGGAGACAGCTGTTTTAACAGAGTTCTCCGGGTTCAGAAAGACTAAGCTCAGGATGAAAGTGTCAGATTTTAATGAGCTGGTTAGAAAGAAGCTTGCTGAGAGGACAGAAGCTAATGTTGGTGCCCCGAGCTCCAAAGATAAAAACCAAGATGGGGACCAACAAGGGAATGATGAGAGTCAATCTTAGATGGAGAAGGATAGTACTGATGCTGGAGAGCCTGATGTCACACATCCTCAGACTAAAGTTAGTTCTCTTCAGGTAACTTTTGGCACTACTAAAAATTATGCCAAGATTACTGAAGGTGGAGAAGTCTGTCTACACTCAAGTTTCGGCGAAACCATCGCGAAGAATATTTGAGAAGTTCGAGTGCTAGAAGAAGCGGTTGGAACAAGCTCAAGGTCTTGAATTGCCCATCAAGAGAGGAAAGGGTGGCGTTTGTTGAACCCAAGGAAAAAGAGCTAAGGCTTCAAAGCCAACTCGAGAAAGTTCGATATCGATATTGAAGAGTCTGAAGAGCAACCGCAGAAGGAAGTCTTCAACACCAAAAGAGCTCTGAGATCACTTCAGGTCGAGCAAGCCAAGAAAACTACTGCTTCAGTCTCAGGAGTGCCTTTAATAAGGAAAAAGAAAGAAGAAGAGTAGAGGCGAATAAATGGTTTCAAGAAATTCGCGAGCAAGAGGAGAGGGACTGCTAAAGCACAGAAGTGGCCGCACATTGATAAGTGGATGCCAATCCAGTTCAATGATGCGTGGAAAGAAATTAAAAGAACCTTCTGGTTTTACTACGATGTGCTAAGAGAATGGAGAGGGGAGAGCTCAGATTCAAATGAAGCATTCATCGACTATCTGCTGACCTTCTATCCCAAGTACTTACAAAGCTGGATTAATCCTGCGGATGAAGGAAAAGTTCATATTACTGCCCCTGGTCCATACTCATACCCTTCTCCTAGACTAGAGAATGGCTTGGTGAATGAAACAACCATTTCTCAGGAGATTGCTCAATATGCCATCTAGTTAGGCCTGACAGGTAACAACCCAGATATCATCAAGGAAATAGATGAGCTAAAGAAGAGGTATTATGGGATGTTCAACCTAGAAGTGTCTGTGGATGAGGTTGAAGAAGAGTGAAGAGCTAGAGCTGAAGATCAAAGAAGACTGAAGACCAAGACTGAAGACTCTTGTAATTTCTTTATCTTTTTATCTTTACTCTTTTGATAAGTTCATTGTAATCTGTAACTTCTATCATGCATCAATGAAACTTTATCTTTATGCTCAAAGATAATACCTCATTATCTTTTTACATGTCTTTACAATTGATATGCCTTATGATTTTGTGATGAAATTATTGGGAGAATTATTATGAAATTGTTGAGAAATTTGTCATTCTTGTATTGTAATAGGAAAAACTGAAACCTGAGTATAGGTTAAGTGTTGTTGTAAAGAGATGGTTTTGGCATCATCAACAAGGGAGAAATTGTTGGGAGATGAATTTAATAAAGAAGATTTTGATTAGATATCAAAACCCCTGAGTATGACATGTTCAGGATAATCTTGATAGATGAGTCAGGATTCAGTTTTAGAGTGTTCAGGATGTTATCTGCACCATGTATAGTCAGCAGATATAGATCAGGTTAGATTCTGAAGACTCAGTAAGTTAATGAAGAAACTGAAGTTTCAAAAGATGAAACCAAGTTTCAAGACTTCGAGATGAAATCGAGAAATCAAGACTCAAGATGTAAATCGAGAAATCAAGACTCAAGATGAAATTGAGAAATAAAAGACTCAAAGATGAAGACTCACTATATCACCAAGATATCTATGAAGACTCAAGACGTAAGATCAAGACACGTAAGACTCAAGATCGAAGAAAAAGGATATCGAAGTTACAAGAATTATCAAGACTCAAGAATGTCATTGAATGCTCAAGATAAACCTCAATGTTCCGAGGCAATCGATAATATCTATCCAAGGATACAATCGGAGAAGAACGCGATTATTTAAAAAAATAGATATTGCTCAAGACATTCGGGGATGCAGCATAAAAGCGAACTAAAACAAAGTGTTGTTAAGGTTATATCACTCGGAGATATTAACCAAAAAGAGCCATTGCCAGGTGTGTCTACATTTATCAAGACAAAGAGCCAATCGAGGAAGACAACACACTGTGATTTTTTATCGACATCGAAATGACAGTCATCAAGTACGTCAAGAAGATACTATGTTCCAGATCGCAAAAAGTGGGATTTGGTGATAAAGGCATATTGCCTAAAAACATGCTAGGAGTATTCAAACCCTAAATATACTGTTCATCACACACCATAAGAGGAAACTCATGTTTATCTCTTCCAACGGATAGTTTTTCAAGAGTGACCTTGGTGTTGGTTTATAAATACTTGTGACCCTCTACATTGAAGATTACGGGGAAATTTGTAAGCAACTCAAGAGCTCAAACTTATTATTGCAAGTTGAAGCACTTTCGAAAACCCAAGAATTTCCCCAAGTGCTTTACATTGAAGAAAGCTCATTCACTAAGCATGGTTTTGATAAGATATATCCAAAGCTTAGTAGATATATCCAAGCCTTTGCATTGTACTTAATTGTAAAGGATATCTCATCCTAGTTGAAACCAACCAAGAAACCCCAAACCCTTTCAGAAGGTAGTTTGAGTGTGATTGTTGGTGAGTTGGAGTTAATAAAGAGTTAGTAAACTACATTGAGGTAGTCGTAAAAACTCTGCAGAGAAGAAGTGAGTAAACTATCTTGGATAGTCGAGAGTTTTTGTGTGTGTTTTGAGTAAGTAAACTACGAGAGATAGTGTAAAGCTCAAAATAAAAAGATTAGTAAAACTAGAGGTAATGTAAAACCTTAGGAAGTGGAAAGGTTAGTAAACTACAGGAGGTAGTCGAAAACCCAGGAGGTGATTAAGGAATTTCTCTCAAGAGTCGAGAGAGTGGACGAGGAGCTTGAGTCTCGAACCACTATAACTTGTTGTGTTATTTGCTTTTTTCGCTCGCATTGATTATCTGTTGCATATCTTTAACTGAAAGCATATTTTCACTGATACTCAGTTGGAATCAATCCATTGAAGTTGCATCTAAACCGAATCACAACCTTAATCATTATTCCATTAAAATGAAGGTTTTCAAAGAAAGCATAAACGAAAGTATAAACTTAGGGCCAACCATTCCGCGACATCCGAAAGTAGCTTTTCAAGCAAGCTCAAGATATCTCGATAACTCGAGCTCGTTGAGATTATCCGAGGTTTCGAAAAAGAAATTTCGGGATCTTTGTCTCGGTAGACTTTGACTCAGGGCGATTTGTGCTTCTCAGGACCAAATCATCAGGACAACCTGACCCATCTGACCTCAGTGAAAAAAAGTTTTAAAATCACTGAACACGTATATTCCCCCCATACACGTGTAAGACTCGTTTGCACCGGGACCAACACAATCTATATCATATGCGATTATTCGACTCATATTTTGGCTTTGAACTTTGAGTTGTTTTGCCTTGTTATTGTCCATAAATGCTTCTTTGGCACATAGGAAATAAGGACGATGATTTTTTTAATATAAATAATCTTTATTTAACTTTATCTTGATAGGTACATATCTTATGATCATTTGCAATATTAAATCATAAAAAATACTTGTATGCACTCGATTGCTAACACATTTGTTTGTCCAATAACTGCTTCTTTGGCCCATAGGAAATTAGGACGATGATTTTTTTAATATAAATAATCTTTATTTAACTTTATCTTGACAGGTACATATCTTATGATCATTTGCAATATTAAATCATAAAAAATACTTGTATGCACTCGATTGCAAACACATTTGTTTGTCCAGCGTGTTACTTTCTAGTTTCCACAATATTTTTATTAGAATGCAAATGAAGTAAATATTTATCTAATATTTTTTAAATGTATTGCATCTGTAATGCAAAAATATTACTTCTTATAGTATAAATTATTAGTTGATAATTCATTCACATTCCTTAATCGGGTGGACGGCCTATCTTTTTGAATCATTGCAATAAAAGCACTCAAGCTTGATGAAATGTTTGCCCAACACTAAATCTTTGCAGATTTATACTTATGCTTACAAAAGTATCCATGCTTCATATATATACTAAAGAGTGTGAACTTTTACTATAAAGGATGTGACTTTTTACTATAAAGAGTATTACTCATAAAAGTGAAGAGTGTGACTTATATTATAACAGAGAGTATCGTAGTGGTAATTGAAGGGTGTGACTTATATTACTAAAGGGTGTGACTTATATTACTAAATAGTATGTCTGTAAAAAAAAACAGTTTCACGGTGAATAAGTTTCACAGCATACCAACTCAAGACAAAAATATAGGATGAACAAGTTTCACATAAGAATTTGTAAAACAGATTAAGGAGTGTGACTTATATTACTAAAGGGCATTAATTATAATTAAAGGGTGTGTCATTTTACTATAAATAATATTACTTATAACACTAAAGTGTGCAACTTATATTACAACAGGGGTATTAGTAGTGATAACTGAAATGTGTGACTTATATTACAAAAGAGTATTAATCATGATAATTGAAGAGTTATGACTGTAAAAAAAAAAAAAATTACGGTAAATAAGTTTTAAAGCATATTAACTTTTAAATTAAACATCAAATAATGATTTAAACCCACGATCTCACGGATAAGTAATAATATACTAACCACTTTGACATATCTGAACTAATAGTGTTCTAAACCATTAGAAGTGATGGAACTAATAGTGTTCTAACCACTTGATATATCTGAACTAATAGTGTTCTAAACCAATAGAAGTGATGGAATATTTTCTTACGTTTTGAGCTAGTTATTTTCGACAATTTTTAGGTAAATTGAAGTCCTCCACAATTTAAGTAGATAAGAAATTCCTCCACTTCAAATCCTTTTAATTAAAAAGCAACACAATATATTTCCACATACATTGCATATGTCATGTCATGAATTAATTACAGAACTCTTGACTAGATTTAAAAGCTAAAACTATTTTGGGATGCTGCCATTTTTTTCAATTTTTACAGTGGATTTGCTTTTAAAGAAGTAATAGGCATGTTTGTACCCACAGAAATAAAGGTTTTTGATAAGAAATGATAAGAAGTACTCCCCCCTTACAAAGAAATGGACACGTTTACTGTTTTCACGTGTTTTTGCGAGCGAGCTTTTTATTAGTATTTAAAATGATTAAATAATTTTTAAAGATACATGCAATAGATGAGAGGTAGATCTATAATTCTCCTCTTTAAAATCACTTTATCATTTGAAATACTAATAAACAACTCGCCCACAAAAACTCGATAATAAAGTATATGTGCACGTTTATTTGGGACGGAAGTAGTACATACTTAAAATTGAAATGATGTCTTTATTCCTCCTTTTATTTTCTTTATTATTAATCATCTTTTTCACCAAAACCCCTCATGTACGTGTGTGTGGTTTTGGGTTTCTCCCATGGTATGGACAAAGGCCAACAGAATTTGCCAATCATAATTGTGGATTTTTAGTAATTTTTTAAATTATTTATTTTCGATGAGTAATAACATTTTTGAGGTTGAAATAGTTGGTGGGTTCAGCTGCACCATGAGAGTGACATGTTATCATAAAAATTCAGATTTTCTAAAAGAGGAAAAAGAATCATATTGAATTGATTTTTTCAAGCAAATATAAAAGATAAAATATTATGTGCATAATGTTTCACTGTACCACTATTACTATTGTTTGTTTATAGGAATTAACACTTTACAAATAAATTAAAGTACTAATCATTTCAAATGATACTAATAATAATGTAAGGTGAACATAATGCACATAATATAATTGTTTTCAAATAAATAAGATTCCAATGTACTGGCGCAACGCGAGTTATGGATTTTTATTCCAACCTCAACCCATGAATTAAACCTATGACCTACTCTAGTTGCTCATTTGTTTAGAGGTAGTAAAGGTTCGTAATGAAAATGAATAAGGAATAACGATGGGTCATTGTTATTCATATATTTTTTTTAACTTAGTAGTAACATTTGTTTCAAAAGAATTAAAATTAATAGTATTGATGTTATTATTAATTTAATAATGATTGACCCCTAGTTATATTCATTATCATTCTCATTTTAAATTGGAACCTGGGAAGTTATGATTTATGGCTGGATATACGAAACTGGACGAGGTGTAGTTTCGTTATTTTCGTAATCGGATCAAGACTATGTTTTAAAAAAAATGAAAAAATTATTAATAGGTACAAATTTCTATACAAATTATTAATAAATATAAACAAAATTGAATATATAAATAAAATTACCAAATATATATATATATTCAATTATTTTGTATCTATTAATAAATTGTAATAATGAAACGTACTAATTAGTAAGTGGGTAATTTCGTTTTCAAGCCAGGTAATTTTGAGGGTGACAAAAAACAGGGCCCCTCATAACATTATGAGGTATTGATACATGTTTACAAAGCCTTTTCATTATTACAATACAATAATTGTATTCTGAATTTTATGGAGGAGGACAGAAAGCGTGTGTTGAATCGAATGCCCGTGGAGCATCATCTTTTGGCTTTCCCCATAATTCAACAAATCCAGTTATTTCCGAATTTGGATTCTCTAAATTTCGTTTCCGTAAATTTCTTGTAAATTTCGGAGAAAGAAAGACACAGAATAAATTAATATAATAAAATATAAAGTGTAAACCCCTGTATTGTATCTTTCTCTTTCCGAAATTTACAAGAAATTTACACAAAGAAATGGAGAGGATCCAAATCCGTTTTTTCCTTATACTTTACAACTTGCTAGGGTTTCATAATTAACTAGCAATAAGATATGCAAGTCTTTGATGTATCTGAAAATGTTTAACCTTTTTGAATTTACAAAAAATATAATAAAATTATCTCATATATTAGACGGAATACTCTTGTCTATTTTTGTGATACTCAAATTTCACTAGTATACAAAGCATGCTAAATAATTGAAAATCTTTAAAATGCTAAATAGGAATAAATTAAGATAGTAGATCGTAGTCAAGTCTAATGCAGATTGTATATTCCCTTTCAGAAAGTTTTCTTGAATCCTCACAAGTCTTCTCTTTTATTAGGAAAAACAAGTGAAGCACTAATCAATTTTTTTCTAAATATAAAACAATGTATATTGACGATTTTAATATCCTATGAATCAATTTTCTAAAATAAGCCCCATAACTTTTAAAACGATGCAATTTAATTTAGTCCTATATTATAATTCTTTGGTTTTAAGATGATAATTTGTAATTTTTTTTAATTGGAATTAATATGTTTGGGGTTTGATTATGCCATGTAAACAACGTCAAGTCATTCATCTTATTGCTACATGGAATTCCGGCACTTTAGTAAACAAGTGCAAAAATCCTGCAACCATATAAAACTAAAATTGCAATATTTTAAAATTATGGGACTTGATTGAGAATATTAATTTATATGAAACTAAAATCGTCAACACCGATAGACACAAGACAAGTTTTGCAATATGCTCCCTACTCAGCCTTGGGGGTGTAACTGAAGCGAGCTCGACAATACTAAGATCATCAAGCTAGCGAGCCTAATCTAAGTCGAGTATTTGTTTTCCCTCGAGTTGAGCTCGAGTTCAAAAGAATTTTGCTCAATCCAGTCGAGTTTCGAGCTTCGAAGTTTTCAAATAGAGTCAAGTTCGAACTTGACACTACTTGACTCGACTCAGCTCATTTACACCCCTACTCAGCATTGTGAAACCAATGACGAGCAATGTCAAATGCAAAACATATAAGTCAAGTTAATGTCACTACCAGTAAGCCTCATCAGAAAATAATTTAATGGTGTAACGAAGAATGAAAAGAGGTAAATGCCAAACCTGTCCCTGTCTGTGTAGCATCGCTCCAGAAAGTCCAGGTCTTCTAGACACATGACTCGATCAGATAGTCGACTCATCCAATAGACGGGGCCTCGTTTTGTCAACTGCAATGTGTGTCATTCCTTTCAACAGGTCAATCAAAGAGAACTGGTAAGATAAGATAGCCAAGAATATTGTAAGTAAAACGCCAAAAATGGAGCAACAATGACAATGATACCGTAGAACAGATCAATATTGCCAGTTATTTCATAAAAAAATATCTGCTCAAATGGTCCGTATCAAGACAAACCTTCTAATAAGTAATAACTCACAAGTGAAATATCACTATTTTTAAACAACGGGATGATACATCTTAACTTAATGTTTGCTACAAATGATGAAAGATCGCGGTGAAACAAGCCACCTTAATATGGAAATGAGATCATTTCTTATGGGACATTCATAACTTGAATAGATTGCAACATGTCAGAGACAGCAATAACCAGGTCTCCCGATTTTATCATTCCTCGAGCTTTTAGCAACGAGAATGTCTTGTTGAGGTTGGTCTCCATATCGTCAGAAAAGCTGAGACGGAATGGTATTAGACCCCACTGCAGGTTCAGGCGTCTTCTTACAGATGTGGTTGTAGTAAATGCAAAAATGGGGCAGTCAGGACGACAGCGTGATAATAGAGATGCCATGTGACCGTTTGTTGTGTACACGAAAATTGCATCTACACCAAGATTGTTGGCTGCAACAAAAAAATAAAAAATCAGCACCTTAAATTAGGGAAGATAAAACAGGGGTTGAAACACAAAAGCTTCATTATCAAGCAGTGTCACACCTTTAAAATATCAGTTGATTTAGGTTACATTTGAATCGAGGGATTTTTTGTACAATGACTAGAAATGAACGGATTCAAGTCCATCAAAATTAGAGTAGATTTCTAATTCACCTAAACTGATAAAACAATAATTTGAAAAGAGAATAACGAGTGTTTTCAAACTCTACAAACAACTTCCGGAATCATTTTTTTTCCAAAAGCTGTGTGATGTAGCTTCTGAAAAGAATGATTCCTTCACTTTCTAGAGTTTGCAAAGCCCACCTCAATCCAAAACAACCACCATGTATTTGCTATTGTCAAACCCATGAGTTAAAATTCATTTTGGTCTCATAACTTTGGCCATTTCAACAAAAGATCCCAAAAAACTTAAGTTTTTCAATTTAATTCTATAACTTCTTAATTGGTCTGAGTTTGATCCTGAATCCGCCGGAATTTGAAGTACAACATCGTTTTGGGGAACGTCTTTGCCACGTGAGCTGTAAAATTGGCCCCTTAATTTTTGTGTTTTTAGTTCCAAAACATAAGCCAAAACGACGTAATTTCCGGTAACTTTGGGACCAAAGACCAATTAAGGGGTTAATGGGATTAAATTGAATTTTTCAATTTTTTTGGGACCTTTTGCGGAAAAGACCAAAGTTATGGGACCAGTATGCATTTTAACCCTCAAATCCATTTTTAAATACCATCCAAACGCAAACTTAGTTTTTCACAGCAATAAAAGTAGTCATTTTAGAAGGTATTTGTCCTTTCTTATGTAGGAGACTTATATATCATAGCATCTAATATCTTCATATCCTTACCAATGGACAAAAAATGAAATAAATTGTATAAACTACTAAAAAGAATAAAAGTAAATGCTTCTTACCCATCTTAGCAGTAGAGTTGCATATTTCTTCAGAAATTCGATCAGAAAAAGAAGCTGCTATCCCAGGCAATACCATAGCTTCATGTCGTTTCTCGTCTCTCCACCATTTCTCGATTCTTATACTAACACTTCTCAAAACAGTCAATGCTTTATCAGGGAACTGGCCCATGGCAGATTCACCGGAAAGCATTAAGGCATCTGCTCGTTGTCTAACTGCTTCAGAAACATCAGCTACTTCAGCTCTAGTAGGTGTAGGGTATTCTATCATAGATTCAAGCAACTGGCTAGCAACAATGACAGGCTTATTAAGTTGTCTGCAGACTTGTACTATCTTTTGCTGTTCTGACGGGACCTGCTCTAACGGGATCTGCGCACCGAGATCTCCTCTTGCCACCATAGCTCCATCTGATGCTTGAATGATTTCCTCTAAGTTCTTTAATGAGTCGATGCTTTCTATTTTTGCAATCAAAGAGATGTCACTGCATCATAGGACCGTTCGATTAGTTAAATTCAGTATAACATGGATGCAATTCAAAATAATTTCTAGAGGTATTGCATATATAAACAGCTTTGTAATAAAGTGAAGGTTCTTTGGATAGGGAAATTTTCTAATTTAGGGTCATAACTATGGGGGTAGCAAAAGAGAGACAATATGTTTACATGCTAACAATTGTATGCCACAACATTTAAAACTTGCTATTTTATGCCAAATTGGCCCGAAACACCTCAATTCGGGCTAACTGTCACGTGTGCCGTGTTTGGCCCAAAAATTGTCCGGAATTGCGGTGAATAGTAAATTGACGGCAAAATTCAAATTTTTGGTGTCGTGATATATGAAATTAGATATCGAGGGTACCGAACTGACAAACTAGAAGAGATTGGTATATGGCATGCACCTCAAATAGCCGGAAGTTGGCAGGAATCGAGACGAACAAAAACTGAATTGCAAATGATATGACCAGAATGAAAAAACACAAATTCAGGGCATTGTGGTATACAAAATTGGCAATTTATGGTGACGGGCTCGGAGAGACGAAAAGAATGGTACATGGTTTGCCCATCTAATAGCCGGGAATCAGCCGGAATTTGGGTAGGAAGGGATTGAATAGCGAGTGAGATTGGTATTTTAGCTCGATTCGGAGTGTTTAGGGTCATTTAGCCTAATTGAGCGAAAATTAATATTTACGGGCCTAAATGTACATAGAATCTGAAAAAAAAAAGGTATTATAAAAGTTACTCACCTGTCACGAGCCCGAGCCTGAATATAGCTCCTAAGATGCTTTATAACCTCAGCAGACTTGACAAATGATATAGCAATGAAGTCAACACCTTCAGCAATCCCAAAATCAATGTCCAGCCAGTCCTAAGGAGTAAATTTTAAAAGTGATGATTGAACAAATACAAGCAGGCTCTCAAAGTAATCTTAATCCACAAAACATTTTATTTCAACAAAGAAAATATTCAAGATATTCACCAGCAATTTTTTCAAAAAAAAAAAAATTATTCGAGTAGACCACAAGACCTACTACCTACAGTTCCCGCCTCTCATTCATGATAGGCTTTCCTTGCGCTAGGCCATGCTTCATGAACTTTCTCAGAACATCTTCCGAATGCAAGAATTTCACATTATGTGGATACAATACTAGTTATAACTTTTGCTCCAAAGCTTCAGTTTTGAAAAATTCAATATAGTGATAAGGTACAAATAAGCACTTCAACTAGTGACTCGGGTCAAATTAGCCCTCGAATAAATATTTTGCCGACAAATTGGCCCCTCAACTATTGTCTCATGCACAAATTAGCCCTTTAACTGATTTTTGATCATTCAAGCCTTCATATTTCTAAATAAAACCAATCAACCCCTTAACTAATGAAATGATACGATTATGCCCTTCCTTTAGTTAAGTTGTTTAATTCAACTTCATCTTACAAAATTTGAATATTTTTTTACATAAGCCATTTTATACCAATTTTTTTTTTATTATTAATTTCATTGATTTACAAATAATTACAGTGTTCATAGTTTTCATTACATAATTTTTATATTCTATTACTATTAAAACACCAAATAAAATCATAATATTATATATTTATTATATTATTAAGACAAATTTTTTTGGGATTAATTCATTTCAATTAGATTAAAACTTAATTAGATTGAACGAAGTAATTTAATAAATAATTAGACAACAAATTAGAACGCACATGAAATACCAAAAAAAAAATATAGGGCATAACTGTCTTATTTATTAATTGAGAGGCTAATTTATTTGATACATTATTAGAAAATTTATTAGATATTAGAAAATATAAGTGTTTAATTACACCAAAAAAACAGTTAAGGGGCTAATTTGAAGCGGGTCAATAGCTGGGAGGTATGTTTCTCCGATTTTATAAATAGGAGTTTTTATTGGACAAATAAATAATTCAAGGGTCTTTTTTTGTACACGGGTACAGAGCTAAGGGGCATATGTGTACCCTATACCTTCCATGATAGGGTAAAAATTAAAATAGATGGCTAATTAGAGGCACAAAAGCTGGCTGGTGTGAACCTTAAAAATGATCTCGAAGAAATTGCATATGATGAAAGAAAAAAGAAAGAGGTGCACAAACCTTTGAGGATATTGTGGGGAGCATAGCATTGCGTTCACGCACTAAGCTTCCATCACGCCAGAATGTAAGATTTGCCCGAGGTAACAGAAGTCCAGGATCTGTACACCGACACTTGACATCAGGACCGATTTTCTCAATCACCTCAAACCGCACCATTCCACCATCAACTAGAAGTTCATCCCCTACTTTTACATCTGTTGCGTGATAATCAAACATTCATTAGCACATCACAATACCTTTGCACATTATAAATCATGTACAAATATACGACTTTTCAATTTTATAATAACCTTCAGTAAAGCCATCATAGTTCACATTAATAGTGTGTTTGGGAAGCCCAGTATCGAATGCTCGAACACTGAATGTCCATATTTCACCATCCTGCATAAGATTACAGGTTTAAATTCAACTTCAGGTTTTAGTTCTTCTGCAAAATGCAACATTCCATAGTGTTCGGTTAAACTTAATAATAATATCCTAGCCTGAAAACAATCCTGTGATATAGTCCGGTTTAGAAGATGATACATCCTTCCTGAAAACAATCTAAAGGTGGATTGATAAAATTAAACTCTTGGAGTGTATGTGATGTTTTCATCTGATTGATATTGTTCATTTACATACACACATGCATATGTTATGGTACTCTTCCTAAATTTCTTCAAATTTTATAAATTTCTCAAAAAATAAAACTGAAAAACAAGTGTTACGAAAAAGTGCCAACTCTAATTCTTCCAGAGATTCATTACTGCATTGCACTCGGTCATGTTTTGGTGCATATTACAGAATGTTAGCATTCTCTGAAGGACTCCTGCCCCCCCAACAGTGCAACTAATTATTCAATAGTTATATTTTATATAATCAATATCAAAGTATTTAAATTCTTAATTGACATTTCTCACTTCCAACAGAATATCATGGTATATTTGGAAATCAATTTCTTTAATGTGTAAATATTACAATATCTTATTTTAGTTCTGGCTAATTATAACGCATTACTAATGAACGAAAGAATGAATGTGAGTGAGGTGATGATCTGTATACCAACAAAATTGGTGGTATCGTTTCCGCCTAAAAGCAGAAATTATATTATCTCTACCAAGAATACATGCATTTACTGTGTATGACAGCGTGTGTGTGCATGCATAATTATGTGACTATTATGTGATAGAGAAGAGATGGATTTAAAATGACAAGATTGTAAATCCATTAAATATAAATTAACTTAAGGAAGGATTTAAAATCTATTCCCTTTACTTTTAAGCCAAAAAGCTGAATGGATTTGATTGCGGATTTCAAAATCCTTCTTACTAAATAACTTAATAAAAAAAAACCAAGTAAGTCATAACATCCTACATTTGATGTACAACCCTTCTTACCGAAAATAGTATGTTGATCTCAACCACTTCCAAGCTAAACCTAAACAAAGTATACGAAAGAAAATCCTACTTGGAGCTAATCATCATTTTGTTTGTAATTGCCAAAAAAAACCCATTAAATCACAACCACATTGAAAATGTCAACATGGAGTAAATGTTTTCGGTAATGGCCTAACAAAAACTAATATTTTCATCTGCAATTTATTGACATTGTACTTTCACACCTGTAACAAACATTTCCCACCGATTGCATCTCAAAAGATCCAATTTTTCAGTAAAATCAGTCCAACATTATCTTCTCCCCAATTCCCCATAAGTAAGTATTAACATTTAACCAATGTAACTTAACAGGATTAACTCAAACGTAACTTCAAATCGAAAATTGCATTAATCAAATTCGAATCAGTACCTCAGCTTTAGCCGAAGAAGCGCCACCAAGATCCCCCATGTGAATCTCACTCCCCTCAGTATCCATCATAATAGCAACAGCATACCCCTTCTCCTCATTCAACCTCCGCACACGCTGAATCACCTCCCGGTGCCACTCATTCGTGCCGTGGCACATATTAATCCTGGCCACATTCATCCCTCCGACGGCCAACGCCTCCAGCTGCTCCGGCTGACACGTGGCGGGCCCGATCGTGCAAATCAGCTTCGTGCGCCGCGTGCTGCGGAACCCGTTCTCCTTGAGCTCCGTCTCCGTGACCGCGTCGACCTCGATAGAGCTGGAGGAGAACGGCGCACGGTCCTGCAGCGAGGCGGAGCCGGCGCCGTTGTCGGATGCGGTGATGGACAGAGAGGTTTTGGTTTTGATTTTTCTAGGGTTTTTGATGAGCGAGAAACGTGAAATTGAGATGGGGGAAAGATGGGTGCGGTGGGGAATTAGGGGTTTGAGGGAATGGGAGGTGGGAATGAAGATGTTCAGCGCCTGCGCCATGGTTTAACGGCTGAATTGAGGTGTTCTGGTACAGAGTGAGCGCCGCCGTTAATGAAGGGTGTTGCCGGAAAAAGAGGGGCGGAGAGAAAGAGGGAGGAGTTGAGAGAGTAGAGTGAAGCAGGATTTGGAAGTAATAAAGGAAAGGGCGGAAAAAGCGAAGTTGGAAGCTTTGGAAATGTCGTTGATCCATATGTTGAATTTGTTATCTTGTTATCTTTTTCTTTTTTTCTTTTCTTCTTCCAATTATCTGTTTAATTATATATATATATTTGCACAAACTAATTTTCCACCAATTACAATATTAGTATACAATAATGCTTGTAAACTAATATCATAATGTTATCAATTAATATCATTGACATTAATGTATGTGTCAATTTCATGAATAAATTTTACAATAGAATTTGTATTAAAAAGTTTTTAATTATAAGAAGATAATTAATTAAAGAGTTTTGATGGAAAAAAATATATATTTTATTTTTTTTTTTTAAATGACAGTCCACTTGTATAGATTGTAGAAAAATTAAAAAAAATCTCAATTCGATAAGATTTTTAAAAAATTCAATAAAAAATAATTGGAATTTAGTCGTTTAGAACTTAAAATTAAAAAACAAAAAGTTATAGGATTAAAAATAAAAAAATTCAAAAATTACAGGATTAAAATGATATTTACTCATTCCATGGATCGAAAAGACGAACGCGTTCAACTTCAATTTGGCCAAAATACCAAATACAAAAACATAAGCCCAATACACACTCTTCTTTTTCAAGAAGCTAGTTATTCTTCTTCTTCCATAACTTTGAATTCAAGAAAAATACATTCTCAATCAAAGTTCAATAATACAGTTTCATTTTCTCCCACTGAAACACAGAGAATTCGATCTTCATCAAAAACAGATCACTATCCTTATCCAAAGGTCCGGTATTTTCATTTTGTAACCTAATTTTCCGATTTGAATTGCTATTTCCTGAGTATTTATGCGCGTAATAATTTGTTTCAGATCTTCGGCGGCGAGAATTTGATAATTAGGGTGGTAAAAATGGGGGTGTTGATGTCAAAGATGTGGTTCATGTTATTCCCGGCGTCGGAGTATAAGATCGTGGTGGTGGGGCTGGACAACGCCGGCAAAACGACGACGCTTTACAAGCTGCATTTGGGGGAGGTTGTCACCACTCACCCCACTGTGGGTAGCAACGTTGAGGAGCTTGTTTATAAGAACATTAGATTCGAGGTCAGCTCCCACGATTCCAGTAATTCGATTCATACTTGTTTGTTCTTTGATGAATTATTTATATGTTTCCATTTTTAATTTTTAGATAGAAGTGTTTTTCATTTTTAAGGTCTCTTTGAGGGTTTTGGTTTTCTGAAGATTTTACACATTCATTTTCTCTGGTCTTAGGAATGCAATGACTATATGAAGAATTTATGGATGCAATTATATGAAATTGTAGTGAGAAATGCTAGCAATGATGTCTTGGTAAAATGAAACTCATATTCTATCAACTGAAGTTTAATGGGAATAAGGTTTATTTTATGTTTGCTCCATCAATCAATTGATTAAGAATCTTCATACTTACCTCAAAGCTCCTACATCTTATCTGTTCCTGAGAAATAAGTGTAAAGCCTTGCAGACATGGTGTTTTATATGTCTCTTGTACTTTAACCTGCTTGTATGTGTTCGTTGGTGATTTCATTTTTGTTCTGATTAACTTGAACTTGATGTGAGAGATTTATGTTTGTGTCAAGTAGCTTCATTTGCCACAAGTTCATTCTTTGTTAGGTTTGGTGTTATGTGCAGGTGTTATACATCTGCACCATAGTTATAGTCCTTGCTTGCAAATGTAATTTGGATACTTATTCTTTGACAAAAAAATGGTTTAATATATTAGAGTATATTTTGGATGTTGTTGTTAGAAAAACTGTTATTTTGCTGATTGCTGTTCTTTCTTTATGGTCTGTCACTCATTGTACATACGACCCGAAGAAGCAAAATTCTGAGTCACGTCAAACCTCTTTTGTTACTGATTAAATGGTATTCACTTGTTTTTGTAATAATTTGCTAGAACGTCATGAAATAATGAGTTATCATTATTATTAATTTCAATGCCTAAATCTGGTGAGAATGTAATGAATACATATTGCTCGATATCTATTTTCTACGAAGATGAAGCCTGATTTGCTAGTGGCATACATGCTGACAAGTATTGTCCCAGTCTCTCGTTTTACTAAACGAGGTTGGGTTCCTTCCAAGCTGTACTAATTTTTCAAGATTACAAGTTGGATATAGAAGAATGTCGGATTAACTCTTCACCTTTTTGGTTTGAAATCTCTGTTTTATAATTAGCCTAACTGATGTGGCAGTGAATTTGACAAGTAATTCTAGGATCTGAAATCAACAACAAATCTGATTATGGTTATTTGGATTGGTCGATTCTATATTGTATTTGAAAGCCGTCACTTCAATTTTAAACCATTTTACGAGTGATTTTTGGTGAATTTACGTTATAATCATTTCAAATCATTTCCACCAACCCATTTCTTCAAATCATATCCTTCATTCAATCTATATTCAACGTTTTATATGTTTATTTTTCCACTCACTTCAACTGGGTTATACATTATCAAAGCTCTATTTGAGTGTGTAGATCATTTCATTACATTCTTACTTCTTATTATCCAAACTTTAGTTGGTTCCGTGAACTGGTGTAAAATGTAGAAAATGCTTCTTGTGTCTTAGAAATTCACCATATTACCTCCTTCTCTGCCTAGGTGGAAAACTATTCGATTCTCTAATTCTTCCCTGACTTCTCTACTTGTATAAAAAGTAAAAACTCGTGATTGATGTAGTTCATTTATATAGTAATCTTCTGATTTAGAGTAGGTCTCCTGTGAACCAGGTTCACATGAACTTTGTTTTTCAAAGTAGCACTTTTTAGCATACTAAGTATCACCCTTTAAAAAATGCTTGATTTATGTGTTATATTTCTCAAAGTCAATAAACCGTGATACTCCGTGTTGCTAAACTGTATTACTTCATATACTAAACAGTGGTACAGAATTCACCTTAAAAGTTCTGTAAAATCAGGTACATAAAAGTTTTTTTTTTATCATCAGGTGTGGGATCTTGGTGGCCAAGATAGACTGAGGACATCATGGGCAACGTACTATCGTGGGACCCACGCGGTTATCGTAGTAATAGACAGCACAGATAGAGCTAGGATCTCTATCATGAAAGACGAGCTTTTCCAGCTGCTTCCACACGAGGATCTACAGAGTGCAGTCGTGCTCGTCTATGCAAACAAACAGGACCTCAATGACGCAATGTCCCCTGCTGAAATAACCGATGCTTTGTCCCTTCACAGTATCAAGAACCACGATTGGCATATTCAAGCTTGCTCCGCCCTAACCGGTGAAGGGCTGTATGATGGTTTGGGATGGATTGCACAGAGAGTTACTGGTAAAACACCCAGCTAGAATTTGCAGAGTTTAATCACGGTTCATCTTCGTAAATATTGGTATTTTAATGTATCATCAGATTTGTCTGATTTTGAAACATACATTGTACTTGTATGATTGTCTTATTACAGGACTCTGTTGAATATGGTTTGTTGGAGCACCTTTCAGATTAATTATGAGCCTACTTGTATATATTGATGAATTTGAAAATTTGTACAAGTGATACTTCTTGAATAAAACTTGCATGGAATGATATAACGCATTTGATGTTTTTCTTTATTTTTGTAATACTCAAAAGTGAGATATGCATGCTTCTTGACTAAGAGTCCGACCACTCACACAACCATGATGACATTGAACACATAATAAGGGGGTGTTTTAAAATTTTAAAATGTGTTGTATAAATATTTATTTTTAAAGCTGATAGACATATCTTTTTTTTAAAAATAAGTGCTTCTAGAGGTATTATAAGTTACTTAACAAATTACAATCAGAAACTCAACCACTATCGTGCTATTTATACTCATAAAATTAGTTGGTACTTTCACATAACTTATTTTAAGCTCGTTTCTTCAAATTTTCAATCTTGAAATCTTTTTAAGAGCCTATGTTTTACATATTACATTTTTTAAATCAGAAAACATGAAAAAAGTATACTTAAATCTTTGAAAAACATGAGGTAGGAATATGTTTAGAATATATGATGTTTTGTCAATCTTTTAGAGGTGTATTTTTCATTTTCTAAAGCAATTTTGACCAAATGACACATGTAATAAGTAATTTGGTGGTTGCAGATAGAACCTACACCCAAATAATACACAATCATGCGTGTGAATACGCATAAAATACTACACCCGTGGTAGGGAAGAATACACCAACATATACACATCCAATCTAGATGAAGCAACAAAGTGTTGAAGTAATTTGAAATTAAACCAAGAAAATCGATACCATAAAAGAAAAGCATTAGATGTAAAGACTATCATCAATCACAAAAGATTCTGTAAAATGAATTGGGATTTTGACAAATTTCATACAATTTTCTAACATCTGGTATTTTGGAAGCCGCCCCAATATCCTGTAGTCGAAGAATCAGGTAGAACACGCGTTTTTTTTTTTATCTGGAAAACAAAGCTCATTTTCGATTTTGTAAGATAACTCAGCTTCATAAACTCAACTTGGGAAACAAGAAACTTAACACCTGTCATAGTATCCAGCATCTGCAACCTGAAGACTCTTGTGGGCCTTCGAACCATCTGTCCCACACGGGATTTATCGGGCCAATTGTTCTGAAAATAAAAGGCAATAAACGGGGTAATCCTAAGAAATTGAAAAGGGAATATGATGTAATAAAGAGAGCATGCAAGAGTTCTTACTCTTGAAGCAGGGGATCTGGCCTTGTTTCGATGTTAATAAGCATCCTATAGTAAATGACATTTTTATGTTAAGAGTGTTGGAAATGCAATAAAGCAAACACGTAATCTAAGGGCACGTTCGGCTGAACTTATTTTAAACATCTTATAAGTTGTTTCAAAGCTTATAAGATGTAATTTTTTAGTAATTTATATGTTAAAGAGTTTGGCTAATGTAAGTTTGATAATTTGAGAGAAATATTCTTTTTAATTTTAATATAAAATAATCATAGTATTTTTTATTTTTGTTTGCTTATTTTAAGATCTTATGAGCTGTTAAAAATCAATTTTTACCGAACTATTTTTGAGAGTTTATAAGCTCCTCATCATCTTATAAATTGTATGAAAGAGCTTATAAGCTCAGCCAAACACCCTCTAAAAAGCATTTCACTTACTCCTTGCACGCAGCAGACGCATTGTCCATTTTCTCAAGCTGTTCGATTTCTTCCTGTACGACGATTATCATCAGAAAATATTGAAGTTTTGATGAAACAAAAGGTTTACTAAACCACAAGGCAATGTAAACATATAATTTGTCCTTTTTTTTATATATCATATAAAAAATGTTCAACATAACTAATTTCGATTCTATTAAAACAACTTGAAGTAAAAGAAAAGAGTTCAGTGGGACTCAAGATTGTAAACAGAACACCTGTTTTAGAGATGCAAAAGACCTTATTTGATAAAATCTCAGAATCTATGAATTCCCCTTCTACATTACACGAAAGATGTCAATTAATTTGATGTACAGATTTCATTAATTAAAATTCAGATATTACCACTTCTGCCAATTATTTATTCCCTTGCACATTTAAGAGACTTCCAGATTTGTAAAATTTAAAATGCTGCTGCAGAGATCATGTTATTACTACCAGTACCAGGTATTTACCCATGTACGTGAGCAATAATAATGTAGAGTCTTAGATGAAGAATAATCAATCCTAATTTTCACTTAGTAGTCTTGAAAATGGAAGAACTAACAAACATATAATACATCTAAAATGCTTAAATCGAACTCATGGCAATTTCATACCTAGAATTCAATTCCAAAAAATTGAGGTAAATTCTCATAATTAGCCAGTTCATCATCCTTGAACAGTTGCAACAACCAGATATAATTGATAAAGCAACAATGAAATGTTTCGGCTTGATACCATTTATGACAGCAGTAAATAAACTTTCAGAGAGAAAAAAACTAACTCCGATAATTCAGTTTTTCTAGTGTTAGTTACCAATTTCAAGAAACAAGATACTGGGCATCATTGAACTTGAGTTATTAACAAAGAAACACTCCAACCCCCGGAAGGAAATCAAAGAGGCAATCAAACCCGTTTTTCGATCACCAAAATGTAAGATGAAGTCTATTTCATTCCACCTATTCGAGCTAATGGAAGACACCCCCATCCAATCTTTAGTCATTATACTTTTTAAAGGTCATACACACACATCACTTTTATTAACAAGATCAATTGCAAAAGACTAACAATATGAGACAAAATTTCTCAATTATCAGGTTTCTTTCTGCTATAAAGTGCATAAATCCAAAGGAATTTTCCAATGTTCAAACAAGTCTTTTGGCAACAATGTAAATCCAAAAACCTACACTTGTACAACAAACAGAAACGCCTCAACAAATTCAGGAAGAATGTTCCCACATAATAATGACCTAAAATTAAGCAAATTAAATAGCTCAATCCCTAGCAATAATATTGCTACCCCCGAATTAAAAAATGCCCATATCAAGATTTAGTACGAATTTCATTTCCCATAAAACAGAAATTCAAGCAATCAAAAAATCATAATCGAAGTCAAACTAAAAGAAAACAGTAAAAATAAAAATCAAACCTCCAAAAATCGAATTTCTTGCTCGAGTCTCTTGAATTCAGCAGAAATCCTGTGCTTCCCTCTTGTATCTGTAGCTCCAACAACCGATCGCGTTTCACCTGAACTCCCAGTTTGCATTTTTTATTTTCGTGGATTAAATGTATTTTTCCAAAACCCCAAAAAGCTAAAAGGGGGAAAAACTGGGCCCTTTTACAATTCGTTGGAGATTTAAGCTAAAAAGCAGTTTTAGAAGGGAAAGATTCAAACTTTTTTCCGGTTGGACGACTATGTCACTCAGATTGGAATTGCGAGATGATAGGAAGTGAAAAACGATGGTGGGGTTTCTGCAATTTGGATTTATGTGGGAGTTTTCAAGACTTTAACAAAGGTTTGTAAAAGGGAGTAGAAAGGAGAATACAGCAAAAAAGAAAAAAGAGAAGCTTTTCTGGTGTGGGGTTTTTTTCGTTGATTTTGTCAAGAATTGGAATTATTAATTTTAAGAAAAGACGCTCGGCTTTATTTGCAGTCAAAAACATTGTCGTCTTTTCTTGTCTTATTCGAATCCACCATTTGCAATTAGTAGTATTTGCACATTTTAATAGGCTAAATTTCATATGAATTCAGGTATATCATACACTTTTAATATATTTTAAAATATATAATTCATTATATTAAAATTGTTATTTATTTATACTGAATTTTGCACTTATTTATATTATAAAATTATAAATTTAAATCACTATTTATTTAATAAAAAAATTTAAATATTAATTGTAACGTACAACTCAACCCAACTCAAATAAAATGATAGCAGTAAGAATGAGAAAATGAATTGAATTAGTGTTTTCAACTTTTCAAATACTACTCCACCCTAAAAAAATACTTATTTTTTAAAAAAGTTAGGTCTAATAAACTTTTAAAATAAATCCTTATACTCTATTCAAATAAGGTTGGAAATATTTAATTTTCAAAATAGTAATAAATTTAAACTATAAATAAGTTTAATTTTCAAGCCCTATGACAATTTGACATTACATCAAGCTTAAGGTTATTGAGACAAAAATAAATATATAAGCAATTTGTATATAACTAATTCAAAGGACAAAGTCTAGTATATTGCATACATGAAGAAATTCAATTGAAACCCAATTTTAATTAATGAGTATTTTTATTCGGATCCGTTCATTCGCACAGCCTCTCTTTCCCCTTTTCCCAATCTTCTTCCAGTTTCTCTCTCATCTCTTTTCCCCTTTCTTGCTCCCAAACTCTTTCTATCTTCTCGTGGAAAAATGACGAATTCATAAATTTATTTTGAATTACTTCGCTGAACTTCAAAAAATCGATTTGACAAAGTTCTTGGTTTGACCAGGTGTCTTAGAAAGCGGTTTCTTCTTGGAATTTTCTGGTTCCAATTACTGATGAATCGTTGGGTTCTCGTTTTCTGCATATGTGTGTGGTTTCTGATCAATTTTAATTTCAATTTTTGAAGTGTAATTCTTAATTTGGTTGAGTCCAGTACCGATCTTTTGTTAGCACAAAATTCGGGTGCATCTGCTTTAAGAAATTGATGGTTGCATTGCGACCACCTTCTTTTCATTTTTTTGTCTTGGTTAAGAACCTTTAGAGTTTTAATTTTTTAATCATGTTTTAAATGCAATACTGTTATATTTTCCATGTAATATTGTTATGTTTTGCTTGTAATACTGATTCTGTATTGTATTAAATATCCTTCATGATACTTTTTCTTATATTTTGAAAGTATAATACTGTTGTATTTTTACATGTAATAATATTATGTTTTGTTTGTAAAACTGCTTTCATTTTGTTTTAATTCCACTTCAAAATTTACTTATTTTCTTATGTTTTGATGATAATGTTGTTATGTACTATTATTTTAATTTTGCGTTTAATACCTTTAAAACTACATATTTTACTGTAGTTTATTATAATAGATAAACAAATTATTAAAAATTTAATTAATATATATGGTAGCATAGTGGTGATAACAAAATAAAAAGGGAAAAGAGGTTAAACTATGGTCCAGTACATCATGGATTCTCGGTCAAGATAAAATAAATAAATAAAAAAAAGATGAAAAATTAAGGTTAAATTATGCTCCAGATGTTCTCGGAGTGTGTTTTGAAACACTTAAAATAGCTTTCAGAAACACTTATTTTCAAAAGTTGTGTGAGAGAACTTTGAAAATAACTACTTCTGAAAGCTGTTTTAAGTGTTTCAAAACACACCCTCAGTCACGTTTGACTTTTTCGGCTTTTCCTTTTATTCAGGTCACATATAGACCCGCGAGATTTTTTGTGAATCATGAGGTGGCCCACTAATTCATTTTACTTGCCTAAATTGTATAATTTTCACGTAAAAAATTTCACGTTAGACCTATTCAATTCAAAGTATGTATATAGTGCTCAAATTACTAATATAGACATCTTTGATTACAGATTTATGATTCGATCTCTCTAATATCTACTACCTTATGTTTCCTAAAATAAAAAAATTTCTACAAACAATTTTTTTTAATATTAGTTTATGCTGAGGTAGTTTAAATGATATTCATGAGAAAAATGTAGAAATAGGTAGAATTAGAAATAAGTCAAATTAACATGGCCTAGATAATCTTCGTCAATCAATTATTGTGACTTTGTGAGGTATATCAATTATTAGGAAATAATTGGTTGGATGTTAAAAGGTGTCAAATTAGTTGGAAAAATTAAAGTATTTTGTTCGGAAACAAATAAAAGTTAATAGGCTGGAGATGAGAAATTAAATATTCCAATAGTAATATTTTTTTAATAATGGAGAAAAAAATATAGTATCTGGGGTGTTTGCTGGTTGAATATATATGTAGTGTATGTATTAATGATAATGAATGAGTTTTTAAAATATTGTGCGTAAATTATCAAGCAAAATAATTTTTTTTTTTTACCTTGCAACTGTCTCCATGAATGAAGCTGGTAAAAGATCAGAAACCAGCACTTTTTTTATTTGGAGGGTATTTGGAGTTCTCGAGCTTTAATTAACACCACAAATTTTATATGATATTCTTAATTATTTTTGTGATATTCGTAATAATAAAAAAAGAATATCATATTCCTGTATGAGATCATATTCACATATAAAAAAAAAGGTTACATATAAATATAATTTAATAGTTAAAACTCAATTAAAAATTAGTATTAAATAAAAATTTGATTTTGGAGGTGTTTCAAACACTCATGCTTGATCAAATTGTTAGAGAACTAAACGTTAATTTCTGAAAAAATTAAACGTGACAGGATCGTTCTACTCGTGGAGTAGATGATCGTGGTATATTAAAATTTTAGAAACCGGATTTCGGTGAGTGGGAAATTAATATGAGAAATTGAGACGTCGAACCTCTAGTGAGGGGATTTTTGGTGGGTAAATGTTGAGTGAAAATTAAATAAATGAATTGATTCTCATCCTCTCTACAAGTTCGAACTTTTAGATGAGATGAAATTCTTTTATTGTATCAGAGCATCAGGCTCATACCAGATCATGAGTTCGATTCTCAATTCTTTTAGTAACTTTCCCACTTATCCCACGTAGGAAACTTACAAGGAAATTGTCTTGTATAAAGATAAACATAAAGTCATGGTCTTCAAAATAGGTGCATGGGGACCCTTACCCATGGACCACACATGCGCACGCTAGTTCATGGTTTGTGGCAATTGGACTTTGGGGCTCATTTATCTTTTTGGAGACCCAAACACTCCAGTTGATCCAATTCTTTTGGACCGGATCGATTTGGGGTGGCCCATTCAGAGTTGGGGCCGACCCAAAAGATTTGAACTTATCACAACGTGGTGATGAATTCGGTTCATGCTTATCCGAGATTCAAATTTTGAACTCATCCGCAGGTTCATTGAACCTGGACGTCTCGTGGCTTTCACGCCAAATCGTGTAGTCAATAACCGTCCATTACTTTCGTGGGCTACCCACGTTCTCCTCAATTGTCCGGAGTGAAGGTTCGTCTATACATAGAACCTACTAGTCTTTTCCTTTGCACTTTTGCATACGTTGTCTCCCAGAAACTTTCTCTGCATACACGTACCCAATCTGCTCCGCTTGTAATTCCAATTAAGTCCGCCTGTAGTATTCTTTCAGTAGTGCTACTGAATTAAAACTTTGAAATCGTTTTACTTTTAGGAACGATACACAATTTCTGTGAGCACTAGTCATGACGTATTTCGTTTTGTGGAAAAATAATTTTCCTTCACTCGATTTCTATTTGTTTATCCGTTTCTTTTTCGTCAAACATTGCACTACTCACCCATATTAACAACCACATTAAAAGGTAAACTTTATTCTACGATAAATCCATAAATTACAATGAGAACTACCAACAATTTTAAAAATTAATAACAATAAGTATATGACATCATCTAATTTTACACACATTTGATAAAGTTATAATTTAAAAAAATGGTAAAATTATTGTTTATATTTTTCCCATGTGCTTATCTGAATTCGCCACGTATCACAAAGCCACACACTGAACACACATGTCCGTTCCCTGCCTCATTAACTTGCCAACACATGATGCAACATATTTAAGCACACACACACGAAATGAAAATATAAAATATATATGCATCTTTTTTCTTTCTTTCAATTTTCTAATACTAAATCACAGCTTACAACCTCAAAATTCAGTAAAATGTCGACTATTTTCTCCCTAATCTCATCAAATTTCTTCAAGAAAAGCTCAATTAATTCTCTACGTTTCTCCACAATTCCCAACCCAAAAATATCCAAGGCCCAATTTGGTAAACAACCACAACCTTTTGCTACATCCCGGGTTATGGTCCAAGTCCATGACCCGACATACGTACCCGGAAAATCACCGCCGGAGATTCCAACAGCGCCGCCGCAGCGCAACCCAGGCCTCCCACCGGAGGTGCCGCAAAGGCCCAACATCCCGGAGTTCGACCCAATTCCCCCGGAAAAGCCCGTTGATCCACCGCCCGTCACGCCTGGGCCTGGCCCAGAATTTCCAGACCCAATCCCTCCGAATCCCGAGCCGGAATGGACCCCACCGAAGCCCAATGTTGTTCCCCCTCATTGCCTGACACCACCTGAGCCCGGCTCATCTAATGAGCTCAGATGGGCTCATCTAGTATCTTAATTATTAAATATGTAGTGTGTGTAAATGATAATGAATAGGTTTTTAATATATTATGTGTAAATTATAAGTTTATAATGTGATCCTTAATTTTAAACCTCAGCAATGAGAAATAATCAATCTGTTAGATTATTTTATTTTAACTTATTTCTTGTTATGGTTTGATTAAAAATTGGTAAATTAGATTTAAAGATCCTCGTATTCGTGATGGGCCTTTCTAGTGTAATATATCAAATTTATTTTGGCTGTGTGAATATGGCCCATTGTAATGGGCTGAATATCTGGCCCGTTTAATATCAGCTTTCAATTTAAATAGTTTATAATATAATTTAGGGCAAATATTAGTTATTACTCTCAAACTAGGTGGAATTTTTATTATATATTTTTAATTTACTTAAATGTGTGATTTATAGTATAAAAAAAATTAATCGTGATAATTGATAGGTTGAAGCTGTAAAAATAACCCAGTTATGGTGAAGTAGTTTGGATATGTTGTAAAATATAGAATAAACGTAAAGAAAAGAGCAAGAATACCAATTTGTTTACCCAGTTCGTCCAGAAGGACTATATCTGGGGGCGACCAAGCCAGGATGTTTTCACTATAATTTTCTGTTTTCTGTCTGTCTTCTCCACATACCGTACAAAGATAAAACATATATATATATAATAGGAAGTGGGTTGTAGCCCTAACAACCCTAAGCCCATGTGACATAGGTCCACTAATAATATTAACATTAATAAGTAATGTCCACAATAATAGGATATTTACAACACTCCCACTTGGACATTACGACGTGACGTTCATGCCTAACTAAAATTTCGCTAGAATAATTCAAAGAGATAAACTTAGTAAAATAAGAAAATGTACAACTAATGATCTCCTAAATCCAATCTTCAAAATGCTCCCCCTGAAGACAACAGTCTTCCAAGCCTTTTGTATTATGCTTACATACTCTTCTGGAGTTCATGCAGGTAAAAGAATTTAGGGGATATATGCTTTGTCAAGTTCCCTTTAGCATTTCTATTATTCATATGGGCAACAAAGTTGCATTTTCCTCATAATGGATGATAGGAGATATACCATTATCACATGAATCATAAATGTATTTAAATCAAAATATTGTCAACGTCGAAGATACTGAACATATGCTTTAAAATTTTAAAATGTCTTCTTATAGGAGAAGCACTAACTTAATCTTGCAAGCAAATTCAATATAAATTCAATATCAGATTTGGTGCAGTTCTTAAAACATAGTAATACACTAAGGACACTCCGATAAGGAACTTCTGGTCCTAAAATATCATATATATCTTCTTTAAGTCTAAATTTGTCTTTATCCACTTCAAGGGATCGAACAATTACTAGTGTTCTAAGTAAATGAGATTTAAGATAAAATCTCTCCAATACCTTTTTCAAGTAAGTTAACTGGTATATAAAGATTCATTTTGTTTTAGGGAAGTGCTTGATCTACTGGTCGAGACAATACTTGATTTCACCAACATTTTATTTCAAAATTAAATCTCTAAGATTAAATTAACTTTCTTTGATTTCCTTACTTGTTCCAACAATATTTAGATTATCACCAGAAACCGAAATAATACAAACACCACCAAAATAATTTCTTGGTAAACACGTAAGGAATATTTCAATGTTTATTTATTCCTTCCTCGGGAGGAATTAATTGAGTCGATCGTGGAATATTCGACCCAAATATTTTATGTTATATAATGACCTTTATAATTTTAATATTGTACATTGTACAATTCTAACCATTCCTCATCAGGGGAATTTCATATAAATATTGACATCTATTGATCAATATAAGCATGTGGTTACAATGTCTATCAACTGCATTTCTAACTTTAGTTTACTTACTGCCAGAGATATTAAGTAGCGAAACGTTATTTCATACATAACAGGAGTATATATTTGATAAAATCAATATTGGGTCTCTGCGACTATTAACCTCGCTTTGTACCTCATTACATAATTATTCTCATTTTCTTTTCGTACAAATACACATTTATATCCAACAGGGATAACTTTCATGTTTGTATGTACGATAAGATCAAATACAATTTCTTTTGTTTAGCGAATCGAGCTCTGCCTCAATTGCTTCTTCCTATTTTACCCAGTCAAAGCGCTTCCGGCTCAACTATTGACTTTTGGGTACTGGATCCAGATTTTTAATAGTAAGAGCAATTGTGACGCTAAATAAGTTGTCGACAACATTAGTATATTTATCCTGTATTTATAAAGTCATATCAATTTTTATATTTATATCAACCAGATCTTCATCATTTCCCATAATATTTTTGATCTGGTCGTTCCGCAATTCTAGTATTCTTATTATTTTGTGCACATGCTTCATTACTAGAATTTTCGTCTTCGGGACGAATCTCTTCAAGAGATTTCAAGAGTGACTTAATATGTTTGCTACCTTTAGTAATTACCGCGAATTTATATCTTACATAATAAGGGTTTCTTTACGCTTTTGGCGTGTAGGGGCATTAACATATATATTTGTTTAAAATTGACACATTTACTCTTTGTGGTGCATTTACAACAAGTATATGTGCTTTAGTCACTTCTTTATCATCAATAAATTAATCTGGCAGATCACTTGTTAAATATTGCAAGTATTATCTTTTGAACTTCTAGTTCACTTTAACTAGTGAATGGATTTAAATATTGAAGATCTTTTTATATTCCACGAAATTTCTCGGCATTCATTGAATTTTAAATTCTTATCTCCCCCTAATGCCGAGAAATGATCTTCATCAAATGTGCGATCAGCCAACTGGGCCGTGAATTGAGGTACGCTATAGTGGTGGTGTTGGGATATTTTAGTTTTGATGAATTATGCCAAAACATTATCAACTTGTGTTATTCAAGCTAACTTATAGATAACAAGTTGAGGGGGAACGAGAGAACAAGTTGAGGGGGAACTCACGTTAAATCGGCGAAGATGATCGAGAGATCAAAAGGTTAAGAGACGAGACCGATCGAGATCGGATGAGTAAGATGAGTTTCGAGTTAATCGAATGAGTTGCAAAAATCGTAAAGAGAAGAAAAGCTAAGCCACCGATCGTAAGATCGATGACCAAAACAGAACTGATCGGATGATCGGAAGAAAGCAGCCGATTGATCTGGTGATCGGAAGAGCAAACAAAAATATTGATTCGAAGAAAGAAAACCGTAAGATCAAAGAAGATCGTAGAGAAGATCACGTTTCTTCATTAGAATCGAATCCATAACGTTTTTAAAGGGGATGGCCAGACGATTGACATTAGTAACCATCTTTCATTCCTTATCAAGATCGAAGAACACGGAAGCGGCGGATCGAGATCGGATAAAATAAACCCGATATGCAATCCTGGAATTCCGTTTTGTGGATGATGTTAATTTGACTGATGCTATCCCCGATATGTCCAAAACTCCTTTTTGCAAGGAAGATGTGATGATCCGATCACGAAAGGATCGGGATGATACGCCTTTCTCAATTTGAAGAAGAAGAAATCGATAATGCCGGTTTGGTTTCATCGGTCAATCGAATTGATAATCAAAAATGTTCCTATCGCTCGCTTTGTCGACTTGAATTCTTCTAATAAGGACCCGAGGGTCGAGGTGCAATCCCCTTCAATAAAAATCGTGGAGAGAAAATTGACACGATAGGAAAAGTCAAAGAGTTTCGAGTGCAAAGAAAATCGAGTATTTCGGGGAGTAGAATCCGATAAAGGTCACCAGATTCTCTGATCAAACCACAAGAAAAGTGAATCTCCTGAATCAAGAATTTCCGAGTAGAAAATCCACCAGAAACAATGATGAGAGACTCGGAAGAATCTCAAGACTCGGAGAAACGTGAAGACTTAGAGAACCCCTCAAGACTCGGAAGATCCTCAAGAATATAATAGTTAGAGAGATCAAATGGCGTGGACCAATGAGAGGAAGACAACCACTGAAAAAGTTGCAGAACTTCATGGGAGAATAGTATGGATTTGAATGTGATTCTCTCCAACGGTAACATTCAAATCCACACTATAAATACAAGGTCTTTCATCAAATTAAGGGTGGAGAATGTGGAAAAAGATGCTACAGAGCCAAGAGCCATATACTCAAAGCATTCCCACCATAGAACACAAATCTGTAGACATACAAATACATCCATGAGTGTTCTTAAACCCAATCTAAGCAACCCAAGATATATCCTAGCTTAGAGAGATTTTTTTCAACCTTAGCATTGAGGCTAAACAAATGTAAGGGAAAATCTCAACCTAGTTGGAGACACCAACCAAACCCAAACCCTATTGTTAGGTAGTTTGTGTGATTGTTGGAGTTGTAAAGAGTTAGTAAGCTGCAGTTGAGTCAGCCAAAAAACTTTAGAGAAGAAGTGAGTAAACTATCTTGGATAGTCAGAAAGCTTGTGTATGTTTGAGTAAGTAAGAATATCGCAGAAGAGTAGTAGTTAGAAAAAACTCAAATGTAGAAGAAGTGAGTAAACTATCTTGGATAGTCAGAAAGCTTATAGGCAATCCCGTGGAGGGTGATAAGTCCCGTTTGAAGGAATTTCCCTAGGAATAGGGAGAGGGTATGTAGGAGCTTGAGTCTCCGAACCACTATACTTTGTTGTGTTCTTTATTGCTTTATGTTCTTACTTATCATATGCATTTGATTATAAGCAAAACACAACACATGTGCTTTAAAAGCAAAAATTTGGAATCTCCATTCCTTCACCCCTAGGTTTTTATGCATTACATGATTTTTTCGCATTTCATGGGTTTTGCACCGAGACCAACAGGTGGTATATAAACAAATATTGCACAATCTAATATTTGCAGATGGAAAATGTTTAGTTCTCAAGCACTAGCTATAAAAGGGGTATTCATGTTATGTAGTGGGTCGGATTTGAATTAGTGTAGCACCATATAAAATTTCATGCCCCAAACATTAAATGGGTAAGTTGGAATTCTAGAATAATGATCTAGTAATTAATTTGATGAAGTCTATTTATCATTCAACTAAATCATTCTAGATGTGGACATAAGAGACTAAATGCTCAACTTTAATTCTCAATGTCATATTATAATCATTAAATGTCATCTATGTGAACTTTATTGATATTATCCATTTAAATGGGTTTATTGGATAATTAAAAAATATAAGTTCAATAATATTGACAATGAATTTGCTTCAGGTAAATTATATCAGTCCACAAGTATTTTCATGACTCTATTCAAGAGAAATAAAATATACAATTCCAACTTTAGTAGAAGAATATCTTATTATAATTTTTCCTTTTCTTTGCACAAGCCCCACAAATAAATTAATTTACATACTATGTAAAATAGAATTTGCCCAAATCCGACTTATCATATTTTGAACCGCTCATGTCATAATTTGAATAAATTTGCTTCAGGCAAATTAGTACATCATTCAAAGAATCATTTTCAATGTTTATGTTTGCTTCGGACAAACTAGTATGATGAGATTCTATTTTGCTCATAATTATATAAGGACTTAATTTTAATTAAAAAAATTCAGGTACAATTTATACATTTTCAACTCAAAACAGGTATATCAGAATGAATCTCAACGTGGAGAGTTCAAGTCAAGAAATAATTATAATTAAGAGCAAGCTTGATAATTTTTCTTTTAGTAATACAAGGTAATTTATACTAAAATTGTCCAAAAGAAAAACTTGAAATAAATTTTCATATGCATTTCAGATTCAACAAATTTCAAGAAAACAATCAGCTGCAAAGATAAGTAACAATAGGGAAATAAGGAATTTTCACAGAAATCTTAATTTCTACAACAAATAATTCTCAAGCCTATACTGCGACAAGCAGTTCTAATTGTTGAAATTTAAAAGAGATTAAGCTTCTTTACCAGAGCGGAATCCTTGGGTAAGGGTTCCAATATCGTCTTATGATAGACTTGGTTCGCATTGAGCAAGCGCAGGCTCCATGAGAGAATCAGGAGACGGACAATTTGCTTCCTCATCTCGTAGATGGTGATAATTTCATTGGTTTTATGCATGTTTCCAACAACCAAACAAATGCAATAACCAATATCGAATCCAAAAGAAAAACTCAACATAAAGATGGATTAGCCAAAAATATAATGCAGTGTAAATCTAGTCGAGTCACTTCCCGTTTTCCATGTAACCACAAATTTTCAAATCAGAGCATGAAACCTTAATAACAATAGCGAGAAGCTTTCTCGAATGTACCACCACATATTCAAAATTCCAAAATCTCTTTATGAATCTAATACGTATAATAGCATGCGTAGTAATTGTCAAAAAGAAAAAAAATGGACATTAGAAATTCATTCTCAAATCCTAAGAGATCAAGCTTTTACTAGATAATTTGTATAACACGATTGATGTCTATTTAGCTTATCAAAATAAATTTCTATGTTGCAGGGCTTCCGAGAGGATAGATTTATCAATAAATTAATTCAACAATTTTTGGGGCCATCACACCACAAAACCTTTCACATGCCAAAAAACTATATTATTCACACAATAATTTTTGCCATAGTTTCGAAAGCACATAAAACACTAATATCAATTAGCTTTCTTGGTCGATAAAGCTAAAAGTAAACAATAAAAAAAATATCAAATATTTCCCCACAATATGTTGAGACAACGCACTTTAGGTACTAAACAAATCAAATCCCATCGGTAATTTCCCCAAAAACAAAAGGACGAATTACACATATTAATCATCAGGCACATGAAGCCTAAATTGATTTAGGACTGAAAGACATGTGTTTTAATTTTATATAACAGTACCAAAAATCTCAATTAGTACAATCTCAATTAGTTCTACTAAATTACCCACATATTTCGAAAGGTCCAATCCAAATCAGTAGTTTCACAATTCAACAATATATTTTTTCAATTCAATCCACAAGTACCGATTGACATATTAGTTTAATAGCATATATAACCACAAATTTTTTGTTAATCGAAACAAGAAAAATAATAGATCGAGAACTTACAGGTCTAGGTCGGTAAAATGGAATTCCAAAATCATGTGGCAGAACACTCGTGCTGATAACGTGTTGTAAAATTTAGAATAAACGTAAAAAAAAGAGCAAGAACACCGATTTGTTTACCCAGTTCGTCCAGAAGGACTATATTTAGGGGCGACCAAGCCAGAATGTTTTCACTATAATTCTCTGTTTTTTGTCTGTCTTCTCCACATACCGTACAAAGATAAAACATATATATATAATAGGAAGTGAGTTGTAGCCCTAACAACTCTAAGCCCATGTCAATATTAATATTATTAAGTAATGTCCACAATAACAGGATATTTATAACAGGATCAACTCTTTTTTATTACGGAACCAATTTATGGTGAACGAGTTTCGACCAACTCTTTTTTATTAGGGAGTTACCGCTTCAATTCTTTATTTTTAATTTTATTTATAGAAAAGTGGTAAACATGATGGGCCATTATTCATGTGATTTGTGGGGCCTACATATCAATAAAGGACTTCAATTCAATGGCCAAGTTAAGAGACATACGTGTAAGTTTGTAACCCTTCGGAAGATGGTCGACATAATAAAATGGAATCTAACGACTTCATTTATGTGGGATTCAAGGTTCCTTAAAAATTAAAAAATAAATGCTCCTTTTTTTGATGTAATTCAATTTCTATTTAATCATAGAGATACACTTGCATGAGATCGTCTTATGGTGAGACGGGGTATAAATTGAATATTGACGTTTTAACACTTTGAAAAGAATGAGTGTAATTTGTGTTAATTTCTACACTTTTGCCTTAATCATATACTCTGAGAAGAAAATTCATTTTATATATATAATAATTTCATACAAAATCCTCTCATATTAAATATTTTGCATAAAACCACTAAAATCGCTATTCACTCATAATTTCCGTGCGAGATTTCAATCCACAATTCTCTTCAATTTAACTGGAAAGCGTCAACGACTTCATTCCTAAAGCACGAGGAAAAGGACAGGTATTTCTGGTAAATGCTGCAACTTTGCCATCCCAAAGAAGACAGCATCTGTACGTTCCTTCAACTCCACGAAAATCTTTTCAATTTCCCCCAAAAAAAAGAAGGTAAAATTAATGAAATGAGAAATCCCATAAATAAACTCTTCTAAAGTAACACACAAATTTTATTTCACTCCAAGTGTTCAAATCCACCGCCCCAAATGGCCACCCATTTCCACCCAACTTACCAAGGCCCCGCCGTCCCACTCCGCTGTCGAAACCCCTTCCTCCTTTTCACCAAACAAACCCCACGTTTCTCCAAACAGTTGTGGCCGAATTACAACACTAGGTTAACAATTTTGAAAATCAGGGCCAGCAATGGGGGCGGGGATTCGTACTTGGACATGTGGAAAAAGGCGATTGATAGAGAGAGAAAGTCGATGGAGTTCGAAAGAATCTCGGAGAAGTCTGTTGAAGGAATTGAAAATGTTGAGAGTGGCGAAGAATTGGAGAGAAGGAACAGAGAATTCGAGAAATTGTTTGAGGTTCCGGCGGAGGAAAGAGATAGGGCTCAGAGAATGCAGGTCATTGATCGGGCCGCGGCGGCGATTGCGGCCGCGAAGGCGCTGCTGAAGGAGAGTGCGGCGGCGGCGGCGGAGGAGTCCGTTGGCGGTGGTGGTGAGGAGATGGAGGATCGACAAGAGGGTAAATGACCTTTTCTCAAGGAGAAGTATCAGCTGTCACACAATACAGTATTAGTTGTGTACTAATACTCTTTTGTGTCACAACTAATACTTTATTGTGTCACAGCTGATACTTCTCCTTGAGACCTTTTCTTTTGATTATTATTATAAGAAAATTAATAGTATCTCTGTCAATATTCCGAGAAGTGTTTTCAGTTAGGATTTGGCACATTATTATGTTTATTTGGCTGCTAAAATTAGATTTAGGCGTCGATTTGGGGGGTTTTCGGTTGATTGCATTGGTAAATCTGATCTCTTGAAGTTTAAGATGCTAGTTGTTTGTTATTTTCTTGGTGGTTGATCATTTTAAGGAAATTTATATGAGTCCATCAAATGTAAGGTTTACGGCGGTTGATGTTTGCTGAAATTTGGGGTCTGATTTCATTATTGAATGATGATTTTAAGTGAAAACAACAGCTGCTATGATGTCATTATCTTTGTCTAATTCGTTCAACTCTTCATGTATGATCCTGATTAAAGAGACATTTGATTCAGTTTGCGCATAAGCTTCATGATATCTATTTCTCTTGATGTCAAATAAATGTAAATCTGAAGAGCCGAAGAAATTCAATTATGTCAAGTTAACTCTAGGCCTGTTTTTTCAGTTGTCCCTGATCATACAAAAATGATTTTTATGCTTTCAATTGGTAGAAACCATCTCGTAGATCTTTTATGTAAACCAGTTTCACAATGCAGCTGGTTTGCATTTGGTGTGTATTTGTAAACAGTATTAGTTGTTTCGTTAAAAGGTACTAGTTTGATAGTATTGGTTGTTTCATGAAAAAGTATTAGTTGCTTTATTATAAAGTAATATTTCCAAAGCAGTTGTACGATAGAACTGTTTTATGTAAGATCAACTCTTAAACTTGTCCAGGGAAGAAGAACAACAATACTTTCCTGTCCCAATCGGGAAACTCAAGTGTCGGAACACCAGGTCCAAGTTTCTGGGCTTGGGCACCTCCTGTTGATGAAAATGATATTTTCGAAGACGGCCAGCTAAAGCCATCTCCACAAGCTTCTCCCTCTCCGAAGCAAAGCAGCCCCGTATTGGAACAGGATAAAAGTTCAGAATCTTTATCGATTCCATTTGAGTCTTCAATGCTTCATAGTCGGAAGAATTCTCTTTCCCTACCCCCTCTTCAGTCACTTGTGGAAGTAACTGAGTCGACTCAGGAAATGCCTCATCTGGAGGAAGAAAACGAACTCGGTGTCGAGTTTTCAACGCATGCAGCTGAAGCAGCTGATGCACTAAGTAACATGGACGAAGCATCCAAAGTAGGCGTAGATCCTGATGGATCGAAGTGGTGGAAGGAAACGGGGATAGAACGAAGGGCTGATGGGGTCGTCTGTAAGTGGACATTGACTAGAGGTGTGAGTGCTGATAAATCTTTTGAGTGGGAAAACAAATATTGGGAAGCTGCTGATGAGTTCGGCTATAAGGAACTCGGTTCTGAGAAATCAGGCCGTGATTCTGCAGGAAACGTATGGCGTGAATTCTGGAGGGAATCGATGATGCAGGTTAGGTTTCGCTTATTATCTGTTCTATGCATTCTCCGTAATAGTTGTGATTACAAGCGATTTTTTCCTTTGATGAGCCTAACGAAATATGCTATTCTTGTTTATTGTATATATTCCACATCTTCTTACATGATTTAGCTTTAATTTTTCTTGATTTCATGTATGTTTTCTTGACGATTGCTTCTTTGAGTCTAATAAGTTGTAAATGAGGCGAGCCGAGTCGAACACATTGTTGTTCAAGCTTTTTTGAAACATTATCGAGATTTGAAATTCATGTTTGATAATTAGTCGAGCTGAACTCAAACGAGCTTTAATCGAGTTGAGTAGTTTGACATTCTTTACACTGTTTTATCTTTTTTTACTTATCAAGCTCAAGTCAAGCTTTAGACGGTATAAATGTATGCTCAAGCTTGTTTGATATTTATGTTGAGTCGAGCTTAAATGAGCTTTTACCAAACGATCTTGAATCAGCTTTACTAATAAGCAATCACTATGCAGATTGATGGGCTTGTACATCTTGAGAAAACAGCTGAAAAGTGGGGAAAGAACGAACAAGGGGACGAGTGGCAGGAGAAATGGTGGGAGCATTATGGTGGTTCGGGACAAGCGGAGAAGTGGGCCGACAAGTGGTGCAGCATCAATCCAAACACTCCTCTAGACGACGGTCATGCACACGTTTGGCACGAAAGGTAACAAAAAGTCGTATTCATTATTCTTGAATTATAATGCACGCATTTTTATGGGTGTGCAATGGTCGGTTTGGTTACGGAATCAAACATAATTACAAAAACCGAACAAACCGAAATTTTAGAAAAACCAAAACCGAATCCATATGAATTGTGCCAAAACCGGACAATGACCGAACATGAAAAGTCGGTTCGGTTTGGTTGGTATGTTCGATTTTATCCGAATTATGCAGACCTCTAAACACTATGAGTGCTTCAATTTGCCTCTTTATAGGTGGGGTGAGAAGTACGACGGGCAAGGTGGGAGCACAAAGTACACGGACAAATGGGCCGAGCGCTTCGAGGGCGATGGGTGGTCGAAATGGGGCGATAAATGGGACGAGCACTTTGATCCAAACGGTCATGGCGTAAAGCAAGGGGAAACGTGGTGGCAAGGCAAATACGGAGACCGTTGGAACCGCACATGGGGCGAGGGCCACAACGGCTCGGGATGGTTGCACAAGTACGGCAAGAGCAGCAGCGGCGAGCACTGGGACACACACGTTCAACAAGATACTTGGTACGAGAGGTTCCCCCATTACGGCTTCTACCATTGTTTTGAGAACTCGGTTCAGCTTCGTGATGTCCAAAAACCATCTGAATGGTCGTAAAATAGCTGCTCGTCGGGCCTATACCGCTTCTAGCTTGTAAGTATACATACATAAATACATATATAGATATATATGCACACACTCATTATCCTTTAACTATTGTGTGTGCTGTAATAATCTGAAAGTAGATACTACTAGTACTAGTTTTGTTCTTGAATGCTTGGTATTGAGAAATAAAATCCTTGGTTTTATATCTATGTTTCTTGTTGCGAATTGGCCATTTGAAGTTGCAATTTGGATCCTGTCGTCCTTTTATCGATGCACGCTGGCTGTATAATATGAACGAGATGTCGTACGCTAGTGAAATAGAACACGAAATCGAAACATAATATAGATAGTTGCTGTATCATCTTCAGTTCTGCTGAGTTCTGAGAGGATGTATGCCAATTTTAGATTAAATACGTATTTATGTTCTTGAATGATTGGTACTATGAAATATATTCTGATGAAGTGGAATACCTCAAGTGGTTAGAGCATCATTACATATACCGTGAGGTTATGGGTTCGAGTCATCATCTACCAAAAAAAAAACTATGAAATATATTCCTTGGTTTTTATATCCATGTTTCTCTTTGCAAATTAGATGCTTTATTTTCTACTACTGTTTTTCAACCTCGTTTTTCATTTTGTCAGTGAACATCAAGTGTGCAATTGAATTAGATGCAATAAGCAAGGTATATAAAATAGGGAAAATTGCAAAATATCTCCATCCGTTTAGGGGCAAAGGAACTTATAATAAGCATGGTGGGATATGATAGTCCCACTCCTCATCTATCTTATGCTTTCATAATTTCATGTACTAATAAACAATTCGCTCGTTAAAACACGAGCCAAAAGTGAAATGGTCAAACAAAATCAGGACGGAGGTAGTATTAAATTGTTTCTCTATTTAAGTTAATTTGGTGCATTCAATTACTCATTATAAAATTGTCTCTCTCTGAACCCGTTAATTTGGTGCATTTAATTACTCATTATGTAGTAGTATATTATAATTACACGAATTTAAGTTCGAATAATTTATACACATCAATTCGTGACTGCCTTCTTCACGACCAAGATTCGGCCATTTTTCGGGAAACCGAAGACCAAGTCATATATTAAAGTGTTCATTCTCCAAGCACATTATATATATATATATATATATATATATATATTTCGTCCTTCATTTTGCCAAAAAAACTATGGGAAATTGATTGGGGAAGTACTTTGTCTCGCTGCTCAAATCCATTCATGAATTGAGGCTACTTTTCCTACCGTTTTTAGACGAATAGTAAGACGAGTTATATATAAAAATGACGGGTTTGGAGAGACTACTAATTTGGCGTATGATGCGATGAATTATATATATATATATATATATATATATATATATATATATATTTTTTTAAAATAGAAATAAATTGCGAAAAATTGATAAATGAAAGTATAAATTGATGACCCTAATATCACGTACAAATTTTGCTTCCCGCTAATATGAATATAATAGACATATTTAGCATTTTTTTTCCGATAATATATGAAATTGAAATTAAAGACAATAAATGTGTGGCACCCCTAAGTTTTAATGTCAATTCTTGATCCTTGGGTGATTCAATTCGCATTCATAATTAGACATATCAAATCATTATCTTCCTTCAATTTTTCTTTATTAAAATATCTAACAAAAAAAGGACGAAAATAGATTTTAGAACAAGAATTTCAAACTTTTCCGACAAGAAAATCAAGAAACCAGAATTTGACTGACCACCAATCAACAATAACGAAGCTCTTGTTTAACGACTAGACTTGTATGGAATATTTTGCATTGAATAGGACCTCTTTCAAAAACACGATTACGCGTAAAATGACGAATGAATAAGCGTGTTTCATTAATTGCTTTTTTAGATTCCACATCACACGCTCCCTATCTACCGTGTTGAATTAATTCCTACACATCACTCATCTACTTACATTATTATAGATCAACATTCAACATTATATTAAATTGTCATCTATCGATTTATTGTATTGAAAGCCCTTTTTTCTAACTTTGTGTGTAGATCTTTAGGTGTACTTGATGTACATTTAAGTATATTTATATGCTCGAGATTATGAGATATAATGTTAATTATAATCTTGGTTTAAATTATAAAAATTGTCATTGAGGTTTATCCTTCAATAAAATTGTTATGCTAGTACTTTTGTGTAAATTCACCAAATTGTTTTAATTTGACACATCGAAAAATTTGTACAGAAAATACAATTTTTGTATTAAATTAAAACAACTAAAAAGGTGGAGAATTTGTGTATGAATATTAAAAATCCCGTCACCCTTTAAAAATCCATGCATGCACATATGCTTTTTTAAAAAAAAAATCTTTTCATCTATTGAATCATAAATCTAATCTGGATTTGATTTGCAATGTTTTTAGCTATGTCCTGTCAAAAAAAAAAAGTTTTTAGCTCTTGAATGTCGGCATACATGCTTTCTGTTTATTGGTTAAACTTACTAAACATCGAGCTAGTCGGTGCCTGGTTTAATTGATCATTTAAAAGGGAAAAAAAATTCTTATTATATTTAATATTACTGAAATTACTGAATTTTATAATGTATTCGAAATTATTTAATTTTATAATGTATTGAAGGATTTTAAGAAGAAAACGGAAGAGATATTATAATTGCAATAGAAAATTCTGAAATTATAATGGATACGTGGAAAATTTGCGGGAAAATGAAGAGAGCATATTTGGCCTTTTTCTTTCTCCAATATACCTATCACTTTCCTCTCCCAATTATTTCCAATCTTTTTAAGGCATGCATGTAAGTTTTGGGATTATAGATTCATAACTACATCTGGAATAATGACATTATATAGTTGGTAAATCTTAATATTTCTAAATTAGTTATTCCTTAATAATAGTACATCTTCATTTGGTTGGTTGAAAGGCTATAAAGTATGCTAAATCCGTAAGAGTAGGTCTAATGTGAAAATTTTCATGTATGAAAATTTATAAAATTGTCATAAATCAATCATCTACACCCTAAACACTAAATAATGTACCCTAAATTATGATTTATTCGGGCCGGGTGAACCATGAACCACTTGGACCGAGTGAACCATGAACCACTCAATTTTGTCTTACCTTCACTAATTACAGAATTTGGTTGTAAATTAAAAAAAAAATTCATGTATGAAAATTTTCATACTAGACTTTGTCAATCCGTAATATGTATGTATTTTGTCGATTCAAAATAAGTGATATTTTAGAGTTTATTTGTAAATTAAAAATGTGCTTAGTAGCAAACATATTCTCATTAACAAATGGAAAGTGATTTATACGAGGAAATAGTTTAACATGGGGAGAAAGAGGAATAATAAGAGAATTAATTAATAAAACTAAGCTAATGGGAAATTTTTGGAAGTAGGACAAGGGTGAAAGGGGAAAAATAATGTGAAAATTATCTAAACTATCAAAAAAATTGAAATATAAACACAATTGTAAAACATCAATTATTATGAATAGGAAGGAGTATTAGTGTAAATTTCTATCCGTCATGTAGAATATTAGTTAAATATATTATTCCCTCCATCCCGTTTTTTTTTTTATAGATGTCCCAGATATATAAGTTTGTTTTCATGTAAAGTAGTTTTTCCTAGTTCATTTATTAATATAACTCTATGCATTAATTATATTAAAAATTATAACAATTATTAAATAGGGTTATAGTATAAATTTTTGCTCATCTAAATTATCTTTTCAAGAAAAATATAATCTATGGCAAAACTCGACCCGTATATGATTGGGACGGAGGGAGGGAGTATATAAATTTGTGTGAAATTGTAGAGTATATTTGTGAATTAATCTCAATTTAATTTGATAATTATGATAACATGTAAGCTACTTAGACTTGAATATGGTAGGGAGTGGCGGATTCAGAAATTTATAAGGGGTGAACTAGAAATAAAAAAAATTAGACCAATAATATTAAATAAAATAAAATATTTTTAATGTTTATTGAACTGTACTCGAAAAGACTTCAAATCATAGAATTCATCAACAATTGAAAATATATGTACATTGTATAAAAAAAAAAGAATAAAAAAAATTACTTGATCGACCTTGAAAAATGAGTATGAGTGTTGAAAAAATAAAATCAAGAATAAATAATCTCAATTTTTCCTTAGACTCTAATTCCCAGTTCTTTGTGAAAATAAATTTTTTGAAGTAAAAATGTTTGATTTTTTTTAGATAAAATAAAAGATTAATTAAAAGTGGGTGGACCAGTAGTTGTTTGCTAATATTTCTACAGGAATAGAGAAATATTGATGAGTTTTAATTGGATTTATAATTGGGTCCGGTTATTAACACCCCATTATTAATAGATGCACCCACTAAATTAATAAAATACCAAACATACCCTTTCTTTCATTAATCTTTTACTAGCATTTATCAAAACAATTATCTTCAGAAGTTTCACCGGCTCCACCCAACTTTCCAGCTTTAAGAAGAAGGGACATAGCAGGAAAAAATCTGAAAAAATGGTCGTTCATTATTAGGCATTAGCATTAAAATCTGTTGAGGTACCAAATATTTAGAACAGACCTAATAATCTATTTACTAATACCATCGTTCGAAAAAAAAAAGGGAAAAAAGAGAAAGGGAATGCTTGTAGCATCTGGTACGAAGATGAATGAATAATCTTCTTTCCGACATAATAATCAGTACACCTCCATTCATAACTTGAAGACTTTGATCTGCCTTCTTTCCCCCAACCTGAATAACAAACACCATAATATTGACATAGGGGCGGCAGCGCTGAGCTGCAATTCTTCTGGAAATTGCAGGGGCAGCGGTAAATCACCAAGATAGAAAAATGAAATTAGGGTTTTGGGAGAAAGGGCATATTTGATACTTTATTAATTAAGTGGGTGAATTTATTAATGATGGGGTGTGGATAACCGGACCCTTTATAATTAGAATGAACTGATATAATTAATTTTGATGGACTAATGAGCTAATTTAAATTTTTTTGTATATATAATTACAATATATAGTGAATTAGAGTCCGCCCCAACTCACTAATAGATACGTCCCTGATGGTAGGTATCGTTTGATCAGGCAATTCCACATAAGACCTATATATTTTATAATATAATATACACAGCTGATGATCCATAGGTAAAAGCTTTAGTCTTTTTTTTTTTGAACAAGAAAAGCTTTAGTCGTTTTTTTGAAGCTTTAGTCGTTTTTTTGAACCAATAATTGTACCTTTTGATAGACCACATAAGTACTTACTCAAAAGGTTGCTGACCAAATTAGACATATTTTCCACCCCTTTTTCCTTCAGTCAATATATCCTAGTAAGCAAAGATAATAAACATATATAATATATTTTTAAAAAAAAACATATTACGGACTTATTCATTAAACCAAATATATTATCACTAAGATTAAAAAAAAAAAAAAAAGAGTTAATATGCAACGCAGTACAGGTGTTGTACCTCGTCAGCTGAGCCAATGGCGAGCAAAACCTCGTTGACAGCCAAGCACATTTATGTCTTTTTTGTATTATGTTGTAAATTGGAGTAAAAATGCTCCTTTTTACTTTTGTTTTATTTGGAGAATTAAATTCAAAGCAGTGTAATTAAAGATGTTAATCACAGTTCCCGAAGCTCAAAGCTGTTTATATTAATTGTTAATTTAGCTCTTAACCCAATGTTTAGTTGTGGGAGAATTGCTTGGTTGGAATGTTTAAGGTGGTCTAGAAAACCCAAAATTAATGGCATCAAAGAGATTGCATGGCTGTAATTTGTCATATCTATGTATATATAGTCCCTTAAAAAAATATGTAAAGAAATTCCTCCAATGGATATTTTATCATATTGTATTTGTATACGAGCTGGTGTTGTGTAAACTCTGTGCACAGTGCACTCATAGTGCATTTTAAAATCTTATTTTTTTGTTATACTAAAATATTTAACTTGATTATAATGAATCGTGCAACTATTTTTTCATATTAATAGTTGCATGATTCAGTGTAAATAAATTGCACGATTCTAAAATGCAATATAAGTGCACGATGCACCTGAATGCATACAAAACTTAACATTTGTATATATATCCAACTCTGTTTTATGGTGATTCTTGTTAAGATTTGTTCAAATTACTTAAGTTACCTTTTATTAATATCGGGAATGATATAGAGCCCACCAGTGGGCACTAAAATTGTGCCCACCGCCTACGTGGCTGACGATGTGGCAGTGCAACATAAGAAAATTTATTTTTTTCCTTAATCACCATATATGTATATATTTAGATATTTTGAATTTCATTTAATTTTATACCATAATTGCACCATTTGCACCAATTTAGAATTGGTGCAATTTAATTTTTTTTTTCAACTTTTGTTTTTTAGTTTTTTACCCGACTCGGACCCAACCCGACCCGAACTCGGCTCGACTGGTTCATGGGTCACCCGACCCGAATGGATTTAGGTTTTTATTTTTTTTCAATTTTTTTAAATACTCGTTCCGTACCCAACCCGACCCGCTCCGAACCCGGCCCAAGTGGTTCATGGTTCACCCGACCCGAATGGTTAATGGTTTAGGGTTTAAGGTTCATGGTTTAGGGTTTAGATTTAGAGTTCATGGTTCATCTAAAACCTATACCATGAACCTTAAACCCTAAACCATTAACCATTCGAGTCGGGTGAACCATGAACCACTTGGGTCGGGTTCGAATCGGGGCAGGTTGGGTCCGGAATGGGTATTTTAAAAAACTGAAAAAAAAAAACCTAAACCCATTTGGATCGGGTGAACCATGAAATCGGAAGTTCGGTTCAAAAAGTCTGTAAAAAGCTAAAAAAAAAACTGAAAAACAAAAGTTGAAAAAAAAAATCAATTGGTGATAATGCAATTATGGTATAAAATTTAATGAAATCCAAAATATCTAAATATATACATATATGATGATTAAGAAAAAAAAAATTTCTTATGTTGCACTGCCACATCGTCAGCCACGTAGGCGGTGGGCACAATTATAGTGCCCACTAGTGAACTCTATATCATTCCCGTTATTAATATATATTATTTTATTTTCAAAGCTAGCTATTTTTTTTTTGGTAACTGATTTGGGGAATAAATGCATGGAAATTAGTGATTAGGGTTCACATCTTCTATGCATCATGCACATGTTGTATTGTGCAACTCAAATGCAATTTTAAAATTATGTAATTTGTCATTGTTCCCTCATAACAAGTCATTCATAATATCAAATAAATCATTTTCATCTTTCACTAAACACATGCAATTTGTTTTTGTTGACTAAAATTACATATTTTAATATAAATATTTTAGTGCAATATGTAGCATATTTCAATTATGCACTTTAATTGTACGGTGATGTACATGAGACCTACTTAAAATATAATATTGGCATTACCTAGCTTTTGACCTTTAATTATTCAATATTAATTTTCTGAAAAAATACAAGAAATCTTATAAGAAGGATTATGGTACACTACTAATTGCATGATCTTCTATATTGATTTTTAGTTAATCTTTTATGAGATCGAACAAAACAAAACAAAACAACAACAAAAAAAAAAAGTGAGAAGAGGAGTGGCAATCACGTGCGTGGCACGTGCAGAGAAGGATTGATGCATTCTCAGTGAAGTGTACAATTTGGGAACCCCCCCTCGGCCCTCGTGCAAGACCCGCTGCGTGGCATTTGAATTTTGTGCAACATTTTTGGTTTTGAATTTGTCAATTATTTATATATCTATTTATATTCCTAATCCAAACAGCTGTCAAAAAATTATAGTAATAGAATTTAAATTTAAAAGTGATTACAAATTGATCTCCATTTTTTCATCTTTGAAAGTAAGTTGGGTATAAAATAGGAATGCGCCTCAATCTAAACTTATTGAAATACAAAATTTATTAATAAGGGTGCCGATTCACTATTGTTATCTAAATAAATATGCAATAATAATCTGCAAATCACAATAATAAAATTGTACGATAGACCCGACCAAAAAAGTGTATCCAAAGTGTTTGAATCGTGACATCCAATCGATTATCATGCTCTCTCGCAATTTTCAACATATCGTCAAGTTTTTTCATTATTATTATTGAAAGTGAAATTGTAAAATGATTTTTAAGAAAATTTAGTAATTAGGATGAGTTAAATTATTTAAAAAATATGAATTTTTAAAGTTTGAAGAATTGTTTACCATGAAAAAGCAGATCAAACACAACCAAATGCTACTCAACTTTTAGGAAAAAAAGATGTACCCAATGTGAACATAAATATTAGGTGAAGAGAAAATCCAAGGGCAAAATGTTTGAAGGTCAAGATATGAGTTGCCGAAGCTATAGGGTAAGTGAAAGCAAAGCATATATGGACCAATAGGAAGAGACATATGTTCAAACATATAGAAAAAGTAGCATCATTTTTTAGGTTTTTACCTATTCATTGAGCATGTTTTGTTTGTTCTTGGATTTTTTTTTTTTTTTTTTAGGAAGAGACGAGAAACTCCCCCACCAGTGTCATTGGCCCCTCAGTCGGGCGTGTTAGAATCGAAGGATGTCAAGAATGACATGACATCTTGTGGGAGAGAGTAACATGATTCAATCCCCATGACAAACCTCCATAACATTTCAATGGAGAATTTGTCCCACACGGGATTCGAACCTGCGTTTTCTGGGGATTTCTCCCCACATCACCACAAGCCTTATCAATTTGGCTATGCCCTTTGGGGGCTCTTGGATTTTATACTTAGAAGGATTACTAGTAGTCCATTCGACCAAACTTTAACCATTTTTCAGAGAAGTTTTATCTCAATATAATTATCAGTTTCTACTATTTTAAAAAAGATAAAACATGAATATTAAAAGCGTTATACTCAAATTATGTTTTATCACAATGTGAAATTTCTTTTAAAAAATATTAGATGACCATATAGTATTTTTTTAGTACTACTACACCCTCCGTCCCGCAATGACTTAAACACTAGAATTGGACCGCAAACCAAGGAAAGTGGGTTTGAGTGGAATAAAATAAGGGTGTTGTGAGTGTATTAATATTATATTTGTTTCCATTTTTGGAGTTTTTAAGTAATGTTGGGACGTCCCAAAAAGACAACTGTTTAAGTAATGTTGGGACGGAGGAGTATTATGTATAAAAATTATTACGGTTATACATAAAAACTATTACTGTTACGCGTAAAAACTCTCACTGTTTAAAAAATATTTTATATTTTTAAAAAGTGAAACTTTTTGTGCGTAACAATGATAATTTTTAACATAACATTGATATAGTTCATGTATAGACATAATTCACATGAATATTATTCTATAAAATTCTTGGTATATTCTTATTTATTGAATGGAAAAAAACAATATTTTAATCTTAATTCACATTAAATAAGAGTATTTTAAACAATCTACCCACTTTTAATAAGGAAGTAGACTATAATTTGGAACAAACTAAAAATAAAAAGGAAACCATATTTTTATCAAACAGAGTGAGTATTTAGACAAAGATTCAATAACTTTTTTAGTCCATATAAAGCGTTATTAAACAACAATTAAACTGGACAGCATGTAGTATAATTTAGAATGAATTTTGCACCTATAGATGTAGAATGTGTTTTCAGACTCTATTAAACGTTTCTAAAATATTTTGTTTTATATGGTAAGAAGTAATACATGTGAAATAAAATGGTAATTCTACTTATAATTGTAGAGTTTACAAACACTAGTTTAATCCGATGATAAACTGCAGCCATCTTCTTAGTGACTTCTTATGTTCGAATTCCCATCCCCTTCATCTTACAAAATAAAAATGATTTTTCATAAAATTTTCAATTCAATTCAATTCAATTACTCCTTAACTAGGCAATAATATAGCTCTGATTGAATGAGTTTGAAATTACTATACCACAACAGAAATAACTATTTACTAGATCTTTATTTTTTATTGCGATTTAATCTTTATTTTCAATTTAAGAGTAGCGAAGATTTTAATATCATCATTGAAAATTTAAAATGTGAAATGGTGGAAAACAGAGGATTTGGGTACATATTTTTTCCTGGAAAAATTGCAATTTTGGTCGTCTATTTCGCTTTTGTTGCATTCGTTCATGAATTGCAACGTTAGAAATCCAATATTCATATATGTGTAAATTTGGTAATTTCCAAAATATGTCATCCACATTCATAGCCTATAGGATGTGTTTCTTACAACATGTCAATGTAAAGACTAGAGACGATTAACACCCAATTTACAAATATTGACCTACTCAAACCACAGCCTCAAATTTTAATTTGTTATTTTGACCCCTCATTATATTTTATAATATTTGTAAACTTTAATGAAAATGGGATGCACTTACAAGGCTTTTGTTTCCCCCTTTGAGTTCCCTACATAAAGCCCACCAAAGATTCATCTTTACTCAAATCTCTCTCTCTCTCAAAAAATCTCTCTCTCTCTCTCTCTCTCTTACATAACACCTGAAAAATTAAATTAAACCCCATGGCAGAAGCACTTAACGAAGAACAGATTGTTGAGTTCCAAGAGGCCTTTAACCTATTTGACAAAGATGGAGATGGTATATTAATATTATTCAACCACTCTTTTCTTAATTTCTTTCTCTTGCATGTTTTTCGGTTTTGTCTATACTACTTGCAGGCGATGTCAAGTTGTATGCTTTAAAGTACTGTACTATACTGTTCAACACTTTAAAACTTTGATGTGTTGAAGTGTTGTATGTACAGTACAATTCTACTTGACACCGCCCTGCAGGTAGTGTACGTAGAGGAAATCTATTTTTAAGAAATACATAATTTGTTTTCGATGTCAAGTAGTGCTTTAAGGTATTCTACCGTACAACACCTTAAAGTTCTGATGTGTTGTACATTACAGTTCTATGGGTTGAATTGAGAAAATCTGTTTTTTTTTTCACAAGAATTTCGTTTTTCTTTATTTTTTTTCTCATGATAAAATATACAATTGAATTGCAGGTTGCATCACGATTGAAGAATTGGCGACGGTCATCAGGTCGTTGGATCAAAACCCGACCGAGGAAGAGCTTCAGGATATGATCAACGAAATTGACTCCAATGGAAATGGCACCATTGAATTCTCTGAATTCTTGAACCTCATGGCTAAGAAAATGAAGGTATACATATATAGTATTAGTTGTTGTGTTAAAATGTATTAGTTGTTTTACTATAAAGTATTAGTTGAAAAAACTGGTTCACAATATTAGCTGTATTTATTTATTGATTTGGAATTTTATAGGAGACTGATGCAGAGGAGGAGTTAAAAGAAGCTTTCAAAGTGTTTGACAAAGATCAGAATGGCTACATATCAGCCGAAGAGGTATATTAATTTATTTATGGTTTATGCTAAATTTAAATACCTATGTATTAATAATTGTTTTGATATTATTGGATCAATTAAGGTAGAGTATTTTTACAGATCTCAATAAAAAATTGAACATTGAGCTCCATATCAGTATGTGCTAAAGTATATTATTATGAATTCTTCAATTTGTAAATTTTAAATAAAAATATGCATTTATAATACTTCCACTTGCATATTAATTTTGAAGAATATTAATCCATTGTCGGACAATTACATTTCCTCAGCAACATTGTACATGGCATGTACCATATTTTACTGTCTTTCATGGTCAGAAATTATTATAATATAAAATTTATATATACGAACACATCAAAACTTGTATTTTTGTCCCCTATAATTTAAAAACATCTCATTTTCATTTTTTTAAAATTTATTGATATACACTGATAAATTTGTAATTTAGATCGTGTGAATTTTGTAAAGAGAATGACACATACTTTATTGAGTGTTTTTCCCCTATCCAAAATTCACATTAAAAAAATGTAAATTATGGATATATTAGTATTATATGGTCCCATTAAAAGAGACACTTCATTTAATTCATGGTATTCTCTGGTCAGTTTTCAATGCATATTGATCTGTCATTGCTTAATATACTTTTTTTCTACAGTTGTTCACATGAATTTATTATAAGGTCAACCTATTTTTTTCTATTTTTATTTATTTACTTTTTTATGCACGAATTTCTCATACAATGAACTTTACCTACTTATCTCTTTTTTTTTTGGAATATTTATTTAAAAAAATTGTATTCCCTAATTAATTAATTGCTCAATTTTTTAAATTAATTTGGTGCAGCTTCGTCACGTGATGATTAATTTAGGGGAAAAATTAACGGACGAAGAAGTTGAGCAGATGATAAAAGAGGCTGATTTGGATGGAGATGGACAAGTTAATTATGATGAATTTGTGAAGATGATGATGGCTATTGGTTAGGGTTATTGCTTAATTATTTGTTAATGACAAGTGTAATGTTGTTTAAATTGTTTAATTAAGTGTTGTTAAAGAGTATAATTAGTCAAGTTTTATTTTGGAAAGTTTCAGGTTCGTTGTATGCCTATGGAATATGGATGGGTGTCTGAATTAATTAGATTAATTGTGATGTATTCTTTCATTTTTAGATTAAATGGAATATTTAAGTTGACTTGTTTCTTCTATGAAAAATGATTAATCTTAATGGTCAATTTTATTTTATTTTTCCAATTTCCTTGAGGTTACAAAGCAAGTACCTATGATGTCACTAGGGGTGAGCAGAATATGGTAAAAATCGAAAAATCGAACCGAACCGAAATATAAATTCGGTTCGGTTAAATTGGTTTTAGGTTTGGGATCGGTTTTGCATTTTAAAAAAATTGGTGTTCGGTTTCGGTTCGGTTTTTTTGGTAAATATACCGAACCGAAACGAAATATTTACTTAATATATATATATATATATATATATATATATATATATATATATATATATATTTATTTATTTAATCTTATATATATATCCGAATTTTTGTGTTATTAAATGACTTAATTCAATAATGTTAAAATTTCGGTTTTTTCGGTTTTAAACCGAAACCGAACCGAAAAAATTCGGTTTGATTTCAATCGGTTTTAGGCTTAAATGGTTCGGTTTCGGTGTATTATGGTGTGAAATTCGATTAATTCGATTCGGTTCGGTTTTTATCGAATGCTCACCCCTAAATGTCACCCAATGAAATTGCCCCCACCACCCATATATATATATAGAAAAGTCATCACCGAATTAAATCACAAAAATATAAACATACAATATTAGTAAATTAATTAATAATATGAAATTCAATGTTGATTTTCTTATAATGCCCGAGAGGCTTTAGTACAAGTTTATTTAATAGAATACGCGTAATATATATTGATATTAGATTAATTCAATAAAATATTCAAATATTATATATACTCACTCCGTTTCATACTTTTATATTGTTTGTCGCTTTTAAGTTTAAATTTTGTTTCAAAAAATTTATCGTTTTAACTATTTATTCATGTTTTTCTCAAATTTACCCTTGTGCATTCCTAAAATTTCTCTTTCTAATTAGAAAATATATATTTTTCTATTTCTCTTTTATATTAATGAAGTCAAGATTTTTCCTTATTTCCTTTTCATTTACCTAATTAATGAAGGGCAAATTTATAAAATAAATATGTTCCTTAATTTTATACAAAATAACAAAAAAGACAAACATTGTGAAACGAAAGAAGCACATTGTATCAACACTGTATAAATATATACAAAGTATAGGGTGAATATGTGAAACTGGTTAAGAAGTGTAACTTATATTACTAAAGAATATTAATTGTGATGACTGAAGGGTGTGACGTAGGATTTTACTCATAACACTGAAGCGTGTAACGTATATATATTACATCAGAAGGTATTAATAGAGATAATTGAAAGATATGACTTATACTACAAAAGAGTATTAATCATGATAACTGAATGATCATGTCTATAAAAAAAACCAATTTTATGATGAACAAATATCATGATATACCAACTCATAAATATATATTAAACGCTTTAAGTTCAAAATAAGAATACCAATAAAATTCGATGGGAGGTAAAAGCTTCAAACGAAATAAATATTTATAATTACAATTAATTCATTGGTGTATCATTCAAGTGCATATTGTTCTTCAACAAACAAGAATCTCACCTAATCAATCAACTGTACAGACAGAAAATAGAAGTGTTACAATCATACTCCTCAATTAACCCACGACTTTCTTTTCTCAAACAATTCATTATTTCCTAATAAAAAATCAAATTCCCTTGTATTTTTCATGTCAACAACATTTAAATTCCAGTTTTTCTTCGTTATTTACCAAGTTGACATTTTGATCCTTGAGGTCTCAGAAATGATTCTTTCCAGAATATTCTTATCTTGTTAACTCGTACGGCATACCCTGTCACACTATTTAATTAGAAAAAAAAATATCATCGACTTACCCTGTCACAGTATTTGATTATTTAAAAAAAAAACTGTGTCTCAACCTTCCGAATGATGATAATGTAGGTTATATATGCTTATCAAGTTTAGTTATAGTATGCAATATAATCTTCATGTAATATTATTGTTGGTCTATGGATGTGCAATTTATCACTTACACCCCCTTTGGTTCGTGAAATTGACTAGGATAGGTCGGGATTAGCATTTTAATTTCACGTAATCGGTTATTTGGTTTGTGGGATGAGGGTCCAGGATACATTTCTAGCTCGAGTATAAAAATGTGTTTAATCCATATATGAATGGATATATGTCTATTCTATGTGGAATGTGAGATTGACCGGGATTAACATTTTAATATCTATATTGATTTTTTAGTCCAGGATTAAGAGTTGAAATTCTACAATCCAAATACATATCTTGATTCAAGCAATTTTGTTCAATCAATTCAATCTTATCAAATCCTACTCAATCATATCATACCTAATCAATTTAGTCACGTGAACAAACAAGACCTTAGTCTCTGAGATATCATATGTTCTCAACTCGACTTGCCATGTGTTTCTTGGATAGATGCATTCTTGTATTGATTGTACAAATTTTAACTTGGTTGAAAATGAACTGCTATAATTCAATGCCACAATATAGCTGGCGACACACTTATAAAAAAAAAAAAATTAATGCAAGGGGTATAGCCAATTTGCATTTCCTAAAAAGCTCATAAATGTTCATGCCAAAAATTGTACTTTTGGTGGTGGGTGGTGGGGTGAGGGTGGAGCTCATATAGTTATTGAGAGCAACAAATAACATGGCTACTATACTTGAATATCATATTGCCAAACTAATGTAACAAACCCCTGAAACAAAAACTTAACGTGGTTAGAGCACCACTGTATCTGAATTCGGAAACCCCTGTATTTTGCTGCAAAATGAAACAAGACCAATATTAGATTGAGAAAAAATCTTTTATTCTTTGTCTTTATATTTTGACAAAGTCTTATGTAAAAAATTTCACATGTGAAAATATTTGAAAATTGCCTTATTTAAAAATTATATAGCCGTCAAAGTGGCTTAGCTCATGTGGTTAGAGCACCACTACTCAGATCAAGAGATCTAGTTGAGTTGTACTCTTTCCAAAAAAAAAAAAATGTGTTAAATAGCCGCTCCTAGCAGGATTGCCTTATTTAAAGAGCTAAATAGCCGCTAAAAAAGAAGAACTAAATAGCCGTTCCTAACAGGATTTGAACACAGGTCTAATAGGCACAACGTAAAAAGCCTGACCACTCTTCCATAACAAAGTCTAATTGCAATACTGAATGTTTTCTATTTAATAACTTGTATTTATTTCATTTTAATTAATGATGTATATTTAATAAAAAAAATTACCGCATCACAAATTGTCTTGAACCCAGGTCTTTATGATAAGAGGGAAGATATCTTACCGCTATACTACAATCCATTAAATGTCTTAAGATTAAAACTTTATAAATAATAAATTGTGTTTAATCATTTTATTAGTTATATATATTTTAATTATTTATAGATTGCATTCACAATTGATTGATGAATAAAAAATATAGTTAACTCTAATTATCTAGTTGATTCAAGTATACAAGGAAATTTTTTTTATTATTACTTCTGTTTACAAATTGTATCTCGTCTCATAATACATTTAAAATTGTGTTTTTTTATTATAATATTACTATGTTTTGCATATAATATTGTTCTGTTTTGATTAGATAACCTTCATAACTTACCTTACTTTTCTTTATGTTTAGATTGTAATATTTTTTTTTTTTTGTAGTACTTTTATGTTTTTGCATGTAGTATTGTTATGTTTTGTTAGTAATATTGTTATATTTTGCTTGTAATACTGCTTCACTTTCTTATTTGATATCAAAGTAGAAGACATTAATGATTGTTGATTATGAATTTTAATATTTCTTCAGCTATGAATTTAATACACTTCAAATGTTTAATTTTTTCTTATGTTTAATACTTTTATATTGTTACATGTAATATTGTTATGTCTTGCATGTAATACTGCTTTAGTTTGCATGTACCCTTCATAACTAAAGAGCAAAGCTAAATAAATTAGTGAAAAATTATTTAATAAATATTCAATGGGTTGAGTTTGCTTTTATGTGATTTTAATTATTTATTTATTATTTCTGTGACAAGGGTTCAAGTTTAATGAAGAGATATTTTTTTAATAAAAAAAAAAAAAGATAAATTAATGAAAAAATATTTAATGTGTTGAGTCTGCTTTTATGTGAATTTATTTTATTTATCTATTATTTATGTGACAAGGGTTCAATTTCAAATTTTCAAAGAAGAGCTCCTTATTTTTTTTATAATAAAGAAAAAAAATGATAAATTAATAAAAAAATTATTTCATAAATATTTAATGTGTTGACTGTTGAGTCTGCTTTTATGTGATTTATTTTATTTATTTATTATTTATGTGAAAAGGGTTCAATTTCAAATTGATAAATTAATAAAAAAAATATTTCATAAATATTTAATGTGTTGAGTCTGATTTTATGTGATTTATTTTATTTATTTATTATTTATGTGACAAGGGTTCAATTTCAAAGAAAAAGCGCTTTTTTTTTAATAAAAAAAAAAATTGGAAAAAATTATTTTATTTATTATTGATGTGATTGAACCAGGGTTTAAGCTACAAAGGCTTTTGTTATTTAGTTTATACGTACGCCTTTAATTAATATTATTATTCTCAAAATAGAATATTTTCATATGTAAAAAATTTTTCACACAAGATCTACTATTATTTTTTTATAAGATTTATTCTAAAAATTTGTAATATATATATATATATATATATATATATATATAAAAATAATATATAACATATTTGTACATATTACTCCAGAGGAGAAGATCACTGTAATTTACTATTACCCCAAAAGAAAATATCACTGACCAAACTTGAATCTAAGTCAAAATCTTAAATTTATTAGTAAATATTTCTTTCCTAATACATCTAATCTGACAATATAATTCACAAATAACATGAATATATACACCGTATATGATATATATCCCTATTCCATTACCTTTTTAAAAAAAATTTAAAATCATTCTAGAGTTTTCAATTCTTCTCGCATACCACTTCTCCATATAAAAAATAAAAAATAATTTAGTATTATAATATATTCCAAATGAGTTACTCTCCAAGGTGCAATTGGTGCAATTGGATTCAATTTTAATTTGGATGAACTATGCACTCTAAACTCTAACCCTTAAACAATGAATCCTAAATCATATATGAATTATTCGGGCCGGGTGAACCATGAACCACTTGGGTCGAGTGAACCATTAACCACTCGGGCGGGTTTGGATCCGGGTCAAGAAAAAAAAAACCTAAAACTGAAATTAAAGTTAAAAGAAAACTGAAATTGAAAAAAAAAATTAAAACTAAAATAAATTAGAAAAATAATTCCTAAAATTAAATTGCACCAATTTTATTGGTGCATGTGATGCACAGGAGAATTTGTCATTCCAAATAAAATTATGACCAAATTTGTATGTTCCAAATAAAATTATGATCAAATCTATTGATTTTAAAAAAAATCTTGCATTAGATTTTTTCCAAATTTATTATTATTTTTCTAAATTCTTTGTTGGACGTTAATCATCAAATCGTAATGCTATTCATCTATCCAAAGGATTATAAAAGAATTGAGAAGAATATATTGATTTGTCCACTTTAGTTCATTGATGTTACAGGATATATATACAACTACATTGTATTTTTATAGAATCTACTACTATTATATTTAACATATACAAGGCAATAATATCTCAACAATGAGAAATAATATCTCAACAATTAATGTAAAATATCTTCAGGATCTTGACTTCAATAGGCGTGAATCTTCGGACTTTAATAGAGTATCTTTCGAGATATGTTCATTACTTGCAATATCTCTAATAAGAATAGCATAAACCAATAGTTGGAGGAAAAGGATAAACTATGATTATTTTTTTTTACTTTTTTTGACAGCATAAACAATGAATTTTGATTAAAAAGAATCTGTGTAAAATCTGTAGTTGTTGATCATCATATAAACAACTAGAATTTATAGCATGCAATTATTTGAAATAAATTATTCTTGTTATTCTTAATAAAAAGTAGAAACAGAATTTCATACAGCAGGCCAATCAGAACAAATTGTGTTATATGTGAATGAGAAATGAAGAGTTGTTTACCAGATTACGTCTGTAGAAAATTTGATTAGAATGAAAAAAACTTTGTTATCTAGATTCAACATTGCACGTTTTCTTCAAATAAATGTTCCGCATCTGCTTAATACTAATCCAGGGCGAAACAATCCACATAAAAAGAAGATTAAAACTTTCAAAGCAACAAGAAAATCATGAAAAAATGCTAACAATCCGCATAAATAGATAAATTGTATTCCAAAATACAAAGAATTCAAAATGAGAAGGAGTCTTCCATACTGAAACATTTGAGCGAAAGAAAGCTTGGGTTGTGAGAGAGTGAAGACATGTAAGAATAGTAGAGGAGGGACTTGTAAGAAAGAAACATCATGATTACCCCGTTTTTGGATACGTAAGAAAACGAAGCACGATTATGAGTGATAACGAATTCTTTTGTCCAAGATTTGTCAACCCCGTATTCCTTCATCAACCAGATAATGACCACATGCCTAGATGAATAATCACATAAACACAGGCTGTCTTCTGCCTCTGATTAGGAATAAAGTTCAGTTCGAGATCTAAGCAAGAAATCAATGGGTTTAAATGATCATGTACGAACCAATGAAGGTTCCCGTTCACAAATATTGCCTTTTCATTTTTATATTTGTAGGCTTGAGGTGCGATGCTTCTCCAGGATCGGCTTCCAATGGTGACAGCAAGTCCAGACACCACAGATTTAGAAAGATGCAACTCGGCAAACTCATGAGTTTCGACTAAATAGTTCAACGTCTTGCAAACACACTTGCAACGTAGAATGGTTTGAGCTGGGAGTCTAGACAGGATGTCGGTGATGACTTCTGACGGTAGACATCTCAACAAATCTTGCTTCATATTTTACATTCCTAATCAAACAAAACAGGATCAATGTTTGTTTATACGGTAACAATCAAACCAGAGTAAGTCTCCAAATATATATATATATATATAATTAAAAAGTAAGGTGAAACTTCAAAATTATTTACAAGAATTGAATTTTTTAAAGGAATATTTATGAAATTTATATCACTGTCAATTTCTATTTCACTTATAAACTAATACCACTACAATTATCAATTGATAGAATTATTTTCAATGACTTATGGAAAAACAATTGAGATCATAATATTAAACGCTTTATCTTAAAAAAGTCTGTTCGAAATTTCTTTTTAGTTAATAAATTTATTTTAATAAATAGATTACATATTTTACTTTATAAATTTCATAGAGTTTGTGATCAAACTACCGAAACTTTAATAACCACCATAATTTTGGGTAAACCAAATAACATATATAAATATAATTAGAGATACTCATTGAGCAAACACAAATAATAAACGGAAAAATACTTGCAAGAAAAGCTGTTAACCTTTGATGCAATAATAACCAGTAATTCTCATACTTTTTGATGCCACAGCAACCAGCAATTGTCATACCAATTTTCCCGCACCTTAATTAAATTAGTACATATACAAAGAGAGATGTAGTTTAAGGATGTCAATCCAAATAGATTTTCTTGAGTCCCTTTCTGAATCAAAGATATAAGCAGAAAAAACAGACGAAATCTAATTCTCTAAATCAGACATGAACCCACCACTCCAAATTCGGAAATTAAAAATCCAGATTGTAAAAATCAAATCTTGATGCATAATTTACAATTTATAATTGACAATTAATATTTCACTTGTTACACTATGATTTGAAGGATCCCTTAGAAAAAGAAATACGCCAGGCAATCAAGATTCAGATCCAAAAAAAACAAAGCCAGAAAACTTACCTAGAGAGCAGCGCCGGAAACGACGACGGCTGCCGGAATATGTTATGCTATTTTATTCTTGGCAACATATATAGTGGACTCGCAGGGTCGGATTTTAGTACCTCAAACCGTAGAAATCAAAATAATCTTCCAGATTTTGGCCGGAGTGGGCCAGGCCAATCCGAACCGTGTCACACTATTTAATTATAAAAAAATTATAATCTATAATCTATAATAATTATATAAAAATAGAGGTGAGGAGAGAGATAACTATCATTGTTAGAGCAAGTCTAACTTTACTTATTTTATGGTATGGTGTTGAATCTCACACTCCACAAAAGGAGTAATTTTACTTTACTGTTTAGACCGATTTGATTTGCTTTTTATTTTTTTTTTTTTTCGATCATTTTTTTTTTTTTTTTTTATCAATTTGAATATTAAAGAAAAAAATAAAATAATTGGATCGATTTTTTAAAAACGAGTTAAAGGACTAATTTAAAAAATTGAAATTAAAAGTCCAAAATAAAAAAATCAAAAAAAAAAAAAAAACTTAATCTCTACAAAAATGATTAAATATACTCCGTTTACAAATAGATTCTCTAAAATTAAATCAGCATGTCAACGTAACTAGTTTGGTATTTAAGCGTGGCTATTGTTTTGCTTGTAAGCTGGTTGATTTGAAAAATAAAAATCAATTAATCAATTTTCTTATTTTATAAGACATCTAACTCACCAACTTTGTGGTTAACTATATTTTATGCAAAATAGAATATCAAATCCATTAGCATGTATACTCAAATCCATTAACTTGTATTGTTCTTTTGACATCATATTTCTGGTACTTCACTGATATTTTCCATGATACTTCCAGTGAAACATCCTAAAGCAACTCTACATTAATTTTCCAACTCTTATCCCACTTGTCTTTTTCTCCTAATTGAATGTACAAATAAAACATAGATAATCGATCTACTAAAGAGTACTGAGCCACGAAGTAATACTATTTATGTGGAATTATTACTGCCAAATCAAATACTGAAAATATCACTCGATCTATTATTTGATCGAAGAAATCATTTTAAAATTGATGAGATTAACATAACATGGTAAAAAGGGAGACTATCTACTGCATCCACTTTCTTGCAAAAAAAAAAAAAACACACATTTTTCAGTAACAGCTTAACGTTTGCAAAATGCAGATAATTAAGTTAATTATTTTCTGTAATCAAAATAAAAGAAAAGGAAAAGCAAATTTAACATAATTTCTATTGCAACCAATAAAGTATTTCTATACACACGAAAAATTAAAAGAATTTTAAATAGAAAAAAAACACGAAATATCAAGCTATAAAAACAAGAAAATGAGCATAATAATAACGATCAATCTAAATTCTACATGCTTCTAAACTTCTTCAAACTGAGATAACTCAAGAATGGCCTGTCACAAACAGGCACAAACTTGACAATCAAACCAATAGGCCAAGATGCTGCTGCAATTCCAACACAAATTCCCCACTCCCAAAAATTCAGCCTCTCAGTATCAGCAAATTTGTTCAAAAACTCCACCATCACCACTTGAAGAACCAAAGTAACCCCTATAATCCCCACAAACAGCTTGTTCTTCAATATTCCTTCGAACACGTTCTTCTTCTCGATCTTACGAGCGTTGAACTCGTTGAAAATCTGGCACAGAACGAACGCGTTAAATATCAACGTGTCGTTCACCTTCTCCGTTATCCCAAAAATCATTTCACCTCTAAATTCCAAAGTCAAAAGGACCGCGATTTGGTACATCGCCTGAGCCATCAAGTTCCTCCACATGAGATTCGTGATCAACGGCTCTGATCGCCCCACGGGCCGTTTCTCCATGAGCTCTTTACTTGGCCTTTCGGTCGCTAAAGCCAACGCGCCCAGCGTGTCCATTATCAGATTCACCCACAATAACTGAACCGCGGTTAAAGGCACTTCACCGGACGAAACGGCTGCCACAAAGTTGATCGCCAGAGCCGCTACGTTAACCGTTAGCTGAAACTGGATGAATTTCTGAATGTTGTTGTAAACGCATCTCCCCCATTTCAAAACGGTTGCAACGGAAGCGAAATTGTCATCCAGGATCACGATATCCGAGCTCTCTTTCGCCACTTCCGTCCCCTGAATCCCCATCGAGAGGCCTATATCCGCTTCTTTCAAAGCCGGGGCATCATTCGCACCGTCTCCAGTCACAGCCACTACGTGGCCCTTCTTTTTAAGGCATTGAACCATCAAAAGCTTGTCGAAAGGGGACGACCTCGCCATGACTCTGATTTTGTCGACTTTCGACATTCGTTCCTCTTCCGTGTAATTACGAAACACCACCCCTTCCACTACCGATTCATCGCCACGATCTTCCGAATGAAGTATTCCGCACTCCGTGGCTATGGCTTTCGCCGTGAAAACATTGTCGCCCGTTACCATCTTCACATTCACACCGGCGAATTGACAATCTTCGACCGCTTTCTTCACACCGGGGCGACACGGATCTTTCAACCCGACGAAACCCATAAGGGCCAACCCATTTTCTTGAATCGAATCAGCCTCGGAAACGACCTGCTTATGAGCAAACGCAATGCATCGAAGGCTAGAAGCCGCCATACCTTGTATTATTCGCTCGAATTCGACCCTTTCGTCCCCACTCAAATCATTCACATTTCCTTCCGAATCATAGTAACGGTCACACATTCCAAGAATCATCTCAGCTGCTCCTTTCCAATGCACATGAAAACTACCATCTTCAACTTTCTTCATCAAAACACCACTTCTCTTTTTCTCCGAATTGAAAGCTTCAACTTTCAAAATCTCACAACCCTTTACAACTTCCTCCATTTCCATCTCCATCTCCATCACAGCCCACGTTAAGATCGCCTTCTCAGTCGGGCTTCCCGAGAAATCTAAGCCATCGCTCGACTTGTAAACACTTCCCGTCGTGTTAAGCCCCACGCCCTCGTAAAACAACTCAACAACACTCCTCGAAATCGAACCACATTCCCTTACTTCCACCGATTCCTTCCCTACCCAAACCTTCGTCACCTTCATCTGATTCAGTGTCAGAGTCCCCGTCTTGTCCGTACAAATAACCGTGGCGGACCCCATCGTCTCACAGGCCGAGAGCTTCCGCACCATGGCCTGATCCGCCATCATTCTCTTCATCGAATAAGCGAGCGTGAGCGTCACCGCCAAAGGCAGACCTTCTGGAATCGCGACAACCACAATCGTGACAGCAGCCGCGACGATCCCCACGACCGAGTTGATGATGTCATCCGTCTTCGTCTTTTTCCCATTATACCCTTTGTTCCCGTTCTCATCCTCCGTGTTCCCCGTGAAATAACGCGCTAGAAGAACAACAAGAACCACAAACGCCACGGCCAATCCGACCTTGCCTATCGACGACGTCAGCTTATTTAAACGCGCCTGCAGCGGCGTTTGCTCTTCAGTATCACGACTAATCGAGCTCATCATTTCCCCCCACAATGTGCTCATCCCAACAGAAGTAACCACCATTTTAGCGTATCTGGAACAAAAATAATATAAACGAATTAATTTCAAAATGTTCTGCTGAAATTAACTTCACCCATATTAAATTATATAAATAAATAAATATAAAACGAATTAATTCCACATTAACTCTCTACCGTTCGGACTTTTAGATAAGATGAAATTTTACCCATCCGCCACCTTTGTCCCGGAGAACAAGAATGGATTTTCGACGCGATCAACGCGGACGTGGTCGCTCTCCCCCGTCATGCTCGACTCATCGACTTGCAACAAGTGTCCGTCGACGAATAGTCCGTCGGCGGGGACTTGATCGCCGATCTTTAAGCAAACGACGTCGCCCACGACGAGCTCGAATATCGAGATGTGCTGACGTCTGCCATTTCTGACAACCTCTATCTGGATATCATTGCTTACTTTGGAAAGTCTGTCGAACTGTTTGCTCTGTCTGAAATTACTAATAGCGGAAACTGAGATGACGAGAAAAACAGCAACGAATATGCTTCCACCATCATACCAACCTTCTTTAATGCCATCTTCTTTGATACCGAATCCCAGTGAAAGTGCAGCGCATGCAAGAAGAATGATGATTGTTGGATCCTGCAATTATGGATACAAAAAAATGAAATGATGAATAATTAATATTGTAAATTGTTAATTTAATTATTTACTCACTCCAGTTTATCAATTAAGGGATTTTTACACGAATTTAAACAAATTGTTGAATATCAATGAATATATATTTAACGTGATACTTTACCCCTTCATTTCTTACTTACCTGACATCAATACATATTATTACAAAAAAAATCTTTCTTACTTACCTGACATTGATACATATTATTACAAATTAAATCTTTCTTACTTACCTGACATTGATACATATTATTACAAAAAAATCATGTAGAAGGATGACATTAGAATATGATATTTAATTTTTTTAGATTAATGCAATATCAAAATAATTTATCTAGAACGATAAATAAAATGGATATGAGTAAAATAATATAATATTATGCTCTCGAATCGATTCAAATACAATAATATTAGTCTCGATTCGATTCGTTTAAATTCTTACCTGAAATGCTTCCCATACAAAATGGAAGAAACTCTTGGTAGGCGCCTTCGGGTAAGTATTCTTACCAAACGCTTCACATCTACAAACGACGTCGTATTCGTCACCCTTAATCCCACTCTGTTGATCCGTTTTAAGTGAAGCAGAAATACCATCAATACCCCCAAGTTTCGCCAATTGGTCGAATTTCTTTTCCTTCACAACATTTGTGAGGATCGAACGATCAATATCAGGGAAGAAACGGTGTCGTTCAATAACGTCGATGACAAACCTTGACGACGAATGTGGCGAATTCTTTAATGCATTGGTAGGAGTATCAGTACTTACAAGTGAAGAGTATTGGTTGTTGGAGGGAAAGATGAAGGCCCTTGAGCAATATATGGTGGTCAAAGCCATGTGCCATCTCTTTTTATTGAGCCTTGTAACTTTGCAAGATGTGTCGTAAATGGATTCAACAATTGTGGACATTTGTTAATGTTGTTAAAAATCAAATATTGGTTTTTTGAATTGGGATGCTGAATTTTTTCTTTAGTGAAAGAAATTATATAGAGGTGTGTGACAATAGAGGATGTGTGATTTATTTATATAGGGATGAAATTGATAAAAAGGCGGTTTATTTTGTCCATCGAATGTATAAATTGTGTGCTTTAATTTCTGGGACGCGGCTAAGTTAATTAATCAAGAATTTGGATTAGATGACTGGGATGGGATAAGGTATATTTAATCCTCCTGGAAATTGCTGTTGACCGTGTGGAGGAATTGATACGGAAATTTCATATAGTGTTTCATCTTCTTTTACTTAAATTTGTATTTGATTTGTGTAATATTTTTATCTTTCTATATTACTGCCATGGAAATTTTCATTTATTATTTCATTTCCTATTTTTTCTGATAATGACATGTACTATCTCCGACTCATTTTATCTATTTTTCTAGAGAAGAATTTGACCCAAAGTAATTGTCATTATGCATTGGTCAAGGAAATCAAATATCATATTCCAATTTTATATCTTTACCTTTTTTTTTGTGATAATATATATTAATGATCATTAATTTAAATAAATAGAAGAGTAAAATAGTCATGAAAAATATATTTTAATTGCTACTAATTAATAATTAATTAATAATTTTTTAATTGGTGTGAAATATTTTTAAACAATAAATAAAGTGGGTCAGTGGGATTTCCAAATGTGTATGTTGCGTGTAATAAATTGTGTAATACGTATATATTAATATATATTCTATTTGATTTGCTTTTTTATTTTTCCAAAAGTTTGTTTCATTTTTTTTTTCACGAAACTCCCATAGATGCCCCTAGAAATGAATAAAACACGTACTGCTTCTTTGAGTTGTTGATTAAGCAAATCAATCGTGGTTACAAAGTAATTAAGCAATATTAAAGCTTAACCTGTATAGCACTTCTTCAAATAGATAAATTATAGTAATAAATATAAAAAATGAAATAACTTTTTTAATATTGTGTGCCGTTTAAAGGGCTATATTTCTCTAGCTCGGAACAAGAATTTTTTTTGTAAGGGTCCAATTAATACTATTATTCTACAAATTAAATAGTATTATTTTTATAATTTTTTAATTATAGTGTCCATTAATAAGAATTAAATAAGTTGACTTTCATTCTTTTTTTGTTCCATCCTAATAAAAAGATAATATATTGAGCGAATAAATGAGAAAATAGCAAAACCAGTTGCAATGGGAATCGTTAAAGCTTGGCATCTTCCAAATAACATATCATCTTTTTGTAATGTTCTGGAAATGATACCAACATTTTGCATATTTTGTTACTAAAATGAAAGACACAAATTTGTATGAAACGATTTCACATGCATAATACAATTCTTATTTAATATATTATATAACAGCGTGATACATATATTTATGGGGCTTCAATTCAATCACTTTTGTGATGTGATTCAAATTATTAAGTGGACCACTATTAATTTAAAATGAAAATCTAAAATTAACTTGTACTAGTTACTAAAAGTTAAAATAAGTTGTTAACTTCAAATGTTGTATTGTTAAGTTTGTACACATTTATTATATTCAACAATTCATTATAAACCTTTTAAGTATAGCTGTATATGTAAACATGACATTGTCAATTCTTCTAAAGTACTGCAAATAATACTACATTTATGAAACTTAAGAACAAAGAAATTAACTTTTTGTTTAAGATATATACGTCGGTTGTTTTATGAATTAAGGGTAACCGTTCAAACGTAAAATGGCGCCAACACGTTTCCTTAATGTTCCCATTTGCTCATGTCGACCAATTAATCATGTCCACTTTTTTTTTTTTTTTTTTTTTTTTTGCAGTTATCATGGTAAAGTGTTTTCAACAGAGAGCCCAGCCCCATACAATAATTTTTCTAATTATTTTTCGTAAAAGCCCATATAAGCTTTTTTGAAAAACCCATATTAAATGCCCATTAGCTTGTTAACATTTTTCAAGAGCCCATATAAGCTTTTCAGTAAAGACCAATTAACATTTTTCTATAGCCAATATTAGCTTGTGAAGGCCAATTTGTTTCCTCCTCAATATTTTTTCTGAAGCCCATATTAGCTTGTCCAGGCTCATTCGATTTGATTAAGTGTTCGCACTCGTACTTCTGTTTTTTTCTTTTTTGGCTGAACTGTTTTCATTTCAAATACTACCAGCTTACACTTATTTTACCCAATTCTAAATATATTTTTTTTGATGAAAAAGGGAAAAATAAAATATTTTTTGTAATTACAAATACTCAAATACCCCATGTCAATTAAAGTTTCCTTCTCTCTTTTATAAAAGAACATATGGGTTTTATATAAACGAACCTACATTAAGAAACGTGAAAAGGTTAATAAAAACTTATGATAAATTCTAGAGTTTTGTTTTGTTGAGGAGTTAATTAAAAAGGAAACTTAGAAACTTCTTTTAACCGCTATGTTACTGTGTGCTCAATTTTTAAGAAAAAATGATAAAATGTTGGGGGTAGAAAAAGTTGTTTACTAGTATTTTATGTGATAAAGTGATGAATAATTGGGGGTAGAAAGAATTGTTTATTAGTATGTCATGTGATAAAGTGAATATTTCCATTTAAGGGAATGTTCAGTTAAGAATGAGATGCCCAAAAGGAAAATAATGCAGTTAAAAATGTGACTAAGAGAATATTTGAGTGTAAACAGTAAATACATTAATAAATTTGAATTTGTATTACTGTCAAAAATTATGGACAATAGTAATTTGGCTTTGTAGGTAGGATTGAAGACTTGACATAAATGAGAATTAAATGTTTCTTTGTCGATATATAACAAATCTTTCGCCTTGTATTGACTCTTTCATCTCCGATGTGAAGTCTTATTAATATTTTTTTTTGGTGGGGCCCAGTTATACCGCATCCCGCATCCCGCATCCCGCTGTCTATATCTTACCATCTGTATACTTTTTTTGGTGTTATACCGCATACCGCATCCCGCCCGCATCCCGCTGTCTATATCTTACCATCTGTATACTTTTTTTGGTGGGGCCCAGTTATACCGCATACCGCATCCCGCTGTCTATATCTTACCATCTGTATACTAAGGGTGTATCTTGAAACACTTAAAAAAACTTTCAGAAATATTTATTTTCAAAAGTTGTGAGAGAGCTTTGAAAATAAATGCTTCTGAAAGCTGTTTTAAGTGTTTCAAAACACACCCTAACTGATTGGAAGCATGGAAAAAAGGGCAAGCGTTAGTAATTCGTATAGGATTCGATCACCCCTCCATTGCACTTAATTAATTGATTTATCTTTGCTTTTTTTAAAAAAAAAAAAAGGAACAAGCGTGATTGCCCGCTCATAAAATCTCTCAATTTATCTCTCTGTTTTTGAGAATTTAATAAGTTATTTCTCTTTCCGCATTCGATTTTTATTTGTAGCAAAATCCGTCTTTTTTAGTGGGTATAAGTGTATAACAAAATATCAATTAGTTATTATTCATGTATTGTTTCTTACTTTTTTTCCACCCTAAATTTTAAATTGTAATACTTTTTCTCATTTCAAATTCATTTTTTGCGTCATACATCAACATAAATTATTTTTTTATCTTTAATTTGACATTCATATTGAACATACAAAAATTAAGTTTCAAATCTAAAATGTAAATTTAGTGACATATAAATAAATTAGTAATATTTTAAATTTTAAATAACTATTCTGGACACATATATATCATTCCTCTCACCTCCAATTTTTATCAATTCCTTGTTTGATGTCATCCCACCCTATCCAAATTGTGAATTGTGAATATCCTACCCAATTTCAAGATACTTTCTTATTTTCATTATATATTTATTTTAAAATTTTAATTTAATCATATAAGACAATCTCATACATAAAATGATATTTTACTAAAGTATTTTAAAAAATATATAAATTTAAATTTTTTAAGCTCATAAGTCATATAATATGGTAAATAAAATTTATAAATTTATATAATGTATGAGACCGCCTAAATTTATTTTAAATTTATAATTTTGTCAAAGACGTTTTCATATACATTCATTTTTGCAGCTATATTCTGTTAAAAAAACTCCAGTAAATAATTATTTTAATCTATTACTACATTATAATTTAAAAATATAAGTTGATATATTTAAAATGTTTATTGTCTAAATTTGCTCGTTTGAATTTTTAATGGAGATTATTATTTATTTATTTATTTTTTGGAAAAATGATGGGCTGAAAATCTATTGTTGAAAATGATAAATCTATCCGATTTTCATCAATTTCAAATTTTCAACATATCATATTTTTATCAAAATTTTGTAATGTTAGAAACATTATACTACCACTAGTTTTTTGAGTACCTCAAAGCTTGAGGTGATTACCCGTATATATGTAAAATATGTAGTGTAAATATATGGACATGTTTGTATAGCATCAGTACATTTAAAATTGAACATTATGTGCATTCAAAATAGTTCCACAAGGTTTTAAATATACATAAAGTAGACATGCCTAAAGTAAAGCATTATGGGCATGCAAAATAGTTCCCGAAGGTTTCAAAAATACATAGGTTATGTGTAATTTGGGTTGTTAAGTTTAGCCTCAGTGAGTGATCCACTAAAAAGTAAATATGTCTAAGCTACAACATCACGTCACGTGCATCCAAAAGCCAAAATGAGTGACCTGACAGAAGTAAATCTGTGTAGGATAGAGCATTATGTGCAGCAAAAATAGCTCCGGAAGGTTCCAAAAATGCATTGGTGAGGCATGGGTTGTCAGTTTTGTTTAATGTGTTTTGGACTTTTGCTTGGTGAGTCTTTAGCAGAGTCGAGGTCTCTTTTGGTGGTTGGTTTGGAAGGGTGGGTAGTAGGAGTCGTGGAGGAGAGGGTTTGCATTGTTGGTGTGATGTGTTGATATTCTTGCATTTCTACATCTGATGTTGAAGTCGATTCAGGAACTGTAAGACATGATATTATGGTGTTTCGTGTGGCTTTTTTCTCTTTGACCTGGTAGTACATTGCCCTTATATGAAAAAACCATCGTGTGTCCTTGTATTTTTCGTTCACTTGATCAGGGGTAAATTGCGTCTCCTATTGTGCGGGGCAAAAAAGTGGTATTTATAAAAGGGGTGTGGTGAATAATGTGCATATTTAAAGGGGTGAAAATGGTGTGTTAATTACCTTTAATTCTGACTCGATGACTTGTTCACCGGACATGCCTAAGATTGTTTCTGCTTCTTTTCCCTCTATAAAAGCATCCAAAGCCCCCATTTCGTCAAATAATTCCACCTCGAAGCGTAGCCTGTATATCGAAAATTGAAACATGAATTAGGTTGTAGCTTGAAGAAAATATATATTAGCTCGCTTGAAGAAAATATAGTGGATAGAAACGCAATGTGACTGCAAATAATATGAAATCTGTTGAAAATGAGAGCAAGGAATTCAAGTTACAACCAAGCAAAAAAATAAATAACACTTTATAAGGTAGTCAATTGCATATACCAACGTAGACTGGATTTAATCATGTTTACAAAACTAAGTACTTTCACTATTAGTAAATTGTATTCATATACATTTCTGTTAAATACATTAAAGACGTTATTAAGTACTTTCACCATTAGTAAATTGTACTCATATACATTTCTGTTAAATACATTAAAGACATTCTTCCAAATTAAATACAGCATAACATAAAAATAATCGATATAGTTTCCTACACAGAATCGTATATCCTCGATGCTTATAAATTATCATCTGATTAGTGGGGAAATCCCCGATTCAGAATATGCATTTCTTTTGTATATCACAAATTACTCTTTGTTTTAACTTTGTCATTTTCTCTCACTACCACCCGCTTGTCGATATATTTAATCTAACCCGAAAGCTACCGTCGCATACATAATTAGATTACTAAAATAAATTTGCTGCTACTTTTCACTACCTTCATTCAACATAGCTTTCACTAATACCAGTTGGAGGGTATAGATAATGAAACAGAAAGCAATCATGAATTAAGAGTTAAACAAACAGGTTTGATCATTTTCAATAATGCTATCATATGTATAAGGTGTGACAATATTAATAGACTTACAATGGTTTTGGACCTGCAAACTCGTTGAGGCAATATAGGCATCTGAAATCGGTTTTGTACATTGCTCCAAAAGGTCTGGAACAGCCCGGGCAAGCTAGAAAGTAGTAGCGTTGTTCGTGGTTTGTAATACATAGGTTGGCTTTAATCCAAAATGATAGGAGAAAATGTGTGCATGTTATTGTATGTTTAGATGTAGGTTAAAGCAAGTTTTGTGTGAATTTATAATTACCTTTTCAGCTGGACCTGAGACCTGGCTTATTTTTCGAATCTGAGAATCAAGTGGAAGATCTTTGCGTTGATTAGCTTTGTCGTAAAGACGTTGGTCAATGACAGTCTCAACATATTTTTTGTTCGCCTTCAACCTGAAAAAATATGACAGTTTGTAAAATATGTTGCGACAGGGAAAGTAAATTTCGCGGAATAAACCCAAATGGAGCTAATCAACAAGTCATATTAATAGTTCTTGAGATCTCTTTAGTAGTTTTATATGCGAATTATGAACACTTCTGCAGTTTCATTTTAGAAAAATATGGCCACCTCTTTGTGCATTGGAAGCAGGAAAGTAGATTAAGAGGTTTATATAGCAAAATGATTTTCAATATTGATCAGAATATGGACATGTAGTCATACTCAAGTTTCTATAAATCAGATTGGTGCATTACTTAAGGAAGTTTCTGTAGAGATTAAATGCATCCGACAAAGGATATGATAACAGATGGGTATATCCTTCTTCCTTAGATTTACATTACAGAAACTCGAGTACACCCATATATAGCCATATGGAGATTTTGAACTAAGATAGGGCAATTGATCTCCTCTACTTAACCCTGCTTTAACCCATCCTAATTATTAACTAAAGATCACCATTTTCATTTGCAAACATCACCTTAATTTTGAATTTAGGTTTGATCAGTTTTTGGTATTCTTTACCATTCCATTAATGAAATAGGTAATTAAACAACTAAATAATGAAATTATAGGTATATTATTGTCCTCTCATGATTAGCGGTTCATACAGATTTTATTTTGGTGTAAATAAAGTTGGTTTACGAATGCTGTAAATCTGTCTTTTATATCTTTAGGAAAGCAACAATTATCAGATTCTTATACAACAAGATACTTTGTCATGAAAGAACAAGACACACATTCCTTTAAATTCTTTATAGAGTATGCAAAGTAATGTTAATAATCCTGACCCATTACCTAATTAGCAATTTACCGTTTATTAAATTCAAGTGATTACCATGATTCGAGCTGCCTAGCTTGTGGTATTGGGGGGCCAAACAAGATGGTGCTGTTTGGTAATGTCCCAACGGATGTGCCTGCAATACACTATTTTTATTAATAATTCAATTACTGCGAAGTGTAATTCATTTAGTAGTGTGACAATGATTACCGTAGAAAGTGTTGACAGTTAGTCGCATTGCTAAAATTACTGGCATGTTGTGGAGATTTTCAGTTAAAAGACGTGCCTCGATGCAGGTAAATTCCTCCCATAGGGTGAGGATAGTAGGCCTTCGCCTGTATGAATGGAAGATTGCAAATTTATCACTGTAAAATTTAGTAAATGGTATATGTATAATTTATATTTGAATTTGTCTCACTCTTCATTAACGATAACGAAATCTTGCACTTTCCTCTGTATTTTCGAGATAAGGCGAGGTGGGAACATGTGTATCACACCACATAGTAAATCTACATAAATTAGCATGGTGAAATGAAGTAAGAATAAGTTTGTATTGCAATTATTTAGAGAGAAAAAAAAAAATCGCAACTTAACTGATTTGCTTGTCAGCTGAATCTGCAATTTGAGGACATTGTGCGAACTGTGTGTGAGTTGATAAACGAGGTCAAGCGGTAATCGTGCTTCTTTGTTCACAGACTTTATGAAAGCACTTACGCTAAGCACTATCTCGATATTTTGAATTGGCGCTGATGGTATATTTGCGGGCATGTCTCGAATTTTGGCGCCCTAACGTAGCATGTGTGATATAGTTCGAGCACTTTATCAAGTTGATCAACATCCTGCCGATAAATGATGCATTGTATGCTTTGTTTTCTTGGGGATGATTTATGAGTTAAAGGTTAAACATTAATAAAGAAATGTGGTTATATGGTCTAAGTTGAACTTACCTCATTATCAACCAACACAAGCTTTTGCTGCTTTTCCCCATTTGAATTGGCGAATTGGAGTTTTTTCAGCTACCAATACTTTAACAAACCAATTCTGGATGGTTGGAGTTAGGCTCTGAAGGGTAGTGCATTTGCTTTCCATTGGCCTGAAATTATTCATATAAAAATTATATGCATTATTGACTGTAGTGTTATTTTACACGGAGTGACTGAAATGTAACAAAATGTTTCAAATTTGAAAACAACAATTATAAATGGAGACTATAGTAGAACAAGCATTTTAATGATATAAATATATTTGCAGTACCTAAGAACCATGAATATAGAATCTGCATACTCGAATTTGTAACAAAATTATAAATTTATATTGGGGAGAATCTGTGGGAGATTTAGTTAGTGTTGGCAGCTGTTAAGACTTCGTGGTATACAATATTTTTGGTGAAGTTGGTACTTTGTGCTAATGGTGTTGATGGTCTAATAAGTACTTTTAATTGGTTTATAGTCTTCGCTCTTGACAGGGCAACATATATTTGGCCATGTGAAAATACAGGCTCTTTTAAATAAACACCGACGAAATCTAAAGTTTGATCATGTGCTTTATTAATTGTCATTGTGTAACATAGACGTACAGGAAATTGTTTTCTTTTGAACGGTATAGATGAAAAACTGTCATGTGGAGCTTCTAATGTTATACGGGGAATAAATACAGGCTTGCCAGTGTGGGTGCCTACTGAAATTTCAGCGTAGATAATGTTTTTATCAAAACCTTTGCAAAGAAGGCATGTACCATTACAAAGTCCCTCAGTTGGATTAATATTTCTTAATAAAATGATGGGGGCGTTTATTTTCAAAGTTAGTTTATGAGGAGGAAGCCCCTGAGGAGTTAAGGTGTGGAAAAATTCTTGTTGATTGGGTACAATATAAGTATCCGTGTTTTCATCACAACTAAAGTATGTAGTTTCTTCACCTTCAATTCTATTAGTTAAGACATCATTTATTTCATGGACGAAGTCATTTCTCGTAGTAAGTATAACTCGCAAAATAAATCACATTATATGGAAAAAATATATACACATTACATAATTTACATCCGAAAATAAATCACAACGACGTGCTGCTAGAAAAGAAGTCTAATAATTATTAAAAAAAATTATAATATTGGGGTTTATTATTCTTTCTAGCCCAATAATTAGCCTCACGTCGCGGCGCATCCAAGTCGTGTAATGTAACGGAATAGCTCTATCATGTATTGAAATTGTAAATGTATACCATTTACAGAAGGGTCATGTGAGTGTTCCCAATATCCAGATATAAACGGTACTGGATGATCGTCGCCTGGCATATACAACTGAAATAATAGTTAAATTATTATTATTTTATTTAAAAAAAATTCAAAAATAAAATAAACTTTAAAGTAACATTAATATAGTTTTTTCTTACCAATATCCAATGAGTGTTGTTGTGCACGTTCCCCAAGACCAATTTGTTGGTCGGAAGACCTCGACGTTCATCTGTTATTGCGGGAAGGCAAAAAGTTCCGCCGTGTTCTCCAAATGACATTACGAAAACGTTATATGTGGTTGCAACCAGGTATCCATGTTAAGGTAATGCAAACCATTTATCACGTGAGGCAGAATTTGTGGAGTGATTAAGTGATTTTGTCAAATCTGAAAAGGTTGTGTAACCACCTAAAATGTTTCGTGTAAATCGCTTCTTATTTGCAGTTCATTATAAAGATCCATTCGTACCCAAGATTTAAATGAGAAGATATTATGTGCACTATGTTTATACGCGTATTATATACCTTAATAATACATAATAGAAATATATACGTGTATTATATACCTTAATAATATATAATATATATATTTTCTAATAAAAATTATATTACATAATAGAATTCTTAAAAATAAATCACTACTTAAAAACAAAAGGATAAAGATAAGGTATTTAGGTTGTTTACATTGTTAAATTAAAAAAAATACCGAAAACAGATCAAACAACATTATTAATTGTATTGCTGTAAAGTATTAGTTTTATTGATGTAAAATATTAGTTGTATTGATGTAAAGTATTAGTTGTATTTCTGTAAAGTATTAGTTGTATTACTGTAAAACATTAGTTGTATTTCTGTAAAGTATTAGTTGTATTGTTGTAAACTATTAGTTTTATAAAAAAAAGTAGTAGTTTTACTGCTGTAAAGTATTAGTTTTATTTGTTCTAAGGTATTAGTTGAATAACTTCGTAATGTATTCCTTAGTTCACAATGCAAAGCTACAACTACAACTGCGCCGAATGCACCTATCTGTGTAGACTATGTAACCGATGTGTTACAGCTTCACAATGAATGCAACAACAACTGCAACAAGAAACGCAGCAACAACAGCAACAAGATGGACAATTCGATTGGAGTACAATGTTAGGTTCAAATTTAGGATTCGATCTGAACACCCCTCCAATAGAACCTAATTTCCAGCAGTCTATTCTGGTGCAGTTTGCTTCAAATCCTGCACATGAACATAATGATATCATGACCCCTCCCTTTGTGAATATCACCCCAATACAGTTCCCTGAGTTATTCTCACCTTCGTTCGATCTGTTAACGCCCACCTTGAATCAGTCGGGCGCGTCCACATTGAATCAGCCGGGCGCGTCCACATCTCATCACTCCACTCCCCATGGTCCCTCAATGTCTCATCACCCAAGTCACCATGAGTATGAGAATGAATACCAAACTGAATACCAAAAATTATGTAAATGTGTTGGGTAATCTCGAGTATGTCCCTCAATATGCATGGGGAGCCGCTACATTAGCTTATTTATATAAGTAGCTTGGCAAGGCATCCAGAATTGAGACGGCACAGATGTCGGGCTGCTTAACATTAATTGAGGTAAAAATTCAATTTCAATAATATTTCCAATTATATTTAATTAATACACTATTATTAACATATGTAACTAATAACTAAAAAACACATTTTTTTTATTTTCAGTGCTGGATATACGAGTACTTCCCTGACTTGCGCAAATGCGGCGAAGCTACCTCGTTTAACCCTGCCCACCCAAGAGCATCGTACTGGAACAAGACCCAAAAATTCAACAACTCGACACGGGATCTTGTACATTACCGCAAACTGTTGGATAATTACCCTTCGACTAATGTATGTTTATCATTCTCAATACACCCTTAATAGTAATAACGTCAGTAATAATTTAAGTACCTTAACAAAATGACATATACAAATATTTTACTTACTTTATAGGTCAATTGAACTCCATACGGCCGTCCATCGTCTATCCCTGCCCCCTCATTATTTCATGGATGCATTCAATTTCTTGACTTCGCCGAAGGGTATATGCCGAGGAGGGTTGCAAGGCAATATGGGAGAGTGTAACCCATACCGCCACCACCGATCGACTTAGATCTTGAACGTTCAAAATTCGAAGCCAGTGCAGAGAGGTACAAAAAAGTGTATGGACCCATGGTGGCATTTTGGAATGAAATGCAAAATCATTGTTACCGACTCGGGGGCCTTGGTACCTTTGCTGTAGGGAAGGACAGTACCACGGATGAGTATCCTGCATGGTATGCAAACATTACTCATCCGAGAGTGCACAACACTGCACACAGTGAGAATAATATTTATGTCAGTGGCATGTCGAGGTCAGCTCACCAAATGTTGGGACACGTGAGGCAAGAAACTCACGATTTGATGAATCAAGCTAGTGTTGATCCACAGTGTCCACCCTATATGAGGCCTCATCTTGGCTCGATTGCCCATCATGCCGGTACCGCGACGATCCCCGATCCTGCTTATTGGGGACATCAACACGCGTATCCCCCTGAACAATTCACACAAGACATAGCTCCTGGTTGGTGGTGGAACATATACGAATGGCAACAACAATAATACTTTTATTTTTTAGCAGAATTATTTATTTGTATTTTATTGTTTTATATGATAAATTAATATTACAATTTTTTATCTCTAGTTTATATGTTTTAACCTTTTTTTTTATAAAAATCAATAATAATATAGAAATTGATTGCTTATTTAAATCTATAAAAACTAATATATTTGTATATCTTATTAAAAAGTTAGTGCAAAAAAAAAATATCCGAAAATGTCAACAATTATAAATTATAAATATTTTTTTTATTATAAATCATAAATAAATAATTATAAATTATAAATAAATACAAATTATAAAAAATTCAAAATTAAACAAAAAAAAAATCGAAAAAAAAAAAACCGTCCATGTTCCACGCGACCGAACAGGTCTCGGTCGCATGGTCCACGCGACATAGACAATTTCCGTCGCATAGGCGGCGCGATTGACACAAAAAAAATTAATAATAATAAAGTCGTCGCATATGCCATGCGACAAAGTCTTACACGGTCGAATGGACAGCGCGACGGCGTGTACGAGAATCCACCCCATCAGCTGTCACTTTTGTGTATATAGCATAACTCGCATTCATCTTATCATTAGGCTAAACATTACTTAATGAAGACATTTTAATTTTAACATATGATGTATGTATGTAACATAACCCACAAAATTCAGGCAAGACATCTGGCCCCACTTGCCTTATTAAATTCGTAAATAAGCTTTGAAGTTTCCACGAAAGAGGATTAATGTCTATATACGTCCCATTTTTATCACTCTTTGTTGATTATATTTTCCAGTATTTCACATAAAACATGCACACATTAGTTCCAGTTCCATCCACCCTCGGATAGTGACGTCTTTAAGTGTATGTTTGTTTTGAGCTTATAATGGGCGTGAGAAATTATGGATTTTGAAGTTCTAGAATTTCAAAATCTTGACAAATAGTTATAATGAATTTTTGTTGTGGGATTTTATACGATAGGATGATGGAAAAATTGATTGTTGTGATATTATTATATTATTTTGAGTGTATTGGGTGAATAAAAAATAGATGATATAAGTGTATAGAGAGAATAAAAGTAGAGTAGTAGTAGGTGATTAAATAGAGTAGGGTTAATAGGATTTCAAAATTTTTACTTTAAGTTTTAAAACAAAATGGGGTTTAAGATTGTAAAGTCCAAAGTCCGATCGATATAGTCGCGAAACAAACATACCCTAATATTTCTCGCTCCTTTGCATTGCTACAGTCAGGGACTGACACATAATTTATAGTCAGTGGCCCAACTAATAATAAGCTAGCTAGGAGAGACTCTTATATAAGACAATATCATAAATAAGACGACGTTCCATTTAAGTATTTGAGTCACATTATTATTTAAAATATAGTTGAATTGAAGTTTCATTAGTTCGTGGGGCATATAATAGTTTTTGTCTAATAAAAGTAGTAATGTACTCTAATCAATCTGCGAGTTCATCAAAACAAAATTCAACAAATATATACATTTTCAACTTACATTTACCTTTTCAGAAAAACTATGCTCACTCGCATGTTAGGTGCATACCTTTTAATTAATAAGATCTTCGCACTCGTTCAATATTGAATTAGGTGGATAATCGAATTTATTAAGTCATTAGAATAAAATTCAACCAATTGATTATATGAGAGGTAAAAAAAATTCTACATTTGAATAAGACAATACCTTATAAAAGTTATAATACCATTAATTTACTTTATTTACCTTTTTCTTAATATGTGTGTCCACCACATCAAACATAAAATTGATGAATAGAGTGAGTAAAAAATAAGAATATATATAAATAATATTCACTCCGTCCAGATCTTGTTTACACAATTACTGCGTGCTCGAAGTTTGAGAAAAAATGATAAAGTGTTGGGGTAGAAAGAGTTGCTTATTAGTATTTTATGTGATAAATTAATAAAGTGTTGGGAGTAGAAAGAGATGTTTATTAGTATTTTATGTGATAAATTTAGTATTTCTATTTAAGGAAATGTGTAAACAAGATTGAGACGTCCAAAATGAAAATAGTGTAAACAAGATTGGGACGGAGGGAGTAACAATTAGTTACATAATATAATATCAAATTTTAATAACTAACATACCTTGATTTGTGGGAGTGGAACTATGAATTTTCAATAGAATGAAAAATCATGGAGAGAGAGAAGTAATGGAGAACATCGCGAAAACAGCTAGCAAGGATATATGTCTATATTTTATTTATTTTTAATTAAATAAATAAATATATTTATTTATTTATTTTTTTCTTAATTTTTTTTTCAAAGTTGAGGGGGCCCATTGACCCTCTTTCACCCCTATACATTTGTCCCTGTTTACAGCGATTGATCGCGGTCCTATAATATTGTAAATGAGATCAATCTAATATAAAATTAGTTTTTGTAATATTTTATGAAAAGTGAGGATAAAAATTATGGATAGTGAATTTATTTTTTATTTTTTTGGAATAAAAAAGTTATAGTGGGACGTCCATAAAAAAAAAGCGAGACAATTATAGTGGGACGGAGGAAGTACTAGACTGACTCATAAAATATTTTATTTTAAAGTTATAGATTGTCAACGACTTTTTTATATACATTTACTCTTGCAACTACATTCTGTGAAAAACTCTAGTAATTTTTTTTTTATCTATTATCACATTATAATTTAAAAATCTATGTTGATATATTAAATAAATATATTGACTAAATTAGCTCGTTTAAATTTTCTCTAACGTATTTTTTTTTATTAGAGGGTTGAAAATCTATAGTTGAAAGTGATAAGTTTTTTTTTTTTTTTGACTTTCATCAATTTAAAATTTTTAACCTATCACATTTTTAATCAAAATTTTATAATTTTAAGAACATGATACCATTAGAATATATTTAATTTAAAATAATTCAACTACTGATTAAAGACTAATGTCAATAGTACATACAATTCATTTAAAATAATTGGACTAATTAATTTTATCTGAGTATCATGTATAATAATCATGCAAATAAATATATATTATACATTTTTATATATATAATAACTAAATTTTAAAAAATACCCATATTAAGTACATAATTTATTATTTGTATTATTAGTGATTAAAGTGCAAAATATTGGTTTCGAGTTTAAAAACAAAAGTAATAATTTAGAATATGCTCAAAACAATGTGGGAAATTGATCCTTGTGCCTCTCACAACCAAAAACATGTATTCTACCATTTAATTTATATCCACTTTTTTGATAATTTTAAATTTCATAAAACAATTAGTAACAATGTTTCGGTATAACATTTTATTATTAGGTATGTGTAGATTAATTCATATAATTAAGTGTATCAGTTAAAAAAAATGTTGGAATTGGCTTTTGAATCAAAATAAAAATTCATATGAAACGGTCTCATGCATGAAACGGCGTGCAATCTAGCACAAGTCAACACTCACTCTTTATAAAATATTAAAACATTAATGTCCAAATTATATATGTTACGTCTCATCGTGAGAACGACTCACGCAAGTGTTGCTCTCTGATCAAAGCATCTCAAACTCAAAAGACAAGTTCTGAAACATTAGCTAGGTACGAAGATTGACTTGGTCCGCTTTTATATGTTTAAATAAATTATTTATCCAGTATGTCAAGTGTGGATAACTCAAGTGGTTAAATTTTTTGTACCTAAGACCCCGAGGTCTTAGGTTTGAGATACGGAGTAGGTCTAGTGTGAAAATTTTCATGTATGAAAATCTATAAAATTGCCCTAAATCAACCATCTATACCCTAAACACTAAATAATGAACCCTAAATTATGACATATTCGGGAACCATGAACCACTTGAGCCGAGTGAACCATGAACCACTCAATTTTGTTTTACCTTCACCAATTACAGAATTTGGTTGTAAATTAAAGTTTTTTCATGTATGAAAATTTTCATACTAGACTTTGTCTACTTTATTTTCTGTTGTGGTGATCCTCCTTGTGATGATTGCGGTTCCAATTGCATTGTGGTTGTTGTTCCAATCTATAACAAGCCGAAACGAAGTGTCAATTGTTTGATGGTAGAATAAATTATTATAATTAATTATTTAAAAAAATTATTATAATTAATTACTTTTCAAAAAACATTAAAAACAGTCACCCAGTAGACTCCATGCACCTCAACTACATTAGGGGTGTCGTAGGGATCTATGTTTTAAAAATCGAAACCGGAAGTTGAGCCGGACGACCCCAAAAAAAGGTTGGACCGGGGTCGGACCGGTCGGACCGGATTGAGCCGGATTGAGCCGGTATGACGTCATAATAAATATTATATATATATATATATAATATGCATAATTTTTTAAAAAATTCAAAATATAGAGTATGATAAGTGAATATAAAGTATCTAAACTCACTTCAAACTTCAAAGTTCAAACTTAAATTTCTAAACATAATAGAAATGTCCATTTACATAAATAGTTCCAACTTTCAAATTTCAATTTCCAAACATAATAGAAATGTCATCAACAATACAAAAGTCACAAGTATTAATTTTTATTTTTATTTTTTGATATTTAATTACTTGATATTTAAAATTTCAGAGATCAATACTAAAATAGTATTGAGATGATATTATAATTTTTATTTTTATTTTTTGACAGAGGAGATGATATTATAATTACACTTGAATTCATTAAATTTAATTTTTTAGAAACCTTCTAAAATAACATTTTAAAATTTGGAGCATACTTAAATTCTTTTTAAGAAAAATACATATTAATTGTATTTTATAAATGAAAAATGAAAAGTAAAGCCCAAAAAATGATAAATGGGCTGGGCTGAAAAAAAAAACAAAAAAGGGGGCCGGTTAAAAACCTAATCTTCTCTCTTCCTTCATATTCATCATTCTCCAGTTTCTTCTTCAATGGCGCCGTCGCCCGCCAAGCCATCCAACACCTGACAACCTCTCACGCCACCCGCTCTCTGCAGCCGCCGCCCACCGCCACACCCTCTCCTGTAGATGCCGAGCGACGCAGCCCCAGCCGCCGTCTTCCCGCCGCCTGAAGGTCGCCACCCGCCCGAAGGTCTCCGCCCACCCCCCTTTTTTTTTTTGTTTTTTTGTTGAAAACCGGTGAAAACCGGCGGTTCACCGGTTCCCGGTTTTCACCGGTTTTTGAACGGTTTTTCCGGTTTTGAGGTGGGCGGTCCAATAGCGGTTCTATACACCTCTATTGGGCCGCTTTGGGACGGTTCACCGGTCCGACCGGCCGGTCGGACCCGATTTTTAAAACATAGGTAGGGATTTAACTCAGGGGGACAAACTTTACTATAAAACAAAATAAAAAGAAAAATTGTAAATATGAAAATGAAATAAATTTACAATTAATTAGTTTCACATTTAATAGTAAAAACTCAATTAATTATAATATAGAGTACGTCTTGCGTGAATTGGTCTGACGATGAGACAAAATATAATTTGAGAATAGTGTTCTAATACTTTAAAAAAAGTGAATGTTAATTTTATTCATTTTCGAGAGCCGTCTCACTACAAGATCGAGCATCTCATACAAAAATTTGCATATAAAATATATTGTATATCTATTTAATATATTTAAGAGATGTGATTAAAAATTAATTGTATATGAAATAACATATAAAAGTTGACTGTAAAGTTTTGTACTTATATTGCTTAATTAGCAAATCTATACATATCTAATAACAAAATGTTGGGCCAAAATTTGATCAAAACAATTGTTACAAATTTTCTCATGAAATTTTAAAAACATTATCTAATGGGATGTAGCTCAAATGGTATAGCTAAATTTGTTTTGTCTTCTTTGCATGTGAGAGGTTCAAGGTTCAATTCTCCATTTCAACAACACATATATTTAATTATTTTTGAGTATTTTCTATTTTTTTTTAAACTTGGTCAATTTATACCTAACTAATAACAAAATATTATACAAAAAATAAAAATAAAAATTTGCAACAATTTTTTTTTTAGTATTTTCTAATTTAAAAAAAAAAAAAAAAAAACTAGATCAATTATACTTAACTAATAACAAAATATTATACAAAAAATAGAAATAAAAATTTGCAACAAAAAAATTTATTACAAATTTGTCATGAAATTTTAAGAGTTGTGTATGGAAGATTAAAATAATTATATTTTGAGTCATTTCTAAATTATTAATATTATTTTTGAACTAAATCTATTTAATTTTTCTGATACCTCGGTAATCGACCCAAGGACCATATAATACGAGGAACCAGAACCCACCGTCGAGTAGAAGGGGGTCCACTTCATAAAAAGCATTTTTTATAAATAAAGTAAAAACAATTTTTTATGTATTGGGTATATTTTAAAAACTAGATCTATGTATACCTATCTAATAATAAAATGTTATACAATAAAATATTATTACAAAATTATCATGAAAAATAATTTTTTTATAAATAATTAATAATATAAATAATAATTTTTTTTATTTAATATGGATACATATTTTTAAAAAATCAGTTACTCCCTCGGACTTTTTTAATTAGATTGACTTTAACACGGGGTTTAATGAGAAAGTTGTTTATTAACATTTGAAGGGAATAAAATAAACTTTTTATAAGGGTATTTTAGTCACTTTTAGATAATGAGACAAAAAAAAAGTTAATTTTGTATGTAATTATTAGGATATGAGATATAATTTAGTGATATTTGTTGGGTAATAGTTTGAAACTCTACAGCTATTTTATCGATATGTTGTGGATATGTTATTTCCACGACAGAGGATTAAAGCAGGCAAACGCTAGTTTCACTTTGGCCCGTCATCACAAGTCACAAATATATAGGAAAGTCACGTCTTAATTATATTTCGAGGTTTTCACATTGCATCATCATCAATCATCATCTTCTTCTTCCTCCGACTCCGTACGTATATATTCGTTCTCTCTTATTGTTGATGAATTATGACTTGTTTTAGTGCATTTTGCTCAACTTCTTTATTAGTTTTGTGAATATATCTGCAGCATATATAAGTTTTGATCTGATTTGGGAGAAGAAAGCGGTGTCGACTCAGAAAAGGCACGCTAGTTCCAGTTTCGAGGTTTTCATCGTCAATCATCATCAATCATCATCTTCTTCTTCCTCCGACTCCGTACGTATATATTCGTTCTCTCTTATTGTTGATGAATTATGACTTGTTTTAGTGCATTTTGCTCAACTTCTTTATTAGTTTTGTGAATATATCTGCAGCATATATAAGTTTTGATCTGATTTGGGAGAAGAAAGCGGTGTCGACTCAGAAAAGGCACGCTAGTTCCAGTTTCGAGGTTTTCATCGTCAATCATCATCAATCATCATCTTCTTCTTCCTCCGACTCCGTACGTATATATTCGTTCTCTCTTATTGTTGATGAATTATGACTTGTTTTAGTGCATTTTGCTCAACTTCTTTATTAGTTTTGTGAATATATCTGCAGCATATATATGTTTTGATCTGATTTGGGAGAAGAAAGCGGTGTCGACTCAGAAAAGGTTAAGTATGAGTGAACATGGTAAAACGACGTCGTACGACCTTGAGGCGGGAAATAGATACGTTTCTGGGTCATTCGATTTGAATAGATGGAGGGTAAGTTGAGCTGATCACATTTTAATTGTTATTCATTCATAAACTTTTTCTCTAAATTCTGATTATTGTAGGCTGTTAAGTCTAGCTATATTTTTTTGTTTTGAGATTATGTGGATTATTGAATTTCTGATTACAAAATTTAGGATCTTAAAACCATGCATGGTCTCTTTCTGCAATGATCCAGGGTTCGACCCCACAATTCCCAATCATGGTCGTTGCTTACAGTTTTACTTTTTTTTCATTTCCTACGACTTTAAACATTCCTTTTTTCTTCTCTTTCAATTCATATTTTGAATATTTCTAATACATAATCTTGTTTTAAAATAAATTTCAGATATTTTTATTTTATCTATTTAGTTGGGCCTTGTTTTCAAATTTTGAATATTAATTGAATCTAACTTGCAAATCAGGTGAGCAACAGTAGCTGTTGTGGTTTCTTTATATATTAAAAAAAATAATTATATGAGATGGACCAGACGGTATGAGCCCAAATATTAAGATAGAGATTTATCACATGTATGATACCATCTCACATAAACTCTATTCTCACATAAACTCCATTTATTGTATTATTATTGGAGAAATAATTTGGTGAAAACAAGTGTGTAAGAATACAAAAAAGACGATGTTTAAGAAAGTTTTTCCGTCTCTAAACACGGTTTAAGACGGATTTGCGATAGTTTTTTTTTTCCGTCGCAAATTTTTAACGATGGTTTTTCGAAAACCGTCGCAAATTTGAGACGGTTTAAATCGTCGAAAAGTTACCCGAATCAAGTTCCATTCGGGTCAAGTTTTCCTCGTTGATTCGTCTGTAAACCGTCTCAAAACCTGAATTTCTCGAAAAAAAAAAGTAGTCTGGGTGGTTCGAACTCGCGCGAACCACCCGAGCCACGAACCATATAACAGTAACACTGATCCACTTTGTATATAAGCCTTGTAAAGTCTCACAGAATATATAGTGAAACCCGCGCCACTATAGCGCCTGAGTGGTTTTCGAACCACCCGAGCCACGAACCATTTAGCATTAACACTGATCCACTTTGTATATAAGTCTTGTAAAGTGTCACAGAATATAGCGAAACCCGCGCCACTATAGCGCCTGAGTGGGCGTCGAACCACCCAAGCCACGAACCATTTAGCATTAACATTGATCCACTTTGTATATAAGCCTTGTAAAGTCTCACACAATATATAGCAAATTTCGCTCCCGGAAGGGATCGAACCAATATATAACGAATTTTGATCCCGGGAGAGATCAAACCCGCGTCGGTTGGGCGCCCCGGCGCTCAACCACTTAGATACTTGATTTCATTCGTTTAGTTTACAACATTAATGGTATATGTACACAAATTAAATGTTTAAAAAAAATTGAATCAATTTTTTTTATATATGTAATTTGATCAAACCTTTTAAAATTATAATTATTTTTTTATTATTTATAAATTCTAATTAAATTATGTTATATTATTTTAAAATTTGTATTTCTAATTATGTTACCTCAAAATTTCAAATTATCGTCCAATTTAATTTTTATTTATTTATATAACCTTTAAAAAATATAATCTCTAATACCTTTTAAAATTATAATTTTTTATTATTTATAAATTCTAATTAAATTATGTTATATAATTTTAAAATTTGTATTTTTAATTATGTTATCTCAAAATTTTAAATTATCTTTTAATTTAAATTAATTTTTTTATTTATATAATCTTTAAAAATTATAGTCGCTAATACCTTTTAAAATTATAATTAATTTTTTATTATTTATAAATTCTAATTATATTATATTATATTATTCTAAAAATTTTATTTCTAATTATGTTACCTCAAAATTTAAAATTATCTTCCAATTTAAATTAATTTTTTTTATTTATATAACCTTTAAAAATTATAGTCGATTATACCTTTTAAAATTATAAAGAAGTTTTATTATTTATAAATTCTAATTAAATTATTTTATATTATTTTAAAATTTATATTTCTAATTATGTTGCCTCAAAATTTCAAATCATGTTCCTTTAAATTATTTTTTTCTTTATTTATATAAATTTTAAAATTTATAATCGCTAATTGATTTATTTTTTATATTAATTTCTACTTTAGTTATGTTATATTATTTAAATTAAAATTTTAGATAAAACTAAATTGTTATTTAATAAAAAAAATTAAATATGCAAATAATTATCAATATTAAAAGGGTGCGGCTATATACACCTACTAATTTGCTTTGTACCCCCACTTGTTTTCTTATTTTTTACAAAAAATTACATTTTATAGAAAATACTAATATATCCTTTCTAATTAATAAAAATAAGTAAATTTACTAAATACACCCACTGCCAAATTTCATGAATTCACTCAAAAAAATATCTACTTCTCCCCAAACCAATGAAACCTTAAATCTTGAATTCTTCAGAACTATCTGGCTTCCTACTTCTCACTCCTTTCTTGTGATCGATATATTTGCCATTATTTTTCTTCTATTTTAGTTTGTGTTGTAATTCATATCAATGGGGTGCCTTGTATTGACACCAATGGAAATAAATGGAAATGATGTGCCATGACCGATGGGTATTCTATTTTTCAGCTTTTAATTAATTAATTGGTAATTGTGATAATTGTGTTGTATTAGAGATAAATGGGCGTGTATTTAATAAAGGGGGTGAAAATATTATTTTAGGGGGATATAGTTGTAAAATTAAAAGTGGGTATACTAAATAAAAATTGAACATAAGTAAAATATAAAGTGGGTATATAAAATAGTGGGTGAACATAGTAAATTGGTGGGTGTGAGTAGTTGTGCCCATATTAAAATGATAGTCAATATGGTAATTACAAATTAAAATTTTAATTATTCTTCCATTTTCTTCATCATCATCGTCGTCATCCTCTTCATCCTCATCTTCATTCTCATCTTTGTTTTCGTTCAATTCCTCCTCATCGCTCTCATGTCTACCATATCTAGATTTGCAGATGTTAAATCTATAGAAAGCTAAAATCTCCTGAATCCACCTCAGTTTGAGTCTCTATACCTTCCATTTGGAACGAAATTTCTTCCTCTTTACTTTTATTCGTTTTAGGAATTTCCATCAATGATCTTCTTTTTACTTTGCAAACAACCATCCAGTCATTATTTGACTGCGCCCCTAGGTATGTGCAATAGTGTACTTGAGTTACTTGAACAACACATACAAACGGATCATACCCGGGATATTTTCTTTTTGGATTAATATCGATCAGTTTATAATCTAAATGGATTCTTGTTCTGTATTGGACGAATCAAATCAATCACACTTGAACAACACTACGGTCTTCGTAGGATATCTGGGGTATCCCAGATATCCTACTTCAACGACTTTATTTTAGGAATTTTTTTATTCATTAAAATTGTAATTGTAGTCTTTCATTTATTATTAATTTTTTTAATAATTGCAAATTAAATATTTTTAATTAATCTAACAATACTACTAATCAATTTGTGATTATAATACGACAATTGTTCAACTAAAACTAGTCTATTAAGTACCATGAAAAAACTAAATTGTTTTAAATACTTAAAATTAAAATATGCAAAACAAAACAAGTTCAACATAAAAAAAAAAACACTAAACATCATCAACAAAATAATCCTCCTCCTCTTGCGGCTGGCGGCGGATCTCTTCGGTGCAATTCGTTGTGCAGATTGTGGGGGAAGAAGAATAATGGATTGCATATATTGTTTCAGATTTGAGACGGTTTTCAAAACCATCTCAAATTGAGATGAAAAAACCGTCTCTAAATCGATTTTGAAATTTTTAGACGGAAAAACCATCTCAAATTGGGCAGTGGCAATTATTGCGCACCACATTTTGTTTTCCGGGTCCAAAACCGTCTCAAATTTGACCCGTTTAATTTGAGACGGTTTTTTCTGTCTCAAAAATAAACAAAACCGACGTCATTTTACAACTAGTCAAATTTCCGTCTCAAATGCCATCGCAATTTGCGATGGTATCTAAAACCGTCACAAATTTGGTCAGATTTGACCGTTTGACCTCATCCGTCTCAATTCCATCTCAAAACCGTCGCAATTTGAGATGAAAATTTTTCCGCCTAAATTTTTTCATCTCTAAAAAGCGTCTTATTATAAATTTCATACTATAAACAAGTCTCACCGAATGCCTACTTTAAAACTTTTTGTATGTTTTCCAATTTCGATCTGGAGTTCTAAATCGGAACCTTTGGTATATACAATGTTTTGTTAGAAAGAAATGGGTAAAATATGCATCTTTAGTTTTCTACTAAAACGAGTGTTGTTAATGCTCCAAGTTAGAATATAACATATTTGAGGTGTATCTTTCAAAAAAAAAAAAAAACATATTAGAGGTGTAAAATATGAGAGAATTCAAAAGTAGTATACATGTTTACTCAAATTGATGACTGACATGTTGCAATCTCCAGGAGGAGAATAGAGTTGGCGCTACTGAACAATGGCGACGAGCTGCTAAAGTGTTGCGCTCTCCGTCTTACGCAAGAATCCATATCGAACCCAAATGCTTCCAAAGAATGGACAAATCACTGCTCGCTAAGCTAGTCAAAGAGAAAATGAGTGACCAGCTACATGTATTTGGAGGGGTTGAAGGGGTGTTCTCCGAGCTCCAAACCCATGTTGAAAATGGAATCAAGGACGATGCTCCAGCCATTTCGTCCCGCATACAATGCTTTGGTTCCAACACGATCCAGATGCCATCTCCAAAGGTGTCGCGAATAGCGTTTGCAACCTTGAAAGACCCACTCTTTGTTCTAATGCTCCTCACTGCTTCACTGTCTATGGGTTTTGACATCAAAAGACACGGGGGCCTCAACGGAGTTTATGATGCGCTATTCATCTTTGGTTCCTTATTTCTCGTAATGGCCGCCATTTGTGTTAGCAATATCTGGGCTGCGACACAATTTCAAGCGCTATCCAAATCCAACAATAGTATTTCCACTCTTGTCATTAGAGATGGGAGGACACGAAACATTTCAAGAAATGATGTTGTTGTTGGAGACCTTGTCTGCTTGCAAATTGGAGATCAAGTTCCAGCAGATGGGTTGCTCCAAAAAGAGATATCGTTCCAAGTAAATGAATCATGCCTGACAAGCGACCCCAACTCACTGAAACTTCCGTTCTTGCTTAGTGGAAGCAAAGTGACCAATGGTTCTGCTAGAATGCTCGTCACTGCAGTAGGTATGGACACAAATTGGGGAGAGATGATGAGCTCGAAATGTCCTGCTGATATTAAGACGCCTTTACAAGTGAGGCTACACAAGCTGACCTGTGATACAGCTAAGGTTTGTCTAGCTGTTGCATCAATGGTCCTCATCGTATCGCTGATCCAGTATTTTACGGGGAACATGAAAGATGATAGTGGAGCAGTGCTTTATACCTCAAGCAAGAGCATCCGTCATGTCTTTCAAGACATTATTGGGATACTCATTGGGCCCATAGTCATTGCAACAACCACCATTCCAGAAGGCCTACTACTGGCAGTCACGATAACTCTCGCATACTCTGCCAAGGGAATGGCAGCTGAAAACGTGATAGTGAGAAATATTGCAGCCTTTGAGAGAACCGGCTCGATAACAGCAATCTGTGTAGACAGGAGCAGCACCATCTCTCCAAAAGTGGAACGTTTTTTGCTGGGTGGAATGAATTCTAACATGAAGCACAACCGACAACTGAGAAATGCAGAATTTCTTCAATTAATACATGAGGGAATCGGGTTGAATGCCATCTCTGGATCTTGTTCTGTACTTGATGAGCTCCAAACTGAAAAGGCAATTCATGATTGGGCAGTTCAAGAAATAGGAATGAATTTAGCTCAACTGAAGGAAAATTGTAGCGTGCTCGATGCCAACAGCAACCTGCAGAAGAAACATGGCCTTGTTTGTATCAAAAGGAATGGTGACAACAGACTACATGTTCACATGAATGGATCAACAGATAAGATTCTGTCCATTTGCTCTCATTACTATGAAGCTAATGGGGAAGTCAAAAGAATTGGCACTGATGAAGGGAAAAAATTCAAAAAAATTGACGAAGAAATGAAGAACAATGGCCTCAACTGCATTGCATACGCACATGCAGCTATGTCAGGGCACCTTAAACATGCCTATCCCAGGCCCATGGATTGGACCTTGATAGGATTTTTAGGTCTGAAGGATCTGTTTCGACCCAACATAAGCAACGCTTTGGGAGAATGGCTACGAGCTGGAGTGAAGGTCATAATGATCACAACAGAAGATTTCGTAAAAGCCAAAGAATCAGCTATGATGTGTGGTATATTCAATCCTAGCCAGATCATAGCATCAGATGATATCATTGAGGGCATGGAATTTAGAAATATTACCGAAGATCAAGAGAGACTGAAAATAGTAGAAAAAATCAGTGTGATTGCTGAAGCCTGTACTTCGGACAAGTGTTTGTTGGTGCAATGCTTGAAACAGAAAGGCCATAGAGTTGCATTTATAGGAGGCTTTCCGGGTGATGAAGAAGCGTTCGAAGAAGCTGACGTGAGTTTCTTTCCTGAGATCCAAGAATCTCGATTCATGATGGGTAAGTCAGATATCGTCATCAAGGATGGTAGTTTTACTACCATAGCTAGTGCCATGAGAAGGGTAAGAGGTATGCACAACAACATCCAGATCTTTGCACAGTTCCTGCTCACCGTTACTATTACCTCTCTGATAACAGACTCGATGTCAACAATTTTTGGAGGAGAGCCCCCAAATATCAACATAGTTGCAGCCATTTCATCCGGTAGGATTCCGTTTGCAGCACTACAGATACTGTGGGTGAAGTTGATAGTAGGCACATTAGCGGTTCTAGCTCTTTCAATTGATGATCCTGCTGAAAGCCTAGTGAAACTGATGCCTGTGAAACAAAGGGGACCATTCGTAACCAACATAATGTGGAGGGACATCATAGGACAATCTCTATGTCAAATCATGATCGTACTTACAGTGCAGTTCAAGGGAGAATCAGCTTTTAAATTGACTGCCACAGAAAAGGACACTGTGATCTTCAACATCCCTATTCTTTGCCAGATCTTTAACCTATTCAACAGAGTGAAAGGAAAGAACATCTCTGAGATACTAACCAAGAATAGGCTATTCTGGATGGTTATTGGTTTCATAATTCTTTTGCAGGTTGTTATTGTGGAATTGCTGGGAAGGTTTGCTGACACGGCGAGACTCAATTGGAAGCAATGGAGAGGCTGCATTGGAATTGCCATTACATCTTGGCTGATAGGTTGGATACTTGGGAAGATACCTGTTCCTGAGGCACCCTTCTTCTGCTGTCCCTGTGACCAAAGTGCACAAGAATGATGATTCTTTTATCATCAAATTACTATTATTTTAATAGCATTCAAAACTGTTAGGAACTTTCTATGTTGTAATATTTGCAATCACAAGTGGTGGCTTAAAGTCACCCAGGTTGTGGGGGGTGGGGTTCAACAAACCTGTATAATAAATTATAGAGTCTTGTTTTGTTGAGGAGTTACTTAAGAAGGAAACTTGGAATAATTAGCACATGATAATTCTAAATATCTGTAATGAAGCTCTGCAGTCAAGCTCATTTCTAATGAAGACAAACACAACAATCAATTCCATTCATTACAGCAGAAACCCAGTTATTAAACAAAGTGCAAGTATACATTTGCACAAATCACAGTAATTTTGGCATGTTATATTACAGAAAATGATCATACAACCCTGCCTCACTATATTATTGAGGTACAACATATTTTAGCAAAGCAATCATTCATTCATAATAGATATGGAGGAATTAGTTCTCCCAAACATAATTTACACAAGAAACAATCTCAAACTGGAACAGGTTCGGGCACTCTACCATTCTCGGCTGGAACGAGACCTTCATAGTATTCCACCAACACTTTCCAACCACCGGGGCACATAAATCCATTCGGAGGGTTTTCCTTGTTCTTCGCCAGGGTTCGCATCTGTAGAAACGGGGCAAAGAATAAGCAGCAATTCATGGGACAAATAGACGGCAAAATTTATAATGAAATTTTCAACATTCAGATACCTTGGTGCCAGATATGAAGACAAAGTCTTGAGCCCTTGATGGATCAAAGAATGCCATTTTACCTTGAGTCTTGTCATATGCAGCCACCTGCAATTAATAAATTCCCGTGTTCTTAATTTCAAGATCTTTTTTTAATTCATATTCCTAGTCAATTGATCTTTAGTCTTCTGGTTTTGTGAAGCAAGATCACTTGAGATTTATTACCGCAATAAAAACAAAAGAGAAGGTCTCTTGTGGACCAGGCTCACGCGAACTATCTTGTTTAGAGTAACATCTTTTAGCACATGGAGTGACAATTTTAGCATAGAAAGTATCACTATTTAAAAAATGTTTGATTTTATGTGTTATCCTTCTTTTTTTTTTTTTTTGACAACTTATGCGTTATCCTTCTTAAAATCACTAAACAATGGTAATATGTATGCTAAATAGTACTACTTTGTATGCTAAACTGTAAATCGAGTTCATAGAAGTTCTTATCAAAACAAAAATGTGGAGGATTGTTGATTTACCTTGAAGGGCAAGATGTTGAGGCGCTCCAATCCAGGAGCCATGCTGAGGACCTTCTTGCCATGGTCAGCATCATAAAGGTCTCTTTTCTCAACAGGATGGCTCATCCCAGCTGGGTCCCGGCCAACAATATAAAAGTTGGCACCTGCATTGATTCTCGCCTTCGCATGCCATTGTACCTCAGTAGGCCCGGCATAGTGCATGGGCGACGGGAAAATAGAAACAACCGTAGTTTCGGGGTCCAGAACACCATCTTCAAGAACCTAAACAACAAGAAATATTAGCACACCACATGGCCAGGTTTTCCATTACAAGTTTCTTGCAATATGCATGATTATGAATCATCATTATAAATTTAAATGGCCAATTAGATCGAGTAGATAGATCTGATCTATATTCTTCATGGAAGTGATAGTTGAATAAAAAAGCATTACCAAACTTTTTTGTTTTGCCAAACCTTCTCGTGTTGTTTCATTCGCCAACTAAGTGGAACATCGTCCTCTTTAGTGTAACCTCCCAAGGGGTGGAGCAAGAGGACGGGATTCTTGTATCCCATTTCAAGAAGGCGACGACGAGTGTCGGTCATCAGTAGAGCGTGGCCATTATGCACCGGATTTCTGAGCTGGAAAGCGAACACTGCATCTGCATTGCGTCTCTCAAATTCGTCTCGCAGTTGGGCAGGGGATAGACGGAACCGATCCAAACCATCGTTGTACTTGATGGGAGCTATAACCTCTAAATCACCACCAATCAACCAGTCGCCAGTACCAGAAATAGCTTTTTCAACATAGGGAAGACCAGGTGCTGTGGTACCCCAGGTTCTAGCTATTCTTTCTTCTTTGTTGTGCTTGTATATCTCAATGCTGGGAGTTATAACACAGCATGTAAGAGATTACTATTTAGGGAAAGAACGAGATTTGTTTCAACTAGTAATCAGAACATAAGCAGTTTACAACCAGAGCAAAACATAAGATCCCACATAACATAAGAAAGATAAATAAAAATCAATATCTCCCCTAGTAATGCAAATATATACGTCAGTAGAGAAACAAAAATTGAGAAAACAAATAAATCGTGCAAGAACATGATTGTAGAATATAAGAGTTCCTATTATGATATAAAATTATACAAAGGGTCTCACATTCTCACACATCAAAATACATTTTTTCATTAACAAACTTAACTCCAAAATTTTGAAATTTTCAATCTAAACATATTCTCTTTTACACAAAAATAATATACCTCATAAACTACAGTGGAAGTAGGGGAAATTTAAAATATGAACTGAAAAATGAAACCAAATATTTCCCGGGACTCAAAACAAACCCTGCAAGAATTTCATCTAGCTACTAGACATACAAGTCGAAGAAAAAAGAAAGGATATTCATCAATCCAAATTCTACCAATAATAAGTATTTCAACTAACTTTTCAGTGAATTTCATAATCTCACATCACCGAAAAAGTCCCAAATGTCACTTTTACGGGGTGTCTGCAATTGATTGTGTTTTCAAATTAGTTATTTAAATTGATTTTTGCAGGAGAATCAAAAGTATTTGAAAATAATTTGTCAAAAATCTCAAAACTTGGTCTATAATAACTTCGGAGAATCAACTTAAAAGTGACTAATTAACAACTAAAAGAGTCTGAAAACATTATAATCTGTTTAAAGAAATAAAAAAAGTGATTTGAAGTTGTTAATCTTGTTTGCAAACACCACCTTACTGCTAGAAACAGTTGCCATGATGAATCACTGTATAGTTATGCATATGTACCCAGTCAACATCCACTTGCTTAGTAAGTGATTGCCATGTATATTTACACCTCAATCAATATTATGCATTTAGAAATCCAAATAAACCTCTTTAACATAAAAAAATCACGAAAAAACTATTAACTTATGTCATAATTTAGCCCTCAAGATTGATCACCACAAGTGGGACCAAGCAGTAGGGCGTGACCAATTTGAAGAATACCACATTAACGTCCCATCATAACCATCCAAATTATATTTGTACTGTAGTTCTCAAATTACTACCTTCGTCCCAAATCAGTTTTCACATTTGACTTTTACACGCGTTTTTGCGAGCGAGTTTTGTATTAGTAATTAAAATGATAAAGTGACTTTTAAAGAGGGGTTTGATACATAAGCACATCATCTATCATACCCCTTCTTAAAAATTATTTTATCATTTCAATTATTAATACAAAACTCGCTCGCAAAACCCCATGTAAAAGTCAACTGTGAAAACTGATATGGGAGGAAGGGAGTATATTCTATTAGCACCTCGAGAAATAAGTATAAAATCACGAATATCTCTACCAAATTATTCCAGAAAAATTGGCACCTTTATCCAATGAAAACTTCCATGTTCCTATGAGATAGTAACTAATTACTTAATTTTCATCCCAAATCACAAAATCATTTCCCAATAACTACATTCTAAAATTGAAATCACAGTTTCAAATCGAATGAAGTGCTAAAATAATTCAATCCTAAACACAGGGCAAAAACTAATTGAACAAGTAAAACAGAGTAAACACCAATCGATTTCAAAACCTAAATCAAAGAGCAATAAATTAATAATGAGAAAAATGCCCTCACTCGTTCAAAACAGCAACAACATCATCTTTCTCATCAACAAGCGCCACTCTGGCGGACGACCCGATCCTATTCTTCTGGGCGTCGTCGATCGCCAGCACAATCGGCACGGACATATTCACAACCGACCCGTTCTCGAGGCGGAGGGAATTGAAATGAAGCGTTTGGAGGAACTCAGACTGTCTCATGAAACCCTTCAACGGGCTGGCCCAGCCCTCGCTGAGCACGTGCACCCATTGCAGATCAATCATCGACAGCCCGATCTTAGGCAGGTTTTGCGCCTGCTTGAGTTTCGAATCCTTCTCAGATTCCGGAACAAAGAGCTCGACGAGCCGCCCGCCATCCGGGTCGATTAGGGAAGCTGAAATTCGGGCGACGGGTCGGGTTCGGGCGGCCCGGAGGGGGTGAACGGGGAGAGTGAGGGGTTGAGCGAATTGGAGTTTTGGTGGTTTGGGGAAAGTGTGGTGGGATGGGATTGAAGCTTTGAGGTAAAGAGCCATGGATGCCATTTTAGGCTCTCTCTCTCTCTTTGTTTTTCTTCTGCACTGCCTTTGTGGTCAGTTATATTATTTGGAGCGAGGGAGAAGGGTGTTTTGGGGATAAATATTGCAGGAGTGTGTCCAAAAATGATTTCAAATTTAAAGGATACTTATACAGTTATACAGTTATACTGACGGTGACAAGTTACATCTTGCAACTTAAGAGCAGCTTCGTATGACCGACTAATAGCTATGTTCTAAAAACCGGAACCGGAAGTTGAGCCGGACGACCCCCAAAAAAGGTTAGACCGGGGTCGGATCGGTTGGATCGGATTGAGCCGGATTGAACCGGTGTGACGTCATAATAAATATTATATATATATATAGTATGCATGACTTTTTTTTTAAATAGTCTTGGGCTATAAAATATTTTATTCAACCTCCACGGCCCATTACTAATTTTGGGCGTGAGGTATCAATATGGGGCTAAAACTAAAAGGCTTGAAGAAACAACAGGTCATCAGCTTTTATTTTATTTTTTTACTTTATTTTAAAATATGTACCTAGAAAGTAGCAATCACGCAACCTTTTTTACTAAGTATACAACTGTTTGTATCTTATCAGTTATCAGAAATCAGGAACTAAGAAATATTTTTCAAAATATTCATCTTCTGCATCTTCCTCTCCAATTCTTCTTTCTCCAATATCCACAGCAAGCGGAGAGATGCGGGCTTCCTCTCCACAATCGGCGCCGTCGCCCACCAGCCAGCCACCATTTCCGCCGCCGCCCACCACCGCACCCGCCACCGTGCCCGCTGCAGCCGCGACCATCTCCCTCGCGCCACACAAGCGCACACCCTCTCCTGTAGATGCTGAGCGACGCAGCCCAGCCGTCGTCTTCCCGCCGCCCGAAGGTCGCCGCCCGCCCAACCGAGCGCGGCGGACGGCGTCGGGCCTCCCCTTTTTTTTTTTGGTTTTTTGTTGAAAACCGGTGAAAACCGGCGGTTCACCGGTTCACCGGTTCCCGGTTTTCGAACGGTTTTTCCGGTTTTGAGGTGGGCGGTCCAATAGCGGTTCTATACACCTCTATTGGGCCGCTTTGGAGCGGTTCACCGGTCCGACCGGTCCGATCGGCCGGTCGGACCCGGTTTTTAAAACATAGACTAATAGTAATGATAATGAGTATTATTGAGAGATTAATTATTAAGAATTATTGATTATATTATTATTATTTAGTTAGAATATCAATAATGAGTATAATGTAAGATGAGTTGAGTAAGTAGGAGTAATTAATTGTTTACTTCTATTCTCATTACTTGTGTATCAAAACTATCAAGCAATATAAATAGAAGTGATTTTCATTACTCACTTCCATTAACCCCAACCAAGGGGCCATAAATGTATTTTTTTAATGGTATTAGTTGTTTAGTTTAATTGATTATATTTTTTTTTATAACTCGATATTCGGTCAATTTCAAGAGTTGATAGTAGAGGAGCATATTTCTAAGTTTTAAGTCTACATCACTTGGTCAACCCTTGGGGATTAGATTGATTACCTTTTACTTAATTGTAATATAATTCATAATTTTGGATAATGGTATAAATCACAAATTTTAAATATTGTTGTAAATTAGATTTTCGAATAGTCTTTTCTTGCATTCATGTGTAACGTGATTTGTCGACATGACACAAAAAATTTGCTCAAAAGACTAATTTGCACAAACGAGTCTCACGTCAGTGAACCACATCACGGATGGGTGCAAATGAGACTACACAAAAATCTAATTTGGGACGGTAGTTAAAGTTGGTTTATTTATAATTATCCAAAGTTCTAAATTATATCACAATTAAGCAAAAAGTGATGAATTTTCCTTTTTTCATATCACATCCTCCAAATTTAAATACACATTCATCTCTAATATAATCTACACTTATATTACTCACATTATTTATATAATTATTTTTATCTCATTAACTCATTCTTTCTTGTATCCTTCTCTCAATTACTCTTTCTTCCATGTACTTTTCTTTCGCATCATCATTAAACTTACTAACTAACAATAATAAAATAATAATATATAATAGTAATTGAAAAGTATTTTATCACTTAAAAGAATTGGTTTGACATAAATTTGGATCCAATCTCCTTATCCCCATTAAATTTTTTTCCTTATTCTGATGTGCTTCACCCACCTCCAACTGAAATCAAATGCTCCCAAAACATATTAATTGGTCAAAATTATTTACTTTTATTGAAAAATATAAATTATATTTATTAAAAAATATTAATTGTACATCAATTGCATCGTAAAATTAATGCATCCAGTGTTACTCAATATATAAGAGGTAGCATCAGAACAATATTTGTCATCTTCGATACGCATAATGCATTTTTCACGTGTAATTTAAATTATTTGTTTTTAACTGATGAAGTTAGTTATGTAGTTTTTTTGTTTTTTCACAAAACTCTCATGTAAAACTTAACATAGTATGAAATTGATATTACACTTATGAATTAATACAATTATTTTTACTAACGAATACGTTAGAAGGTTATAATATTAATTCATAAATATAATAATATACATTGATAAGTGTTATGATGTTAATTTATAAATATAATGATATAAATTTTATATTGTGAACAAATTTTACCGAATAATTACTCTTGTTTTTTTACTTTAACTTATCACACACACGTACTTTTATTTCTACTTATTTTTTTCTCATATGAGGAATGGATATTAACAAAAAGCATATAGTGAAAAAATGTGTCAAATTCAAAGATTTAAGGGTATGTTTGTTTCAGGATTCATCGGATGAATTTAGGATTTTACAATCTAAGTCACATAGTAGTTTAAGATTTTCACATCCAGCTTTCATATCTACTTCTATAAAATATATTTATACATCTATTTTTACAAAATTCAATAAAATCATATCATCATTTTTCTTACATCCACTTATTCTCTTTTCTACTTTTCTCTCACTCAATATAATATTATAATACAATATTAATCACTATTACATATTAATTTGATATAAAATAAAAATCTCACTTTATTCATCAAAATTTTCAAATTCATAGAATTTCAAAATAATGACTTATCCCGCACACCTAAATTCCAAAACAAATATACCCTAAAGGAGTGAGTTATATAAAGTGGAAAGCACGTGGGATAAGTGGAAAATCATGGAAGTTTGGAAGGATTGAGGAAGTTGGATTTTAATATGTTCAAATAAAGAGGTTAACTTTTGGGGGATGAACCTAGACTCAATTTAGAGTTCAGACAAGTACCAATTGTGCTTATGTTTTAAAAAATGGGTTGCACATGCTGATGGACTGTTACTCGATAAGTCCAAAATAAATCGATGCAAAATGTTGGATTGCATGACTTTTAAACCACCTATAAAGTGTTTAAAAGCGGGAAAAGCTGAAAAAAAAATAAAAAAATACTGCCCAGTTGAATCAGTTAACTCGCATCTTTGACATTATCTATACATATTTAATAACAAAATATTGGGCAAATTGTTATAATTTTCTAATAAAATTTAAACATCATAACAAATTTGATGTACCACAAATTTTATAACAAATATTTTTTATCTTCTTTGTATGCAAGAGTACAAGGTTCAATTCTCCATATCTACCACACATATATATTAATTATTTTTTAAATATTTTCTAAATTATTAATATTATTTTTGAACTAGATCTATTTATATATATATAATAACAAAATATTATATCAAAAAAGAAAAAAAAAATCAACAAAAAAATTATTACAATTTTTTTGTGAACTAAATCTATTTATACATATATAATAACAAAATATTATACCAAAAAAGAAAAAAATTCAACAAAAAATTATTACAAATTTATCATAAAATTTTAAAAGTGACACATTAATGATTAATAATATAAAATGTTATATTTTATAGGTGATATGAATATATATTTTTTTTTTAAAAATCAGTTACTCCTCCCATCTTTTTTTTAGATTGCTCACTTGATTTTGACATGGGTTTTGATGAGAAAATTCTTAATTAATATTTGAAAGTAATAAAATAGCTTTTTGATAAGATTATTTTGTCAATTTTAGTGAATAAGATAAAAAATAAGTTAACTTTGTATGTAATTATTAGTGACATGTGATGTAATTTAGTGATGTTTGTAAGAAAAGCATTGGCTGTATATAGTTTCTTTATTCTTTATTTGAAGTATGTGATAAAATATGAACTTTTTGGATTTTGAGCAATCTAAAAAAAACGAGAAGTATTGTATATATGAAAATGTATAATTTATATACTTATTTGTATGATAATATTACATGATATTGGATTTAAATTGATTAGTCTAATTACCATAAATTAGTTGCATAAGCTATTGACATTAGACTTAAATTGTTAGTTGAATATTTTTTTATTAAATTATTAGTTGATATTATTAGTTGAATTGTAAAATAACACTAGGTTGGTTGTGATAAAACTCGATTTGTTTACTTATTTGTATGATTCTTTTATAGGATATAATATTTAAATTGATTAGTCCAATAATGGATGGATCCAAAAAACTTTCATGACTGGGGCACAAAAATAAATAATATAACAAGTAGATTTTCCTGGTGAACACGGGTTCACGTGAATTCTATTTTTTTAGTGTCACGATTATGCATATACAATTATACACTATTACTATCTTAAAAAATATTTAATTTTTTAAACAGTGATAGTGCATATACATAATATATCTACAAATTTTTTTAGATGAAATATTTGCATGATTAACTAATTATAACACTTTTAAAAACTCATTTAAGTCACTATATACATATAATATAAGTATTACTCTTAATAATTAAAATATATATAACATACTTTAAAAGAATATGGGGGCACGTGATCCCAACATAGGATATGTAGGTTCATCATTGAGTCCAATTACTATGAATTAGTTGCATGTACAATTGACATTAGACCTTGTATTGTAAAACGATACTGGGTTGGTTGTGATGAAACTTGATACCCATATTTTTAAAATAAAATACTAATTGAGACTAACTTAGGACAAAGAGTGTTGATTTCGGGAATGACACTGTCATCATCAAATAGTAGACTCTCTTTAACATCTTAGAAAGATAATTTTGACTAATGATATCTTATGGTGTGATCATTAATAAGAATTATAGACAATTATTAAAAATATTGAACTTTCATAAGGAGATCAATTTCAATCATGGATAGTTATATGTTATCATGTTTAGAGTAACTAAAGGGGACAATTTGAAATTTTTGACATGCAATGAAAATTGGGAAGACGATAATAGGTGACAATCAAAGTGGTTTAGAAGGAAATAATTTAAAATGGTAAGAAAAAAATACCTTGAAATTTGCATTATTTTACAATGTAAATTTTTTAAGTAGTTGGAGCGCCACCCATTTCTCATGTCTGATTGCAAAAGCAAAATATATTCATAAATCGTGTGTTGCATCTAAATAAATAAAAAAATGAAAATGAAAAAAAGATTCTTATTATTATTATAAGTAAAATAATTTTTTATAATTTATTTAATACAAAACGGAATACATTTTATATTATGTTCATTTTATACTCACAAACCAAACAACACGCGGGTGATATACTAGTTTGAAAAAATAAAATAAAATCCAGGGCTAATTTGTAATTTTTAATACTTATTGAAAAATCCATCTTGCAATTTTAGGAGCTATTTTACAATTTTGAAAAACTATATTGAAAAAATAAATTTAAGGCAAAGTATAGGGTGAACAAGTTTCACGGTGAAACTGGTTAAGGAGTGTGACTTGTATTACTAAAGAGTGTGACTTTTTACTATAAAGGGTATTACGCATAAAAGTGAAGGGTGTAATTTATATTATAGCAGAGGATATCGTAGTGATAACTGAAGGGTGTGACTTATATTACTAAAGGGTGTGACTTATATTACTAAAGAGTATGTCTGTAAAAAAAAAAAAAACTAGCTTCACGGTGAACAAGTTTCACAGCATATCAACTCTAAATTTAAAGGACTATTATTTTAAAAAATACAAATGATTAATTATAATTTATATATATTAAATATATATTATGTAATTATGATATCATATCAATTTAACCGTTTGAATGACATTCAAACCCGAGTTCAATCAAAAGCGCTAAAATTATCTGAGTCAACGTCTGTTTCCGCCCTCAAAACATATGTTAATCCAATTTTCCTAATTTAATGTTTATCCAAAAGCAATATTTATTAAAATTTTAAATTACATTTGGTAAATGAGATCCATGAAAGAACTAGTCGTAATATCACGTGGAGAATTTTTAATAATAATAAATTTATTTAATAATAATAACTTCAGTTACCAAAAACCTACATTTTCGGTACCCAAATATCTTTCTTTATATATTTATGTTCTAAAAATAATTGATGTTTTAGTCTTTTTGGTACAATTAAAAAAATAGTAAATAATGACAATTTTTCTCTTAATTAATGAAAAAAATCTTTCATCATATTTCATAATTTTATTTTTCCGTTAAAATCTTTCACTTTTCTACATCTTTTTACATTCCATAAATTAAAAAAAAAAAAAGTATAACAGAGAGAAAGGATAAAAAATAATGCTAAAACATCATTTAATTTAAAAAGAAATTGATGTGGAAACATCAATTATTTTTAAACGGGGGAGTATGATTTATTCTTTCTGAGAAATTCGTTTTTACTTAATATTGGTTTCGTAATAAAAAATGATTTCAGCTAATCGTGTGGTATTTGGCAAGAGATTCAATTCTATATCTATATACTCAAATAAGTGTCTGGTGTAAATTTATACTATATTTTTATACATTATTTGAGCTAATATATTTGTATTGTTGACTTCTTTTTTGTCAACCAAATATAGAAAGTTAAGTTCTATGATATTTTTTAAAAAGATAATCAATTACAATTGTTCATTCTACTACCGGACATATAACATATTTTTTTCGTTTCGTTATAGATCAAAACTGCAATCCGGAACGGTAACCGCACAAGAGGATCATCACAAAAAGAAATAAAAAAAAAATTCTCCGTATCTCGAACTCAAGACGCCAAAGTCTTAGGTGATGAAACTTTAATCACTTGAGTTATCCACACTTAATAGTTACGTTATATTCTATGATTAAGATTTTTTTTTTTTAAAGACATTCTATGATTAAGATTTAAGGATAAAGGTATTTGTTAAAGAGTGCAAGTGTAATACAATTACAAATATCTTTGTCCACTTTGCTTTCTTGTGTTGTTTCAGTTTCCACGAATGCGCCTATTCATTATTAATAAATAATAACCCACAAGAAATAAAGCAAAAGATTAAGACATGCTTAATCTCCACCATAACCAATAATGAATCTGTCCCATATCATAGTCAGATTCATTATATTGGCAGCATAAAGGTGGTATTAGAGGCAAAATTCTCCACTTCAATTCATATTATAAATAATTTTGAATTGGAAAAACTACAGGAAAGGTTTAATGATGACAAAATGATGGATTAGAAAATTAAATTGGCTTGCTAATGGAATCAAAGGTCATCACTCCTCACAATTTTAACAATAGTTTAGTGTATTCATTGTTATTATAAACATAATAATTATAAGGCCTAATTGAACTAAACCCCACCAAACTCTCAACCCGAAATTGCACACCGTCGAACTATTTTTTATTACACTAAACTATGGAGTACAAACTATTATTTTATTACATAGAAACAGTTAAACTAATTTTTCTAATCAAATTGCTCCCGAGTTTTTTATATGTGTTTTACACATGAATTTTAAGAAGGTATTTCCGTCAAATTTTATATATATACTGAGCGCGAACCTTTTTTCTGCTCACTCGCAAACTCTCCCCCAATTCTTGATTTTTAGGGAGTAAAGAAAGACAAAAAGAAATCTAATTACAAAGTTTTGGGCTTGTGAGTCAGTTGCAGCTAGCTTGCAAGATAGATGGAGAAAAAAGAATTGTGCTTAGCATACAATATTTGACGGATTTGATCATATCTTGCGTGTTATCAAACTTATATGTCGGCCAAACATGCCAAGACATCACATATCTGATGTCCCACCATTATTTAATTAATTTCTTTAATTAATTTAATCTTCTCATTAATTATATAAATCTGAACCCTAAACTATGAACCATTCGGGCCGGGTGAACCATGAACCACTCGGGCCAGGTTCGGGCCGGGTTGGGTCCAGATCGTGTAAAAAAAATTTAATTATATAAACTTAAACCCTAAACTATGAACCCTAAGTCATGAACCATTAGAGCCGGGTTTGGATTCGGGTCGGGTTGAGTCCAGGTCGAGTAATTTTTTTTTAATATAATTAATGAAATTGGGTAAAGTATGGAATATATATAAATGAGAAGATTGAATTAATTAAAGAAACTAATTAAATAATGATGGAGATTGCGATATATATGGCCACCACATAAACCATGTGACATATAAGTTTATACTTGCAAGATATGATCAAATTCGCAATATTTGATTAAAGAAAAATACTCCATTAAAAGATACATGCGAAACACACATAAAAATCAGGAGAAATTTGGCTTGAAAATTTAATTTAGTGGTTTCTGTTAAAAAAATTGATAGTTTGTACTCCCTCCATCCCGTGATTATGTGTACATTTACTGTTTTTACGTGTTTTTGCGAGCGAGTTTTTTATTAGTATTTAAAATGATAAAGTAATTTTTAAAGATGCATATAAAAGATGAGAGATAGATCTATAATATTCTCCTTAAAAATTACTTTATTATTTGAAATACTAATAAATAACTCGCTCATTAAAACTCAATAATAAAGGTGGTGTGCACGTTATTCTGGTACGGAGGTAGTATATTTTAGTGCAATACAAAAAATATTTTGATGGTTTAAGTGCACTCTCGATGATTGTTTGATGGGTTTAGTTCAATTAGACCTATTGTAATATTAACGTTATTAAGTGTGGATAATTCAAGTGGTTAGAGCTCCATCACCTGAGACCTTGAGGTCCTGGATTCGAGACACAGAGAGAATATTATTCTCTCTTGAGGGGTGGTGGTCCCCCTGTAGTTGGGTTGCGGTTCCGAGTTGCAATTTCGGATGGTCCCCCTCTTGTGGTGATTGCGGTTCCGGTCTACAGCGAGATGAAATGATGTTGTCATGTACCCGGTGGTAGAAGAAATTATTGTAATTGATTATATTAAAAAACTATTGTAATTGATTGCTTTAACATTACGAAGATGTTGAAATATCATGAGATGAAAGAGACTTGTAATTATCAGATACTAGATTCTCACCCGTGCAATGCACTTATTGTAATATATATTTTTTTAGTTTGTAAAAGTATAACTAAATGAACATATTTATAGATTTATTGAAACATCCTCAGAAGGAGATTGAGCAAGTTAAGTGTCAGATTAACTACCGCAAAAAAAGATGGGATGCTTTAATGTACCAATATTCATTAGTTGATAATTGTGATATAATAATTATTTATAATAAATTTGTATTTTATAATTATTATTCAAAAGAAATACTCCATACTTGTTACTTTTCTAGGCCTTTGTCGCGCAAAACTTAAATATATGTTCTTGTGATTTGCATTAGTAAGTCGTCGATCTCTTGTCTTTTTCATACTTCATATTCTGTTTTGAAAATTATTTATACATTATATATTTGCAATTTATATGGCCAATAATTTAACTATTGAAAAGCTTTCAAAAGTAAAACAGGGAGTCAAAAGATGACATATGAAGATATTTGTGTTCAAATGTTATAATAGTCCTGAAATCTGCATAAACCAACCAAAAATAAATAAGTATACTAATACTTAAAAAGACATCTAAAGAGGGTGTCCAACTGCAAATTATAAGCTTGTATCTTTTATCTTTCAGTTGACTTTCGACATATAAACACTTTTAGAAAAACTTTCCACAGATAACTATTTATCTCATTCCATGACATCAATATCCCTTTATGAATTTGAACAAAGTCCTATTGTATATTCGGCATAGAATCACAATATATTGACCAACCACAAACACCATATACTGGTACTTATCTCCAGCCAAGTACTTGAACACCCTCAGTGTTAAGTAATTTTAGAATAGCTGCAGAAGTATATAACTGAATTCAAGAAACTGTAATACAATTACAAAAATAACAAAAAGAAAATATTTTACTTGGATAATGCTAGCCTAATACACAGGAAGGACTAGACGCCATGCCAATTAACCTGATTGGCCTCTTTCCTCAGGTCATCATTCGTATATGAAGCAAATTATGCCTATTGTTATACTCTTCTGATCTGAACATTATCAGTGACTTTTAATCAAAGAAACCAATGGATGTGACCCATATGTATTTTCTTCTTTCTGCCTAGAGGCTCCAAACCAAGTGAGATGTGGAAACTCATATGTTAGATACCAAGAGCCCTTTTGTTATGTGGGAAATGAAAGGAAAAGAAGAGAAAACATATCATATCCTACTTTTTCAAGTGTTTGTTATGTTTGATGGCTTTTCACTTTGGCCCGAAGGCCCGCATTTCTTTTTCCCATTTTCACATGATTATGCATCCCACCTAGGAGGTGGTATTTATAATACCAAACATTATCCCTTGGTGTCAATTGACCTAAATAACCCCGTTTTAATTCATTGTGGGAAAAAATATATGTAACAAGGGGGTATAATAGTCAAATTAATATTTATCAAGTGAATTCCCATGTTTTTATCAATTTTAACAAACGGTTGAAATAAAATAAATCATGATTTGAATACATCATAAAAACACTTGAAAAGTCAAATATATCACATGGGTAAGTAAAATGTATCACATGATTTTATATCTTTTCATATCTCATACCACTAAACAAACGGGCTCCAAGTGGATTTTAAGGGTTAAATCAAAGGGCATAAATAACCTTTAAGAAATGAGCATGGAAAGATATACATTCACTTCAATCTAATATGTCTTTATAAGCATTAAGTAGACCAAAATTCTACCTCTTTATCAACAAATCATTTATTGAATCAGGATTTTTCCTACAGACCAACACAACCAAAATATAAAGCAAATACACAATTATGTAGTGATATTACCAAAATTCATAAAAGATAAAGACTTCAACTTTACCTGTTGTGCATATTCCTTATCATGTTGCTTAGCACTGTTGAAAATCAATTTCCTGTTTGCAGCTTTGTTTTCCTTCACAGCCCGAAGCTCCTGCTTCTTTGCCAAAGTCCATTCCTCATTTCTTTTATGTTTCTTCAACGTACACAGACTGTGCAACAATTGGTCCCTTCTCAGCCATCTCGCGTTTGAAGGGAACGATGCATACATTCATCTGAAAACTAAAGAGACAGAACGTAACCTCAATTTATACCCACAAACACCATAAAATACCGCAAACAATAATTCAGATTCACGATAATCAAGATGAAAACTTAAATATAATCATACAATAATTAAATCTTAAGAACTAACACAATGTAGAATACACAGTTGTCTGACCCCTTTTTTAATTAACAAACCCAGAAACACAAACCTCGCAAACCCAGAATACTCACGATGGCCACGGCGGGGATGAAAATGTTGCTTCCTCGTGCGACACATATTTTTCAATGATTTCCGAATTACACGATCACGCAGGTGAAACTGGGATGGACTCCAATGAATGAATTGATAACTAAACCAACTAAGCCCAACAACCACAATTCATACAACAAAGATCCCCATGCAGTATTTCCACATAAAGATATCCAAAGTGGAGCTAAGGCGCGTCACTAGTACTGCGAAATTCTCATGCTAAAACCCATCTTCAACTTGGTGCTTTAAAGTTAATCTTCGTAACTCCTTTAGTTCCTCATCATCTGCCCCACTGCCCTGTTTCTTATTGGAAATTCAGCTTGACAACTGATAATAGTTCCTGAAAATTGGGAAAAAAAATGAACAAAATGATTGCATAGATGACTCTCACATAATTAGGAGTATGGACTCAACACTCATTGCTCTGAAAATAAGTACACAGCGAAATGAGATTCAACCACATAAAACTTGTAAGACAATCTCAAAATAAATAATATATCAAGCTATTTATTGCTACAACTTCATCCTGAAAGAAGCTCTTGAAAATTGCAAAACATAAACAAATGAATTACATACTCAATTATCAGATCATCAGCAACAGAGACACTATTTTTCTGGGATTACTCTGAAATCAACCAAATATTGAAATTGAAGGTATGCTTGGTTGGGAGGGTTTGAGAGTATACTATGGGAATCAAAGTCATAGTTTGTGTTTGGAATTGCACTATGATTTTGATTCCCCCAAAATAAAGAATCCCCATACATCATCATTTTGAGATGCATTACTTTGATGCTTTTCCCTTTCTATTCCATTTGTCTTTCCATTCTTGTAGTTTTTACTCAATCGCGAAAACTTATGAAATTATTTGGAAGAAAAAAATAGTCAAAAACATCTACTAAATCCAATGAAACCATCCATTCATAGGGTTAATAAAATATAGAGATTGAATAAGCAGGAGTTGAAACTTCATTAACGTATCTTTTAAGCATTCTATCAAACACATGGACTGCATTAAGCATCTGCCGCATCCATCACCGTCGTCACCATTCTCTCGTGCACGATCTGGTCACAGCAGCATCTCACGGCGGCTTCAAGACCGTCGGCAGCGTCTCTCATTATATTGCCTGATTGTCTCTCAAATCCAAGATTGATTTCCGTATGAACGAAGGAGAGATTCAAGAGGCGTGTCAGTTGCCAAAATTGTTCCTTTGATTAATTTATTGATTAATTAGACAATTAATATTTTAGTGAAAAAGTATTCTGGGGGTGTTGAGCATAAGAGAAGAAAGTTAAAACCAGATGAAGAGGTGGATCATGGATGGATGAATAAACCAGATGAAGAGGTGGATCATGGATGGATGAATGAAGAAGATTGAAGAGGCGTAAGTTACTCAATTTGCTCTTGTATGATTAATTTAATAATTAATTAGACAATTAATATTTCTGGGGAAAAGTATTCAAATTATTTAAATTTTAAATAACACTTGGCATTCTATGAGGGGTGACACTTGTCAGACTTCTGAGAAGGTACACTTCTCCTATTATAATATAAGATTATAGTGTTGTTTGTAAGAAGGAGAAATGATTGGCATTTGTCTTTCTGGACTAAAAACAACCTTTTGCCATTAAACGTTAACAACGCCTCTAGTTAACACTACCTATTCGAATTGGGTCGGCTCGACTCGTGAAAGTTCGAACTCGTTTATATTAATAAATTAATTCAAGCTATTGAAATATTCAATCTACTAATGAAAGTCGAGCTCGACTTGTGAACTATTTGCTAAGCTCATATTTAGGAGCTTTCTTGTCATCTCATAGTTAAGACTTTTTGAGTTATAAGACTCTGGAGCTTGAGTTTGAGTTTGTGCTCGTTTCGTTAAACGAGTCGAGCTCAGAGTCTGAACTCGAGTTTATGATCTACAATTCAAGTCAAACTCATATCCAACACATTAGGGTTTACAGTGAGAAAGAAAGAGAACAATCAGTTTGAATCTGCAAAACAAGATTAAAATCTACCAATAGTCCATACAAGAACAGGTACCATTATGAAAGTGATGAAACCTCGTTCTATCTCTAACTATAATCGCTCTCTTATACACCAAAGCAAGAACCCGTTCTTCGGCTTCCTTAACGAGCCCAGATCGACCTAAAAGATCAACTAGGCAACAATAGTGCTCCATTTTTGGTTCAAGCCTATGGATTCTAACCATCGACTCAAAATATCGTCGGCCTTCATCCACCAATCCAACATGTGAGCAAGCACACATAACAGCTAATATCGTGACATCATCGGGGGCCAAACCGTCTTTCTTCATCACCTCGAATAAATCAAGAGCCTCATGCCCAAGCCCATGTATTGCTAGTGCTCTAATCATAGCATTGAAACAGAATACATCTCTATTAGGCAAAAGGTCGAACAGAGTCTGAGCTAACTTAAGACAGCCACAATTCGCATACAAGGTAATCAATGCAGTTCCAATAAAGTGATTGAAGCTAAGTTTATTTTTCAGTATATAAACGTGGGCCCACGTACCCTGGCTGAGGGCGCCTAATTCAGCACATCCGGTTATTAAAGCTGCTAGCGTAACTTCATTTGGTACTACTAAAGACTTCTGCATTTGTCTGAACAAATCCAAGACCTCAAATGAAGAACTAGTATTTTCATCTAAATGGCTAGAATAAGAAGATAATATAGAGTTCCAAGTGGCTAAATCTGGTTCCCTTATTTGATCAAAGAAATACCTAGCTATATCTATTCTTCCACATTTTGAATAAAAATTCAGCAACGAGGCTTGAACAAAATTGTCATACGGGGGATAGAGGAACTTCAGGACATGGGAGTGTAAGGCTTGGCCATGTTTGAACCATTGGTGGGCTCCGAAAGCCTTGAACAGAGACGGGTACGTATAGTTATTTGGCTTGAGGTGAGGGGTGGAAAGAATGTGGTCATAAATAGAAAAGGCAACTTTTAGTTGATCTTTTTGAGTGAGGCAAGATATGAGGGTGTTGCAGAGAAAAATGCTCGGATTAGGGGCACGATTGTAAATATTCAGCATGTAGGATAAGGTAGCAAGTGAAGAAGATACGAGAAGGATACGGCTGATAGGGTACGTGTGGAGAATGAGGCCAGTTGTGATCATGTGGGCATGGACTTGTTTGAGGGTATTGAAGGTTTTGCATTTTCGTAAGAGACGTAGGATTGGGTGATCGACTGTAGGGCTTACCATTCTCGTCCCGCTGGTTTTTATGTTTTAACATCCAAATGCTGATGTTTTAACATCCAAATGCTCATCTTTTACTCTGCAATGGAAAATTTTGATTTGGGTTATACTCTACAAAAAGGGAAAATAGAAAAACAAATAAGAGCCACTCATGATTATAAATGATGGCCCAAAAATTGATACACAAGTTATGAGCGACACAAAATCGTGATTCGGCAATGAAAGCATACGCTTGATGAGTAAAATTGGTGATCATAAGAAATTCCACCACCACAGCACACTTATTTTTGTTAATTAGCTAAGCAATAAATTCATTTGTTATAGGCTAATATGCACTAGCAGAATTATGATTCAGTGAAAAAGAGAGCATATATATACATTGCTTGGAAATTAATCCTCAAATACATAAACAGGAATACAACTTTTCTTGAATGATTTCTCATCCCCAGTGAACACATAGCAATTCCAATTCAAGAAACAGGGAAATGCAACTGTAACAAACTTTAGAAAAAACATCATCCAAGAACATCCAAGAATGCACAAATTAAGGGTGAAATCCAACTGATAAAGCTTTCATAACTTCAGTTTCAGCAAGAAAAATATTCGGTCAAGAATTTTATCAAACAGATGGTGTGCATTCAAATATCACCATTGATGAACATCATAGCGATGTAACTAACTAAACATTGCAACTGAATTACCTGTATAGCGAGAATTTGCTTTGAGTTTGAATTGCATGGTCAGGTCTTCTGCATAATCGGCGCCGCCGCGGTGATGGCGGCGTAGGGGCGGAGATTTCGCGTCAAATGACACGTAGGCTGAAATAGTTTGTGAGAGTGATGAGGAAAACAAGTTTCGTCATTCATTTTTTTTCACATGATATTAAAGAATCATGAGAAAATTATATACGAATTAATAGTTAACTTTTTTAAAAGTCCAAATCTCCAATAAATTCTTCTAAAAGACTAATAATTATATCAAATAAAATGGACTTTATTGAATGACCTAACTAATATTTTGGCCCTCAATGCCTCCACTGTTTTTTATGACGACCAATTTTTTTTTCCCATTAAAATGATGGCGACCATTTCACCGTGTTAATTAATTTATGACGGATTAATATAGGAGTATAAGATAGTGTTGGATTGTGAAATAAATTGTATTTGTGTATCTTACTTGTTTAATCATTCAGTCACTAATTCATTTTAATGCATTTTGATTCGTCTAATTTGGGACATAAAATAAAAACATATTTTAATTAATAAAGTCTTATGTGAAACTTGTTTATGGTATAAAACTGATATCATTACACTTTATAAATAATATCATTGATAAATATAATGATATATATTTTATATTATATTTTATCTTAATTTAATTATATTGAATATGACATGTTATGTGAAGATTTTCTTTTTCTAGATATAATTGGAAAGTTTTTGAAACCATACTAGCGAATTTAGTCAAAAAGAAAAAAAGAAACCATGCTTGCGAGTTTCAGAATTTTTGTTTCAATGCCTTTTCTTTTTTTCTCGGGCTTCTTGGAATGGCAAATGTCGCACATTTAGGGCGTGTTTTGAAACACTTAAAATAGCTTCCAGAAGCACTTATTTTCAAAGATCCCTCTCACAATTTTTGAAAATAAGTGCTTCTGAAAGCTGTTTTAAGTGTTTCAAAACACACCCTTAATAATTGAAACTAACATTGGGCCCCTTTGTAGTGGTGGGCATCGGATCAGGTAGCTCGTGTTCGTACCTGAAAATTTCGGGCAGAAAAAAAAGATATGCCCAAACTCGAACGAAAAAATCGGGTATCCAAAAATTCGGATCGAAAAAAATAAATACCCGAACTTGATCTGAAAAATTGGGTACCTGAAATACTCGATTTTAAAGAAATTAAATTAAAAAATAATAAAAAATAATAATTTCATATAAAAGCTCGGGTACCCGATACCTGATCACATAGTTTCGGATCGGGTACCCGAAACCCGATAATCTTAAGATTGAAATATCCGATCCGATCGGGTGAAACCCGATAAGGTCGGATCGGGTACCCGATACTCAAAAAAATTGCCCACCCCTACCCATTTGTAACACTTTCTTATTATAGTGGGCCTAGTCTTATGAAAAGAAGTTAGGATTTCACCAAGCTAAGAATTCCCCCCGTCTAATGGGCTGGTTCATGGTATAATGGGCCTAATTTGATTAATCTTATGAAAATAAGTTTGATCAATAATCTCTGAAAAAATTATAGCCTAACATCATGGAATATAAGGTTGCTATGTTGATACATAACATAGGTCTAATCAACTTTATCTCATTGTCAAAAAAAAAAAAACTTTATCTCAAGCACATTACATATTGTCTAATACTCTAATCAAGGCGATCATGATCAAATGGCTTTAAGTGCTTAAAGTGACGAAACAAACTCAAGACAAAGTACAATCATTAACCAAAACCATAATGACCACATGATTTGCCGCCCGTTACGGAGTTAGAGATCATAATACCAATGAGAGCAAATATCATTTTTAGTCCTATAATTTTGGACGATTTTAATTCGATAATTTTTTTACTTTTGTAATTTTAATCTTGGATGTGTTAATTTCAGTTCTTTTTTGTCGAAAATGTTAAAATCTCACAGGAATAAGCTTGTGCACCTCACGTGACACTTCAGCATTGAATTTTTTTTAATTTTTCGAAGACCTACACAAGTGGACTGTCATGTAACAAAGAAAATATCAATTTTGAAGTGACACATGAGGTGCACAAAATTTTCGACAAAAAAAAAAATTGAAATTGACACATTCAAGACTAAAAATGAACAATTTCTTTTTAATGACTAAAAATAGAATTGTCCAAAATTACAGCAAAAATGATATTTTCTCTACCTAATGATATCATCTGGACCAAAATATTATGTTAAAAATCCAGAAAAGTGGAATAGATATTGAAACATGAAAAATGACCAGATTCAATTGAATTGTCGTAATACAAGTATTTGTTTTTGTCTAATTGTCTGTCCCCCTAACTTACCAAGTTATCATATAGTGTTTCTACAATTTGAAATTTATTGTTATTATTTTTTTCCTATTGTACTTTTGGAAAAAAACTGACCAAACGTCTAAACCAATACAAAGGCGACAGAAAAAGAAACAGTGGAGAGTAAAGAAAAGAGAGGAAGAGAATTGGATTGTATACCTATTGTTTTAAGAAACACTTCTAGTGTTTGATCAAAATTTTTTACCCATTAACTTAAATTAAGTAGTTTGTTTTTTTTAAGATGCAATTATTATATATAATTTACAAGATAGTTTACATGCTATTGCACGAGAGCGATATTTATAAGATGATAAATCCTTATGTATTTTCTATATAATTTTCAAGTATCTACAAAACATATTTTCATGTGAGTTATATGCACTTTTAAGTTGGTGGATGTGGTGATTGAAGTTGATTCCCAGATGGTGTTCTTTGCACTGATGAAGAAGGATACACGAATTTCTCTTATCTTGAAGGCATTGTCAATGATATTTTGGAAGATTGCAAGGCTTTGTAGGTCGGCAACGTTGTGGCCAATTACTTATCCCGTTATGTTTTTCTGTGTAATTTGTTTTATCTCTTGTCTTCTAATTTTGAGACAATTGTGAACGCTTTGAAGGCCGATTCTTTGGTTTTGATCTAATATATTTTCTTTCCTGTTAAAAAAAAAAGTTTCAATAACAAGTATACCGTGTTTCAAGCCCAAAATAAAAATGTATACTGAAAAATAATTTTCTATATAATACTGAGAAAAATATATACTAGCCATGTGATCCAATCCAGAGCAAAAATCAAATTACAACGAGTTTTAGCAAAAATCAAACTACAACGAATTTTAACATGTATATATAATATACACCAATAAAATTCCAGAGTATAATAACGTAAAATAGCCACCCAAATCATGCCAAAATCTCCTATAGCAACCTCCATTAGTCCAAAAAATCGACAAAATATATAGTTGTAATTTCTTGCCTCCAAATAAACCATTTTCCTTCATAATTCTTCATCAACAAATTCGCCAATGATTTTTTTGTTATATACATAATTATGATTCGATATTGCATCAAACGAAACATACACATTTTTACGTCAAATTGATTAAAAACGAAACATTCCAATTATTTTTACTTCATTCGTCATTGAACTATTTTCAATCAAAAAATATAAAATAAAAAGAGTTTAGCAGTCAAAAAGGGAAGTATTGGTCATATCATATCAAACCTCCTATTCCCAACCCCAAAGGGTCCCAACAAAACAACCTTTATTTTGGCTTTTCCATATTTCAATAAAAGTATAAAGTGTATAGATAAGGCATTCAAATGAAAATGATGTTACAGTTTTTTCACTTGTATGATTGATCAATTTTGTAATAAAAGGAAAAAGCTTTTTTCACGACATTAAAGATGGAATATCAATATCCGACGCATGCATCATTTCCATCATAAATTAAACAAAACAAATATCTAACAAAAAAACCTTGCAAATGCACGTACATGCGAGATTTCAGTCCTATAAAGTATAATTGTTCCATTAGGTTTGTGTCCTATAAAGTATTAATTATTATTATTTTTAAGCAATCAATTACAATAGTTTCCTAACATAATCAATTACAATAATTCATTCTACCATTGGGCACATGACAACATCATTTAATCTCGCTGTAAACCGAAACCGCAATCACCGCAAGAGGGGGACCACCCGAAACCGCAACCGCACCGCAATCGAAACCACAACCCAACAACAGGGGAACCACCACCCCACAAGAGGGGGACCACCACAAGAGAAGAATAAATATTCCCTCTCCGTGTCTCGAACCCGGGACCTCAAAGTCTCAGGTGATGGAACTCTAACAACTTGAGTTATCCACACTTGACAAGTATTAATTAAGTTTACTTTAGTAAGTTTATGGTAAAATTTGTTTATAGTATAAAATATATATAATTACACTTATAATCTAATATAATTATACTTATCAATTGATATTATTATACTTATAAATTAAAATTATAGTATTAAATATTATTGATATTAATTTATAAAAGTAGTTGTATCAGTTTATAAGTGTAATGCTATCAATTTAATATTACGAACAAATTTCACATAAGAGTTTGTGATATATATAATTAAATTAAGTTTATATTATTGTTATTATTATTATATCATGTACTGTTGTTTTATGAAATATATTATTTAATAAGTTTACAATATTTTTTCGTGAATTTATTATATACCATTTTTTTTGTTATTAGTTTCGTTTTATTCATTAACACAAATAATGTTTTCCATTAAATAGAATATCAAAAGGTCATTATATTTATATGTACTTTAATTTATTACTAATGGGTAAATTAATAAACTTATAATTAAAAGAAAAATGTTAAAGTCTACTTTTGACATTCAATCATCTAATAAACCTACGTAATATGTCCATAAGCATAACTTATATGAAATATATTAGAATAAAACGATCATTAATTATAAATTCAACTTTTCCCAAAAATTGTACCAAATCGAATGACCAATCAACTCAAAATGAAGAAATGACCAGTCACTTGATGAAGTGAAACAGAACCTACGTGCATACTGTTTTTGTTTTTTGATTTACACTTATTGAGTTGTACTTTTATCAAATGATGGATCTTTTGAAATTATAAAGCCCTTGAAAGGAAAAACCAAAAACGACATCATGCAAATTTACATACACAATTGATTGCAATGATTGGCCGATTTGAAATAATGATGAGAAACTACAAACTTTTCTTCCTTTAAACCAAATATTGTTAAACAATATAAAATGATCAACCAATTTGAAAGTTTTCATGTTAAATTAAAATATGGTACCTTGTTATCGAGGGTCCACAGTAGAAATTCTAGAATTTGAGTCAATTTTAAAATTTGGCTCCCTCATATTTTTTTGTATATAAATTAAAAAATTATAATATTGGCTATGTTTCACAATTTGAAAATTGAATAATAACTAATGACAACTTAATATGAAATCAAGGATTTAAAAATATATTGGGAAATTTGTAGTTTTGATGGAAGTTCCAAAACAAATGTAATAGGACCAGTCAGACATGTTAGCTGACTGATGAACTAGAAATCAGAATAGGATAACCAGTTGAGATGTATAGACAGCTGATGTAACAGATAGATCACATATTGAGGGGGAACTCAATATGTATAGGTTAAGTCTTGAAGACAAGGTTAGAAGATCAGAAGATTAGGATATCAGACCAGAACAGTCAGAAGATCAGAAGAGTCATTATAAGGAAAACTTGAAGTCCAGAAGACTAAGAAGACTCGAAGATCAGAAGACTAGAAGTTATCAAGACCAGAAGACCTCCTTAAGACCTACATCAGGTAACATCAGAAGAGTCAGTAAGTTGAACTAAGACAACTTACATCAGAAAACTCAACAAGGTAGACGGATCAGTCTTAACTGATCATATCAGCTCATATCAGGTGACAACCAAATGACATCCTAAGACGTACAAGTCGATCAGGTAAAAAGAATGTCAACCTAAGTTGGTAAATCAAGGCGCCAAATAAGTGTACTTGACAACCAATGAGAGGAGACACGTACGTACGCAGCTGACAGTGCGGGAGAAGGTTGTTCAGAGTCAAACGGCTATAAAGGACGACGGAGCACGCATTTGGCCATGCCGTCTCTGAACACATCAAATCAACCCTGCAAACTTACCTTAAATAGACCGAAATTCGAATTGCTCTCCAACGGCTAGTTCAATTTCGTGCCTATAAATATGGGATCAACCTTCAGAGTAAGGGGACGAAAATTGTATAAACTTAAACATATCAAGTCATTTCCGCATGAAGAACACCAAGAACCCAAGAAATATTCTAAGTGTTCATCCCAAAATTTCTTAGCAAGAGTTCTTATCCTTTAGCTTTAGGCTACTCAAATACTAGGATATAATTCCAGTTGAAAACCAAACAAATCTTACCCCAAACCGATGTTGGGGTTATACGTGAAAGTATGATTTTACGTAATAACAGACTAATGTACTCTTATTTACTAAATATAAATTTTTTATCGTTGTTGCTTTAAATATGAATGAATGTTATTTATTTAGTGCAAACCTTTCAATATTAGTACAAATTACATTGTAGTTAATGTGGTGATACTCGATCACAGAGGATCACATTAACAGCCCCTTGTAAATAAGTACATCTTCACAACCTAGATGAAACTGAACACTCCATTGGTAGAGTTTGAAGTGTAAAAGCTCATATTGGCTTGTCTTGACCAAGAGATTGCACTAGCACATTGTGGTGTGCTAAAGAGGACCTACAGAGAGGATAAATTCTTCTGTACTGACTTATGGAATGAATAATTAGACCCCAGTTGTTATTGATTTCTTAACCTCTGTCAATTAAATATGATTGTGTGTCATTAGTATTTATTTCTTTTATCTGCATTGGGTTTAGAGTCAGATAGCGATTCTATACTTTGCATTTTGGGCAATATTATTAATTACATAACAATTGCTAAGATTTAATACAGAGCAACGTGTGCAAGAAAAGTCTTGTATTATTTGTCCCTTTGGTGGGCTCAGAAGTTTTATCATACCAATCTTGCAAGTGGAATTAGTTTCCAGTATGGATAATAATGTTGAGCTGTCTTTACTCCAAGGAATAAAATATTAATTAATATAAAGCTTTTCAGTGGCTTATTAATTAATGGACTAAATAATCTTAAACACGGGAAATAATAATCGGGAGCCATATTATTGTAATATGGATTAAGATGTATAGTACAATATTAATTTTGTAGTGAGATAAATTAATATTAATGGACTGAATAACATTGTGGCTCAATATAAGAAATTCAGAGCCCATTAGAGGTACAATCTTAATTCTCCTAAAGGCCCCTCAAATAGCCCAATATAAGTCTAATTAATGAAAAGGAGAAGAAAATATTATTGCCCTATTTTTCCTAATTATTTTTTAAATTTTGTGGGAAAAAGAAGAGGAAAATATTTTCTTGAAAAGATTTTATGAAAAAAGATAAGTATTCTTGGAATACAAGTTTATCCCATAAATTCAAGAAATCAAATCTTGATTCTTGTTTCCATGTAATTTTTGAAGTATTATAAGATAAGGGAAGAAAATATATTTTGTGATTTATATGGAAAATAGAATATATGAGATATATTCAAGATTGTATCATGGGAAGATACAAATAAATTTCTCATATCCCTTTTAGGGCACAAATTTTCGCCCCTATGCTTCTTATAAATAGGGGATGAATTTTTAATCCCCAACACAATCCAGTCTTGGAAAAAATAGAAATCCACAAAGGCGGTGCAATATATTTTTGGTTTTCTCTTTTGTTAAAATTGTTCGTGAGAATCCTTCCACCAGATTACGAGCAAGGACGTGTGACATATTTGAGAAGGTGTTTGGGTTGATCCATCTACTCAACGGTTGTCACTCCAAGATGTATGTTTCGCGTAACTGCTAGATTCCGCATGTATATGATTTATGTAAAATTAATTGTACGCATGATGTTGTTGGCTTTAATTGTTATTTGAATTAATATATGATTAATTCATGCTAGTAATAATTTAAATATGTATTTAATTGCAACTCGAATAGATCCGGACACCCTATTCCCCAACAACCGAGTGTTAGGTTAAGTTTGTAAGCAAGATTTCAAGCTAGGGTTTCTTGTCTTGATTTTTGGGATAAGTTGAGTGATAACTCCATAAATATATATTGTACTGTATTTGTACTAACACATTAAACCAAGTCTAGTTTGTTAGTAAGTGCCCCTGCTGATAGGGAAAAGTGGACGTAGGACCAGTTGTCCGAACCACTATAAATCTTGTGTGCTTATCTGCTTTATACTCATCCACACTACTGTTTTGATAAACACGTATGCATGTTCTTAGAAGCGATCAATTATGCATCAAGCAACTGATCTGATCAGTATGACATTTGGTCATCTGATCTGATCCAGAAAACCTTATAATCTGATCTCTAGAAAATTGTTTTTTTCACAAAGGGTAAAACTTAGCTTCCGCACAATCAGTTAAACTGATAGACACCAAATTGATCTGCTTACCAGCTATCACTAGGTTAAATATCAGTCTGTACTGATCACCTGCACTCTAATCAGTATACTTGCAAATCACACTAATCACACGAAAAAAGTTTTAGAAGTCTATTCACCCATCCCCTCTAAACTTCTGCCTCATTGAAACCCTTTCGGGACCTACAAAATATTTTATTATGTTTATGAAATATATTATCTCATTTCACATTAATTGTTTATCACTTTTAAGATTTGTATATAAATAAGAACATAAATTTTTGATAAATTTTTCTTCCAATGAAAATAAAAGAGAGGAGAGAGAGTTTGTGAAAGAAAAATATTTTCAATAATAAATTGATTTTTTTGGTATAATTAATAGATAAAATTGCGAAAATATAGCAAAAATGATAATTATTTCGAAACAAAATTTATTTGGCTAGATTTTATACCAAAAAAATTAGGATAGATTTAATTATGTGTATGTCACATATTTAAAGAATTAAATTAAAACAGTTGTGTATTTATTGTGTTTAAATTTTATTTGAGATAAAAATATGGACTCAAAAATAAATTAAGAATTTGTAAAAGTTGAGACTCGAACCCTAAAAAAATAGAATACGTTATTTGTTCATTTTACCATAAAATTTCACAATATATCAATAATTATATATATATATATATGCGCGCGCATATAAAATTGTGTACCACTAAAAGTTGACAAAACTTTTAGGATTTCCCTCAAAAAAAAAAAAAAAAAAAACTTTTAGGATTGAGTGGGACGACTCGTCCAACTCAAGAAAGGCACGGTCCCATTGTTCTCATTTGAGTCAATTAAATGTCAAAATTCGACATTAATCTATACTCATAGCAAGATGAAAAATTCAATGCAATGTATATGTGAAGTGTATGATGATATTTGGTTAACTTCCTGTGGGCCCAATATTTGGGCAAAGCCCATCGTATCGTGACTTAATTGCAAATTAATTTATTTTATAAAAAAATTATAATTAATTTATAATTATTTAAAATTCAAAATTAAATTTAAGCAATAATTGTGCATAAACATGTTCGATTATTGAATAAACGGCTGCTTATAATTGCTTAAAATAAATAATAAAATGTAAATAACAAGGTATTTCTCGTTTCATGACAAAAAATTATTGGACCAAAATACCCTGAGTGCCAATTTCATTAATAAGTTATAAGGTAAGGGAACGTTGGCAAGTATTTGGTGGAGAATAAATAAACAGGGGCATTAATATCTTTTCACTCGCGACAGTATTGTGAAATGTCTCAAAAATAGAAAGGGATGTGTCAAAAGAACAAAAAACCAGACATGTTGAACAATGATGGTAAAAAAAGCAGCAATATCAATTTCTTTTTTTGTTGGAAAATTGTACAAATTTGCTGCTAATTTCAGACAGGATCTTTTGGAGATACTAAAGCAGCAGAAAATTAATCATTATAGATTGCTGTATTATTTTGTACTAATTAAAGCTTTCATCATTTTTAACTTGTTTTAGTATTTTAAATTTTGTTAAGGCTGAAATAAAGTTGAAAAGTCATCATTTGGTTTGCTCATACTTTCACGAGTACAAGAAACTCTGATAGAGTGATGATGATGAAGATATGGGAGTCCAGATTTTGGTTAGATTCTCGATCTAATTACGTGTTTCATTTTATATGTAATCTATGCTTTTTATACATATATAGTTAGAAAAAAATTACTTATGTTCAAAGGGTGAATCTCATGTATATTCGGTGCACCGTGCATTTATAATGCATTTTAGAATCGTGCGATTTATTATGCTAAAAAGTGTTACTTATTTATACTGAATCGTATGATTATTTGCATGATTTTAAAATGCATTATAAGTACGTGGTGCACCTGAGTGCATAGAAGACTTAACTATATTCAAAAGGTTATGGTTCGAGTGCACATGAATTTTTTTTTTCTGTTTTCTTTATACACATGAAATTTATCTATATATGGTTTGTTTGTTTGTTTTTTTTTTTTTAAATAATCAACAAGTTATAAATCAAACTTTAAATTGATAATTTGTTCTATCTTACAATGATTCAGCCTTAAATCAATTTGATTAGTCTCACGTAAAAATAGAATTAGTTTTTTTATCAGGCATAGTTATAGAATTAGTGTCTCGTTAAAAATCTAACCTATAAAAGTTTGGAGGGCCTTTGATTGTACTTTGTTGTAAATCTTTCAATGAAAATGAGAATGAGATCAAAAGTATTTGAATATTACAGTGATTAATATAACAAAAGATGATCAATCATTATACTATTCATTTTCTCTTAAATAAGGTAATAATTACCTATTTTAGTTAAAAGTAACCAACATTGAGACTGTCTTTCATCCAATATTTTCGAATTTATAAAAAGAAAGTTCATTCCGATTTTCATTAACAAATTTAAGGCTGACACAAACTATATATCCCTGCAAAATTAGGTTGCGGCTGTAGTTAAATGATGTACTAATAAAATTTAATGTAACCAGTTAGTTAGATCTGTCAAAGCTCAATTAAATTCTTATTGATGCCAATTTCAGAGAGTGTTTGTTCGTAGCAATTGATTTTAATGCACAGTTATTTATTTATTTTTCTGTAGATTTATTAGAAACACCACTTCACTACAGAACAAAAGCAAGTGCAAGTGTGCAGCTCCATTTATTTGGACATTTAACTCCATATATATACCCAATCTTATAAAAAAAAAAAATATCCATTTCTATTTGAAAAAAATATATATTCGTTTTATATTTTTCATCCAAAAATACCTTCATCTATTGCTACCCTATGTGTTAATCAAATATTACATTTAAATGTATGTTATAAAATTTAAATTTTAAAATTAAGAATATGGGATCAATAAAAAAAAAAAAAAAATGACAGGGTATTGGATCAATATAATAAAATTATTAAGTTTAGTAAAAATCATTATTAAAAAAGATTTATTCAATTTTTAGAGGTGAATTAATAATATTTATAATTGTAAAGAATTAAAAAAACTAACTAATCCACATAGTTAAATTTATTTATTACTATTTTAATATGAAATGATTATTTTTTTTATTTAGTCTACTGATGCAATATATTAAATTTTATTATAATAAATTATTTAATATTTTATTAGCTAATTTAAAAAATTAAAATATAACAAAAATAAATAAAAATTAATATATATAATAAAATTAAACAAAAAAGAAATAATGTATTATTTAATTAAGTCTTAAAGAAATAAGAATGTGGGCCACGTGGGTATATATCTTTTTTTTAAGGGCATATATGTATTTTTATTAAAAAATTGGTAGATATCTTTTTTTGGGAAACACATGCATGAAAAGGTCTCATGATGAGATGAAGTATAAGTTGGACATTGACGCTTTAACACTTTGGAAGAGTTGGTGTGATTTGTGCTAAGTTGTATCCCGTTTCATGCATGAGACTGTCTCATATGAATTTTTGTCATTTTTTTTTATATGAAATGGATAGATATCTTTAATTTTCGATAAATGTGGATATATCTCTTTTTTTTTCCTTTAAAAAAATGAACTATTTCTCAAATATGAAATGTCACCTAAATTAAGAAATGCACCTAGCTACCTATGAGTTGGATGTTAGATTTCACATCTTAATTTGAAATCGAGCTAATTAGTAGGAGTTTTCTTGCTCTTTCAAATTTTAAAAATATTAATTTTCTGTTTAACAGTTAGCATCTACGTCAGTTACGAGTTCAAAAAATTTCAATATTAATAGGCACATGTTTTGCGCATAATCGAAAACGATAATTTTTATATTTTTCGATAAAAATGATACCAAAATTAGAGACCATTTTAACGAAATTGCATTGAATAATAACTTTTTTTTAACGAAAAATGGATTATAACCAGTTATGAGACCATTTTTTTTTCTCACAACCATTCTCTTAGAAAACAATAATAGCATCCATAATGTTCCTATAAATAAACCAATAAACAGTATATGGAAACAAATTAAACATGATACTTCATGAATGTAACAAAACGCCTCTAAATTGTTTTTCCCCCCAAAATCATATTGTCATGAAACCAAAAATATGAAATTGAATTAAAAAAGTGATAGAGAAAATATTATAAAAAGCGATTGCACGCGTGCATTGTCTTCACACCTTAACAAAAACAACCTTAACTTTTGCAGATCTCGAAGCCCACTCAGTAGCTCTATTTTGAGGATATGTATAATTAAATTAATAAAGCGTGTTTGATGATTGTTTAATTAAATATTTTGACCATGCGATTTTACTGTCTTTTTCATTTGTATCCTTCTCTCGTAAACATTTGTTCTTCCAACTTAAATTCATAATTTAATTACAAATTAAACAATAGTGGTGGGGGGCGTCTTTGGTGAAATTCATTCATTAATTGGCAATATGATTGTACTTAGAAAAGATACTGACTTATTTCGTTGTAGTAATAGATACTGAAATATTGTCTTTTCCACTTTACCTTCCTTTAATTAACATTTCAATGGACACAATATACAATATTTTACATAGTTAATTAGGAGTACACGATAAGCGTATAAAGTAATTTCTTGAATACCAATAATCACCCCCTTTATTTCAAGTGTAAACAAGTGATATGTATCTATAAAATAAATTACATGTAAAAAAAATACACCTCAATTGCACGATACAACTAATAATTAAAAATATGCTCATATATATTTATTGAGTAAATATCGGTGAGCAGATTCTGCATCCCATTTCATATATAGCCAGTCGAATGAGTGGTAACATGGTGTCATAATGCTTATGCTATGGAGTGGAAAAAATAGTGGTCAGAACGTGCCAAAGGAGTGCTTTATAAATTAGGAGTATAATGCAAGCAAAGCTACGTTGTTTTGAAAATTATGACAGCCAGAGTTGAAAAAAATGCATGTACCGCAGTGTTTCGAAAGTTAATTATTTCTGAAAAGTCGAATAAGAAAAATAACATGAAATTTGTCATAATGCTTATGCTATGAAAATATGGAAAAAATAGTGGTCAGAAAATATTTTGCCAAAGGAGTGCTTATATTAAATTAGGGTATCGATTATATAATGCAAGGCATACCGAAAAAGCAAAGCTACGTCGTTTTGAAAATTATGACAGCCAGAGTTGAAAAAAATGCATGTACCGCAGTGCTCGAGTACTTTCCCCTCTAATTATTGCTATATACAAGTAGTTTCACTTATTTCAACATTTTAATAAAAGATTATTCACATGTAAAATTATATTTTCAACAAATACAAATTCACGCGCTCTTTATTTAAAAATTTTTTTTTTTAATCATTCGGTATCCAATTGAAGGATCGATAAATTTACTCACCCTCTTGTTTCAAATCAAAATTCTATATCACTACGATTTACAAACCTTTTGTCCTTTTAATACACTCTTGATAATTTTTCATTCAAATAAAAAATCACAATGTCTCCCTTGAAACGACACCTCTATAATGTTCCCTAAACATTGAAGATCCTAGCTTGCTCCACCATTTACTGCAACACTACACATCTTTTGCCGAGGATGAATTAATTAGGGGGGGGGGGGGGGTGGGTAGTAGTAGTCCTTTAATCTTCCTATTTTTTTTTTTATTACTCCCCCTGTCCTCAAAAGTATGTTCAGTGGGCTGAAGCATATTTTACGGAAATATAAATTAAATATGTTTGGACACAATTGTTTTTATTTTCATCATCCAACAATTACTTAATTACTCAAGTTATCATTATACTTTACTCACAATCAATTATGTTATTTATAAATGGACTTAATTTACATTTTCGTAAAATATATTTTAACCCTGTGAGCATACTTTTGGGGGACGGAGGTAGTACTACTCTTGACATCTCTATAAATAAATTGTTTTTGCTATTCTGTAGGTCAGATCGAGCCCAATAATATTTTAATATATTGTATCATATTTTTTAATGTATCATATGTTGTATGATACAATACATTAAAATAATCAAAGGGTAACATCCTGTAAGGTAGAAAAGAATTCAATGTTGTACAATACATGCAGTGCAAATTTATGAACTTTGTATTTGATTTAATTTAATCTCTGATTGGGGGTGGGGGATCTAACATTAAATAAATATGCATGATATAAATTAATCGTTTTGTAAATTAATAAAATACACCAAAAATAAATTAAATCAATAATAATTGACATTTTTCTTGTCAGATAATTTTAGTCACGTTAGCTTAATTTTTTCGAAACATTTTTTTTATAACTTAATTTTAGCCACGTTAGCGGATATGTTTGTTTTGAGTTTGAGGTGGATGGGGCAAATCCGGATGGAAAAAAAAAGTGGATGGGGAAAATCATGTGAATAGTAATCATGTTAATGATGAGAATGTATTATTTTATTATTGTATATTAAGAGGGTAATGATTGAATGATTGTGTTGATGATAATATATAAAAGTTAATATTATTAAATATAATTATATGATAAATTATATAATTATTTAATTATAGGATATTGTTTAATTTGATAATGAATATTGTTTGATTTGAGACTAAATAGTGTTTTGATAAAATAAAAAAATTAATTGGATGGGTCTCCCCCGTCCCGTCCATTTTTTGAATTTTTCATCCTCCATCCAAATACACATTCATCCATATTATACATCTACACCCCTATAGGGTTGTGAGTAATTTAAATTAAATTGTGTTGTATGGTAATGTACATAATAGGTACCCCAACCTCGGACTGAAAAATACGAAATCCTGTCACAAGGTAGCTACACCCGTGTGATAAAAAATAAATATTTAGGGTTGTGAGTAATTTAAAGTTAAATTGTGTTACACAAACCCTGTATATATTGGTGTAGATACATGGACTAATTCTTATATACTTAAATGATTTTCTCTTAAAATTTCTTGATAGAAATTTGTTCCACATTACTAACAAAGTACTCGTATTAGGAATAGGATATTTCGAGTCCTGATCAGAGTTGATATGAATCAAAACTAATTACCTCGTGAAATGAGTCTTAAATATGTATGAACTGCCCAAATTAAATGTTCGTTTTTTACGTACGTACAAAATAAAAAAAATATTGATTTTCAAATAGTTTTATAGCCGCCAAATGTTGTACAAAATACATGGACTAATTCAATGTATATTAATTAAACTTATATTAAAAATTGAACTCTTGGTTAAAATTTCTTGATAGAAATTTGTTCCACATTTTACTAACAATTTACTCGTATTAGGAATAGGATATTAGAAGTTTTTATATATTTTCAAAAATATTTGAACTAAAAATCTTTATATCGTGAAATGAGTCTTAAATATGTATGAACTGCCCAAATTAAATGTTCGTTTTTTACTTACGTACAAAATAAAAAAATTATTGATTTTCAAATAGTTATATAGCCGCCAAATGTTGAACATAATTGGGTGGTCTCAATAAGTCCAATGTATATTAATAGTGTAAGACTTATATTAAAAATTGAACTCTTGGTCAGATCTATATACATCACTAAACGTGCAAGTAGCACAAATTAAAGGTTTAGATTGATTAGAAATACAAGAATGTAAATACAAATTTTATGAGATATTCATATAAGTGATGACGGAAAACAATCTACCGAATAATTATACAAAACATTGAGGAAATAACAAAAAGATGACGTACCGATAAATAAACTAAAACAAATGTAGGAAAATTGGAAAAAAATTTGCAACATGTTCAAGGATTTAAAATTACAACCCTTTTTGCATTCAAGAAATATAGTTTAGTGTTTATTATATTTTAAATAACTTATCGGATGCTACAAACTTAATTGAGAGCAGTAACCTTTTCACTTGATACGTTATGTCATTGGTGGAAAAGTGCTGGAACAAGTGCGGCTGTGGGCTTTTTTTGTCATCGTATATATTTTTACAATTTTACATTTTGAATACATGTACGTATTTGTAATAAATACAAATCATTTGTAAATTTTAAGTAGTACATTTATCATCCATCTACACGAAAAATAACAAAAAAATATAGAAAAACCAAAACTTACATGAAATTAATATGAGTTTCGATGCTTTTAACACTATTTTTACAATATTATAATTTAAAGATAATGTTCTATATACATTAAATGTATTTTGTACTTACCGATTTATAAACGTATGAGATGTCAAAACGTCCCAATTCATGATTATAGTGGGGTGTATTATTGATCCAGTTAGCATATGATGGGCATTTGCAAACCCAAACAAAAACACCCATATTTTGAGAAAAATGTTGGGTCCACCTACACCCACTTCTTGCTATCTTTTGTTTTGGTCTTCACTTGGGGAAACGCAACCTCACTACCAACTTATATCCCTTTATTTTGTCCACTACGAATTTATACTATCCCCTCATTTTATTTTATATATAATATATTTTTTGGCACTTTCTACAAATACAAATTAATTGTCAAGTTCAAAGCTAATATTTTATGGATCATTCAATTATTTAATCATCTTATCTCACCATTATTATGAAAGTCCTCACCCACACGCACACAATTTTGCTCCTTAATTAGAGTCACTACATATTAATATATAAATGTATTCATACAAAATTAAAGAGAGTCGTGATGTGAAATAGATAATCGGTGGTCTGATTTTTTTTAAAGACGATCAATTGTGTATATATGTATAGTCCATCCTTGCATGAAAACAAAGGCAAGCCCACCAACACCACTCATGATCACTCATTATATATAAAAAAAATCAAAACCCTCCAAGAAATACTTATTAATGTCCTATATTATTAGATATTCGTGTAAGTTTCCGATGAAATTTGTTAATAATATGAAATTAATTTATACTATTATATTTATTATCTGATACTTTTATAAAATAAAATTATAATAGTATTAAATATTATTAGTATTAGTTTATAAGAGTAGTTATATCATTAGTTTATAAATGTAATAATATCAATTTTATACTATAAACAAGTTTCATTGGAGAGTTTGTGAAAGAAATTTTGTCTAAAACGTAACCAAAAAAAAAACTGTATATATGAAATTTCACAAGGTAAAAAGTAAAAACTTTATTTACAGTTAGTGCAAGTACATTAAAATGGAGATTTATGGTCAAGTCATTTTCGTTGAGAAAATTCAAGAGTTTCTGCATTGTCACCTATAGTGATAAGAAACGGGAAAATAAGAATTTTGCAAGAGGTGGACCACATTAGTTATTAATTTAGTGTGGAATACATTTCATCACTTATTATATATAATCCAACTTTATAAAATAAAATATCAAGATTTTTAACAAATTAGGATAATCGGCATGAAAATTGGTTGACCTAGTCTGGTTTACTTTTTAGCAGTGTAAGATATTAACTCCTTGAAGGGTGTCAACAAATATAAATTAAAAAACTCACTAACTTTTTTCTGTGAAATTTGTTCATATTGAACGAGTCTTATGTGCACCTGAGTGCACCGTACACTCATAATATATTTTAGAAGCGTGCAACTATACAAAACAGAAACGTGTAATTATTCAAAACAGAAGCATGCAACTATATTCTCATATTAACAGTTGCATTTTTCTGTGTAAATAAGTCGCACTTTTCAAAGATAACAAGTTAAGACGCTTTAAAAACTTTATTATAAGTCTTGGCGGTGCCTTCAGACGTCTTGCTCTAAAAACCTAGCCGTTCATATTATGAAACTCATACCATTACACTTAATTGTAAAGTGATACCACTACTTTTATAAACCAGTATCTATAGCATTAAATACTATAATTTCAATTTATAAGTGTAATGTTATCAATTAATAAGTATGTTGATATTAATTTATAAGTGTAATGATATAAATTTCATATTATGAATAAATTTCACCAGAGACCTACTCAATTTCTTCTAGTTTGTTTGGCTTATATATCAAACGAGTTTTGACTAACAAGATAATTTTTTGCAAGATATATGGTCTTATAAATAAAATAGATCTTATGTACTATATTAAGCTTGAATTTATAGAGAGTTTACCCCCGTAAAATAAACAATATATAAGAATGAGTTGCTCTCAATTTGATTTGAATTCAAGATTTAGGGTTGGATTATCAACTCTATGTACCCTAAATTTAAGATGTAGCTTGATCAAAGACTCTGATACCATAAAAAAAAATTCATGTCATTTAAAAACACAAATTTACAGAAAAGTTTAAAATTAATTTATTTATATTAATTACCTAATATTTAAATAATAATAAGTATGACTAAAATATTAAGGTGAATATCTATTTCATGTATAAGAAGAAACAATTTTGAAATATATATACAAGAACACATTTTGTCTATTAGCAAATGAGTATTTCAACTTGAACAATGTGTGAAATTCAAGTCTCCACTCCTCAAAATACAACTAAAAATGGTCATAATCACATAAAATTATTTTCTGTGTGAGATATAGAGGTGCAATTGATACACAATTTTTTTAATAAAATAATAATTATTTATAATTAAACAGCTAATACTTTTAAGAAATACACACTGGTTTCACTGTAGGATTTTTTGCACAAAATAAAAGATTAAAAATACTTTTCTGGGTACGGTAATATCTCAACTAACTCTACTCGAGTGCATCTAATCAATTTATTGTACACATTTTTGGTTATAAATTTTTTTCCTTTTTAGAATAAAGCATTTGCTTCTATCGCCCCAAAAGAAAAATGGGTCCACCGTACCAAAAAACAAGAGACCTCACGCAAGCATTCACCTAATTTTTTGTCATTACAATTTCTCTCAAAAATGTTATCGAACAATATATTTGAAACACATAATAATCTTCCTTTAAAAAAAAAAAAAAAAAAGAAACACATAATAATCTTTTATTATAAATTGTTTTGAAAAAGGAAGTTGAGGACTTGAGATACCTCAACGTATACCTAAACTAAAGAATGATTGGTTTTTATCCTGTAAAATAAAAATAAAAAAATACTTGGTTTTATCCGTTAAAAAAAAAGAAGAAAAAGAATGCTTGGTTTTAATAAACAAAAAATAAGCCGAAACAAGTATTATATGAAGGGGAGGTCTCTTGTGCACCCAAGTGCACATTGCACTCATACAACTAAATGATTCATTTAAAAAAAATACTTCGCTCATTGAATATATTAGACATATTAATTATGTGGATACATTGGTAGGATTGTAACAAGTGCATGATTCGTGCACAAGTTTCACATGAGACTTAGTCTTATATGAATTTGATGCCCTAAATTTTCATATTATAAATTAATTTTAAGTCAGATTTGGGATTGTTTATTAGAATCAGCTTACAATAAAAAATAAAGATTTAAATATATATTTTCTCCATATTTTAAACATTTGGTTTAAGTCACAAAATCATTTTCTCTAAGCATATAGTATTAAGAATAAGTCTACTACACCGGTAACCCCCGTTACATCGTGCAATTGATATATAATTAATACAAAATTTTTAAACAATTAAAATGGATACAGTTCAATAAAAATAATTAATACTCCTTTTTTTTGTCATTTTAGCATTTCACATAATCAGCAAGTTACATGCCGTTTTTGCATTTTTTTTCAAGTTCAATTAATTATATTTCTTCCTACTCTATATATATATATATATATTTTATTTTTTTTTTTAAAAGAAGAAGATAACTCAAAACAAGAAGTTACACTTAGAAAAAGTGTTTTTTCTAGAATTCCAAAACAATTAATCAAAGATATAGAAGAAAATTAATATTTTTTAATATGCGTGCATTGATTTAAGAAGGAAGTACGATACAATAAAAATAATAAATACGGATTAAAAATGCATTAAATTTTTATAATACATGCATTCAAGATTTTGTCTATATTAATGGCTGCCAAAAACACCCTAAGTCAAACACAATCTGAGGCCCTAAGGCTGATAGGAGTTATAACAAGAATCAGAGTGTTGTAAGAATGCATTGAGCCGCTAAACCCGATGATGTGATTTCGAATTTTATCCAATTTAGAAGAAACAGAAATCATAGGAAGGGTAAAAGTAAAAACATACAGTATATATTTTGGAAGTGAAATTAGAGTAATAAATATGATATTTGAGTAAAATCTTATTCAGCTTTTTGATTATGGCTGTTGTATTGAGGCAGGCATGGCAGCACATTTATTACCCTTCCAATTAAACCCAGGCAAAAAGATATAATCCTTCTATAAATCCAAAAAACGCAGATAACCCTCCCCAGCCCCAACCACCCAACTGTTTAATGAAATAATATATTTAAGTGGCCCCCTGTTAGTAGATGCTGCGTTTTAATACCTCCAATTTTTTTATGCTTGAATTCAATATCGAGTTATTAAAAAATATATTATTGATGAAATTAATATATACTCTTCATGTTCCGTAATTGTTTATAAACTTGTTTACTTCGTAAATCCCATAATTATTTACATACTCATAAATGGACTTTTTCAATTTTAATACAACACTATTGGGGCACTGCCCAAAAATGATTTAATATGTTATAGCATCTGCATTAATATGTTTTACTATATAATAAATTAAGTATATAGTACAATATTCTTAAGCTCTAGTGGACAGTAGCATAGCGAAAATGCATGAAATGAACTCCTTTCATAAGTTTCATCTTCACAACATTCACATTACACTATATCAAAATCAATCGATTTATTTACTCTATAAATAAAAGTTTATGGAATTATCTTTCAAAACTTGCTCATTATACTAGTTTTTCTTAAAGAGTTTTCGATTTTGAAGTGAAAACAATCGTTGAACGGAGAGAGCACTATTTAATAAAAATAATTAATACCACATAGAAAATTAATTACACGGTTCAATTGAGATATACAAGAATTTCGGACATTGCATAAGAGCAAGCTGCAAAGAGAAATAAAAGGACTCAGAAAAAAAAAATCTTGGTTCTTGAATTAAAATAAAAAAGAAAAAAAAAATCTTGGAAGAGAAGAGAGAGAAACAGCATGTATTGAAATCTCTGCAGTGGTGAGGACTACAAGTTCGAATTATTCTTCTTCTGTGTTTCCTTGCTTTTTTATATAATAATATTTATACTCTTTCTTCATTGAAATTCACATCCCACTCTTCTGTATCTATAATGTATCTATCTATCTATCCATTCTCTGAGCTTTAAAAATACTTGTGTGTATGTAAAAGCAAAAAAGGGGAGGAACGGCCTTCACATTTAAGCCTTTTACACGTGATAAAGAAAACCATCAAAAGCAATTGCATGCGTGTATAAAAGATTCATTGTAATCATCATCTTCTCTCTGTTTTTTTTTATCTCTCTCATTTTTTCTCACACCATTTGCCATCTTTTTGAACTCCCTTTATCTTCATGATTAAAGCCCATTTCTTCTTTAAATCCTAGATTGGAGAAAAAGGAAGTGAAAAAGATTCAATTTTTATCCAAAGTTGGAATCTTGAGCTTTTATGCCTTCATGATTAAAGCCCACAAGCCAAATCTTCCTCAAAGCTTAGATTGAGAAAAAAATTAAAGAAAAAGATTGAATCTTGGGAAACATGATGTGTCATTATCTATGGTGCAGTGGAAATCTGGGTTGAGTTGTTGATTTCCCAGTGAGTTCTTCAATGTTTATTCCTTTTAATCCCATTGTTTGTGTTATATTGTTGCTCTTTTGTTGCTTTCTAGGCATTTTTTATTCTCTTTCTTGAGCAGTCATATTTCTGTCCTCACACACTTATTTATTGCATACACATACATGTATGTACGTATACATTTGTGTGTGTATATATTGTAAATGCATGTATCTATATGTTGGATTTATTCATACAACTTTTCTGTTGCTCTGCTGCAAAGGCCTTGGTTTTGGTTAGGGGACAAGATGAAGTATGGTTTTGTCTTGTGGGCATTTCTACTATTTGATTAGATTTCATTGTATCACTATATGATCTATTTTTGTGCACATGTGCATCATTGTTTATGAATTTATATTTCTGATTTTCATTTTTTTTGGGGTTCTAAACGATGATTTGTGGAGGGTTTTTGAGTTCTTTGGTGATTTTTTCTTTTGTCTTCACATATATGTAGTCTTCTGCAGAATCTTAACTTTATCTTCTGCACTCATCATGAATCTTAACCTTTTCTATTTAATTTTAAATTACACAAAAGGGTTTTTTTATTTAGAATTTTTTTGAGCATTATCATTTCTATGTGTAAAAGTCAAAGAAATTTATCTTGATCTTCAGATTTCTGGTGGAGTGGATTTATTTCTGCTGTTTTGTGAGTTTATTTTTTGTTTATGTTAATATATTTAAGATTGTGGAGCAATAAATTAGAAATCTCTGTAGTTGCATTAAAAGATCTCCTTCTTTAATGCCTCCCTCTTTGCGTGTACCAATTTCTTGGCATTATTATCAACCAATTTCTATTATTGTATACATTTTTCAATCTGGGCTATGATGCTGACATTGAATTATTTTCCCTGTTTTTTTCTTTTATTTTTCAGTGCATGAAATCATTGATCTTTGAAGATTTGCAAAAGAATTAATCAGTGCTTTGTTTACCTTAATACACATCACATTGTTGTGTAGTGAAAAACCCCTTCATTACAATTATGCCTGTAAGGCAGATGAGAGAGAATCAAGAACAGCACTTTGTTATCAAACCCCAGCTTCCAAACTCCATGAACACACCCCAGAAAAACTCGAAAACTTCCCAAAATGGAAAGGGCCCACCAAATCAAGAACCCCAAAACCCCAAACCTCAAAATCAATCTTCACCCCCATCAAGAAACAGAGGAAGGAGAAGGGGAAGGGGTGGCCGGAAATCGGACCAAGGCGAGGTCTTTATGCGGCCGAGTTCACGGCCATGCACGGCCGCCGATAAGCCGATTAATCGGGAAATTCCGCGAGCAATCGTGCCGGTTTTATCGAATGGATCACAGATGGGGTTTCCTTCTTCAAGCAAATCTTTAACTTTTCCAGCTAGGCCTGGTTTTGGGCAGCTTGGAACAAAATGTATTGTGAAGGCTAATCACTTCTTTGCAGAGTTGCCAAACAAGGACTTAAATCAGTATGATGTAAGATCCTTTTCATCATAATTTTTTAGGGGTACAAATTTAATTTTGAAAGCAATGGTACATAAGTTGACATTGATGATGTTCTTGGATGGTTTCTGTTCTTGATTATACTTGGTCCTTTTGTGGGTATAATTGTCCTTTACTTGTGCAGCATTAATGAGTATTGAATGTGGGTCATCATTGTTTTCTTGTTTGGTGTTTCTTCTTAATGGGCACTATTATTTGCAGGTCACTATTACCCCTGAGGTGGCGTCGAGAGCGGTAAATCGAGCCATTATGGGTGAACTCATTAAAGTGTATAAAGAATCTGATTTGGGTATGAAATTACCAGCCTATGATGGAAGAAAGAGTTTGTATACAGCTGGTGAACTCCCTTTTACTTGGAAGGAGTTTATGGTTAAGCTCATAGATGAAGAGGATAATATCAATATCCCCAAGTAATTATTTCTTGCCCGATTTCCGTCTTTCTAATATGCTTTTTGAGTACTGAAATCTTAAAAAAAATTGATATAGAATGGATGGATATGTGTTGATTAGTAATGCCTGTGAATTTTGACGAAATTTCAGGAGATCGAGGGAATATAAAGTAGTAATCAAGTTTGTCAATCGTGCAAACTTACATCATTTGGGTCAATTTCTTGCCGGAAAACGTGCAGATTGTCCAAAAGAAGCACTTCAAATTCTTGATATTGTACTGAGAGAGCTGTCGATGAAACGGTATAAAAATGCATCATTCCGAAAATGAATTATTAAGCTTTCCGATAATCATCGAATTAACTTATTACTAATACTGTTTCTATTACTATTTTAAGGTTCTTGCCTGTTGGGAGATCTTTCTTTTCTCCTGATATACGTAAACCACAAAGGCTCGGTGATGGTTTAGAGGCATGGTGTGGATTTTATCAGAGTATAAGGCCTACTCAGATGGGCCTCTCACTTAACATTGGTATTTGACTTGTCAATTTTTCATCAGAGTGTAGTACTTTTTAATAAATCAACTAATACTATCAATGAAACAATTATTACTGTATAAAATTACACACCAGTTGTGCGGTGAAATTGGTTTACATGAGACTTTGCCTTCATTCATTTAATGATCTATCTTTTTTTCGAATTTTAGATATGGCTTCGGCTGCATTTATTGAGGCTCTTCCCGTGATTGAATTTGTTGCCCAACTATTGGGGAAAGACGTGTTGACAAGGCCATTATCCGATTCTGACCGAATCAAGGTGGGCGTTAAGTTGATGCAATAATCGGAATTAATGGATAATTTTGTCATCTTCCTCATGCAAATAAATATACACATTCGATTTATTTCAGGTTAAGAAGGCTCTTCGAGGAGTAAAAGTTGAAGTGACCCACAGAGGGGATGTACGAAGAAAATACCGAGTTTCTGGCATTACAACTCAACCCACTCGAGAGCTAGTGTAAGCTTAACACCAACAAATCTTACCTGCTTAAATACATCTATATCGACTGTCTGAGCTAATTCGACTAATATTGTTGTTGTAAATTGTTTCAGATTTCCAGTTGACGATGAATCGAACATGAAATCGGTTGTTGAATATTTTCAAGAAATCTATGATTTCACTATTCAGTATACTCATCTGCCTTGTCTACAAGTAGGAAACCAGAAGAAGGCAAACTATTTACCTATGGAGGTAACTTTTTTTTAACTCTGTAAGATTTAACTTTTTCTACCAAAACGTGTCTGATGTCTAATGTACATTAATTTCAGGCCTGTAAAATTGTTGAGGGGCAAAGATATACTAAAAGGTTGAGTGAGAAACAAATTACTTCTCTTCTAAAAGTTACATGCCAAAGACCAAGGGACCGTGAAAATGATATCCTTCAGGTATTTGATGGTTCTTATTTTTATCGAAAAGACAAACAAATATGCTTTTGTATTCTGATTTAATTGGAGAAAATGGCAATTTTTTTTATAAGTAACAACAGTTATAGAGTAGGTCTCTCGTGAACCGAGTTCACTTGAATTCTCTTCTTCAAAGTAATGCTGTTTAGTATACCCGGTAATACTGTTTAGCATGCGAAGAATCATGTTTTTAAAGAATTCTTGATTTATGTGTTGGTCTTTCTTAAAATTATTGAACTGTGATACTTTGTATGCTATACAATATTACTTCGTATATTAATTACTGAGTTCACCAAAAAAAATTGTGTACCAAGTTTATAGGAGATCATAAAAATGGATATTTAAATGCATCAAGATTATTCTATGATTCATGAATATTTTAGTTTTTTCTTGATGATTTGGAACTTGATTGTGTCCCGTAAAACGCAGACTGTCCAGCACAACGATTACGAGCAAGATCCTTACGCAAAGGAGTTCGGAATCAGGATTAGCGAAAAACTGGCAACTGTGGAGGCTCGAGTTCTCCCGGCTCCCTGGGTGAGATGCTGCTCCCATTAACTTGCTTTAATTTTCGAGATGGATGCGGCTATTCATGCCCACTTTTTGCTATATACACCCATATGTTCATTTTTAAGCATCATGTACCATCACATTTATTTGTAAAGTGGGTGTATTGAACAAATACCTGGGTGTTAATAGCCGTTTTTCCAAGAAATGTTTAATCTAACTTGCATAATCGATTCATCCGCAGTTGAAATATCACGAGACGGGGAAGGAAAAAGATTGCTTGCCGCAAGTAGGCCAATGGAATATGATGAACAAGGTCTCACTCGTCAATCATAATTCACTTTTCTTTCTAGGTCCTTCATCTTTCACTTATCGTGATTTTTAATACACAGAAAATGATAAATGGCATGACTGTTACCCGTTGGGCATGTATCAACTTTTCACGGAGCGTTCAAGATAGTGTGGCTCGTGGATTTTGTAGTGAGCTGGCTCAAATGTGTAAAGTATCTGGCATGGTGTGACACCCATCCTTGTTATTTTTATTTTTTTAATTTTCCTGCATGCCTATATAACTAATCAAATAAATTTCATGCCTACAGGAATTTTACCCGGAACCGGTTATTCCGATCTACAATGCCCGGCCCGACCAAGTAGAGAAGGCTTTAAAGCACGTTTATCATGCATGCACGAACAAATTAAAAGGAAAAGAATTGGAGCTTCTGTTAGCTATTCTTCCCGACAACAATGGCTCTTTATATGGTAACAAAACCGAACGTCCAGCTTGCCATTTTTTTTCCCTATTATCAACATAATAAGACATCACATTGTGTAATGATAGGTGATCTGAAGCGAATATGTGAAACCGATCTTGGTTTGATATCCCAGTGTTGTCTTACAAAACACGTCTTCAAGATCAACAAGCAATATTTGGCTAATGTGTCCTTGAAAATAAACGTCAAGGTTCGAAAGCTTGTGACAATGATTGTTGATTTTTTTTTCCATTAATTATTTAATTAACGCAACAAATTTTTCGAACAGATGGGTGGCAGAAACACTGTTCTCTTGGATGCTATAAGCTGCAGAATACCCTTGGTTAGTGACATTCCTACAATTATCTTCGGAGCGGACGTCACTCACCCTGAAAACGGAGAAGAGACCAGCCCCTCAATTGCCGCTGTACGATTCCTCCCCCTTCGATACTTTTTAGTAAAACAACTAATACCATTTTAAAATATAATTGAGTTGCATTGCGCACTTGGTGATACAAGTTGTCATCGTCTTATTTTAGGATTGCCTAATTGTACCAAAAAAATAGTTTAGGGCCCAAATTTTGCACTTTATCCCTAAAATATATAAAATAATGTAGGTTGTAGCATCTCAAGATTGGCCGGAGGTGACAAAGTATGCAGGCTTAGTTTGTGCTCAAGCTCATAGACAAGAATTGATACAAGATTTGTACAAGACATGGAACGATCCTGTTCGTGGTACAGTGAGTGGAGGCATGATCAGGTACCGTTCGTGTTCTTGATAATGCGATCTATCTATGATATTCTTTTTTTGCACTTGATAATATATTGCAGCTGGTACATATGATTATTGCCTCTTTTGTAGGGATCTTTTGGTTTCTTTCCGAAAAGCTACCGGCCAAAAGCCACAGAGAATAATATTTTACAGGTTTTTTTACTTAAATTTGTTTCGTAAAAATTTAAATTACATGGAACTGTGCCATAATTTAGTTTTCTTTTTAACAAATTGGACACAGGGATGGTGTAAGTGAAGGACAGTTCTACCAAGTTCTACTGTTTGAGCTGGATGCTATTCGTAAGGTTAGTGACGGGATTTCCGCTATTTTTTCATTACAGTCGAATAGCATAAATTACTTGTACCTTATTATTACGAACAAAGTACAAGCAATTCATAAATCCCTGATAAATGAGGTGTTGTTCAGGCTTGTGCCTCTCTGGAACCGAACTATCAACCACCCGTTACATTTATCGTAGTTCAAAAACGACATCACACCCGGCTCTTCCCTAACAATCATAGGGACAAGAGCAGCACTGATAAGAGTGGCAATATACTACCTGGTAACTTACTTTATTCTCTTTAATGTGAATTTACACTTGTGCCCCTGCTCTGATGATATACATTTCTTCGTGCAGGCACGGTTGTCGATTCTAAAATCTGTCATCCAACGGAATTCAACTTTTATCTCTGCAGCCATGCTGGCATTCAGGTACGTAAAACGTTCATTATTCTTGAAACCTATTTGCAATTTTAATAAGTTTTGGGCACAAGGTATGACGACTATTCCTTTGACTTGTAGGGAACAAGTCGTCCGGCTCATTACCATGTACTTTGGGACGAGAACAATTTCACTGCAGATGGAATTCAGTCGTTGACGAACAATCTCTGCTATACGTATGCTAGGTGCACTCGTTCGGTCTCAGTGGGTAAGTCGAGGATTTCCTAATCTATGCACTAGTTTTCTCTTTGCTATATGGCAATATTCAATCTTTACATATATATATGGGTAAATAGTTTTTTTAGTTGTGTAAGTTATCCTTATTTTGATTTCAGTCTTGTTTACTTTCACAAAAATAGTCTTGTAAATTTCAATTTTTTTACATTTTGGTCAACTAACCGGCTAGGCTATAAGAGGTGAAACATTCGGTTGACGTTGATGTGACAATGTCTGATCTGTCTACATGGCATAATCTAACTAGTCAACCGGATGTTACACCTCCTACAACCGGTTACAGACTATAATGTAAAAAAATTGAAAAAATATAAGACTATTTTCAATTTGTGAAAGTTGATAGGAATTAAACCAAAATAAGGGTAACTTATAGGATTGGAAAAAATGTTTTTCCTTTATTTTCCTTACCAAATAGAATAAAATTAGAATGTTAATACGAGATTTGAAACTGTTTTTCCTTTATTTTCCTTTGAATTGAAAATGCTAGTAGGATGATATAACACACTTTTAGGGCATCTTGCCATACATGATAGTGTTGGGATAGATATGCTGTTAGTGAATGTAGCTCAATTTTATGTGCTTATATAACCGATCTCCAACCGAACATGCCCTTATTCTATACTCACAAAAGCGGTGGTGATTTTTTTGTTCTTGCAGTTCCTCCAGCTTACTACGCGCATTTGGCTGCTTTTCGGGCAAGATTCTACATGGAACCGGATGCACTGGAAACCGGAAAGGCTGCACGATTAGCTGGAGAGACGGGTGTTCGTCCTTTACCAGCACTGAAGGAAAATGTAAAAAGAGTTATGTTTTATTGTTGAGATGAAGAAGTAGCTGAGTTAGCTGAAATGGCAGCAGCAACTAGCTAGGTTTAGTCATAGGGTTTGTTTTAAGCAATGTATGGCAGAGGCCTTTCTTTGTACATGTTTCTTATTAACTGCACTAGGATTTTGAACTTTTTATTAGTTATGTAAAAAATGGGTAGCATAATGGTAACTTATTCTATTTTCCGAAAAGTCCGTGCTTGTTTGCAAACCCAAGTGGAGCGGTAGAAATACTTTTGTCATAAAAGCTGAGTCTAATAGTTTTTTTTTTTTTAAAAAAGCGCTTCTACCCAATTTAGTTTGATTTGCAAACAGGCTCTAAGTATTTTCTATAGAGAATATTATTGAGTGGAAAAATGATTTATTCACATATTGAGTAGTAAATTAATGACGTGGGATACAACATAAAGTACAATACTTTAATATTTCTATAAATTCTATAGTTGTATCTACTAGCTAGTAATACTTTTGTATTTCAAAGTATTGATTGATAATTATATTTCCTAGGAATTTAATTTGCATGCAATTTTGTTCTATTTGCTACAACACATCTATCAACTTCTCTTAAATTATGAAGGAAAAATCTAGTTCCCAATTAAAGGGATATTCAGGATCTTTTTTGTTTTTAGATAAATTAAAACTTCAGGTTAGAAAATTAATTGAATTGAATGTAATATTGTATTAATATTAAATAAAAAATAAAGAGTTGGTATGTTGTGAAATTTGTTCACCGTGAAACTGATATTTTTTTTTTACAGACATACTCTTTAGTAATATAAGTCACATTCTTTAGTAATATAAGTCGCACCCTTCAGTTATCACTACGACACACTCTACTATAATATAAGTCACACCCTTAACTTTTGTGAGTAATACCTTTTATAGTAAAAATCACACCCTTTATAGTAACAAATCACACTCTTTAATAATATAAGTCACACTCCTTAATCAATTTCACCGTGAAACTTGTTCATCCTATACTTTGGCAAAAATAAAACGTCTCGTTTTCACTTATGTTCCACTTCATGAACGACATTTTAAAATAATTAAATTAGTTAGCTTTACGAAATTAAATTAAGAAAATGATTAAAATTATTAGTTAGTTTTGATGACGTTGACTTTATTGACATAAGTGCCATTATATTTATAAATTAATACCACTAATTTTATAAATTAATGTCAATAATATTTAATATTATGATCATAGTTTATAACTGTAGTGATATTAGTTTGTAAGTGTAATGATATAAATTTTATATTATAAATAAATTTCATCGGAGACGTATTCATGAAAAATACAAATTTATTATATTTTATACATTTTTTTAAAGGTATATTTTATATAAATTTTAATAGGTGGAAATTGAATACGAAAATTGTGAGGTGGCAAAAGTTGCAAAATAACTTTTTGTGTTTCCATAAACAAAGCCCAAGGCCCGAACTCCGAAGCCCAAAAGACCACTATTTACAGCCAGATGGTTTGGTTTATATCAGATAGAAAAAAAATGAAATAATGTCACTCTTAATTCCTAATTAATTCCTAATTAATTCCAACATTTCAATTTTTTACTAGCTTGGTACACTATGATACATGACGAAGTAATTCAAAACATAATATACATAAAAGTTGGAAAGATGTAATGTTAGGAAAATTAAATAAACGAATTAATTACAGATCTCTCTATAAGTACAGATTTTTATATGAGACATAATTTTTTCATAGTATCAGAGCCTTTAGGCTCACGCCCACATTCTGAGTTCGATTCCCCGTGAAAGTAATTCTATTCATATTAAATTGTCCTCAAACTTTTAGATGAGACGAAATTATTTCCTATAATATAATATGTCTATCAAGTATAATGCATTCATATTGTGTGTAGAAATTGAACTCTTACCTTGTAAATAAACACCTCACTATTTCTTACATTTGCACTGCCTCACCTCACATTTCATAGTTCATACGTATAACGTGATTTAAGTACCTATGTGAATGATAATGTATATAACCTATAGTTCCCATATGGAGCTTTAATTCTAGATAATTAATTAATTTCAACGATCTCAAAGTTAAAAATATAAATTAATATCTCAATATTCCGTGTTTATTTATAATAATTACATCTAAATGTTTGATCTTTTGCAAAATATTTTATAAAATATAACAAATTTATCATGGTCCATATTTTCATTAAAACATACATATGATGAAAAACACATGGGAGATATGTTGCTTTTCTTTTTCATTTCACGCCATATATATCATTCCTGAAATGTAAGTAAGAAACCCTAGGAAACTGAAGGCGACAAACAAGGATCCTTAAATAGTTTAGAGAATCATTGACATTTGATGTAAGTTGCTCACTTGGGGCTGCAAAAGATATGTGGAATATATTACCCAAAATAAAGCTTTACAACAGAAATATATTATTATATATGGACCACCCATCATAATTCACTACAATTTAATTTCATCAACATTATCTCATCAATCACAATCTTGTGTATTTGTGTCTAAATGGTAAAATTCATCCTCCATCATTTAAAAATTAAGAGGATTCTTAAAGGAGGGTTGCTTAACGATCCTAAATTGGCTTCAATTTTAATTCTCCCTGCCCATCAGGACTTTAGAGTATTGTATAAATGCTTAGAGCCCGTTTGTTATGTGGGAAAAGAAAGAAAAACAGTGGAAAATAAATCATATTCTACATTTTTTAGTGTTTGTTATATTTGATGGCTTTTCCTTTTGACCCGAAAGCCCGCATTTTATTTTCTCATTTCCCCATAAATATACATCCCACCTCCTAGGTGATATTTATAATACCAAACATTATCCCTCCTAGGTGCTATTTATAATACAAATCATGATTTAATTCATCATAACAAACACTTTAAAAAATTAAATATATTTAAAAAAATTAAATATATTTTCACATCCCATAAATAAAAACAGACTCTTAATGTATTGTACAATATAATCCATCCCATCAAAGAAGGGTAGCCTGAAGGCCCTAAACTGAAGTGTACAGTGCAAACATCAAAGTAGGATAGCCTAAAGACCCTAGTTTCAATTTTAATTATCTCTATTTAACAGGATTTTAGGATGTTGTACCATATATTTAATGAAAAAGTAGGGTAGCCTAAAGACCCTAAACGGACTTCAATCTCTCTTTCCAGCAGCGCTTTAGAATGATGTATCACATACTTAATGTGTTATACAATATACAACACTATTTATCAAAACAGGATAGCCCTAAACTGGCTTCAGTCTCACTCTCACTGTCACGTAAAACTTTAGAGTATTATACCACATGCTTAATATATTATACAATACAACATACAAGGTGTTGTACCATATGTTTGACAAAGCAGGACAGCCTAAAGATCTAAACATGCTTCAATCTCTCTCTCTCCCCAACAGTTCTTCAAAATATTGTACCACATATTTAGGGGATGTTTTAGACCACTATTCTATGGTGCAAAAACACTTAAATTTTAAGTAGGTGTGACTCAACTTATTTTGAAAATAAGTACTTATTGGGTGGTAGTTGAGGTTTAAAACACACCCTTAATATGTTAAACAACGTATAATACAACACATTAAAAGAGGATAGGCTAAAGGCTCTATTAGTCCCACCAACACCATTTTATCAATAACAAAATTGTCAATTTTATTTTAATAATTTCCTTTTTTTGGGGGGTGGGGGTGGGGGATAATGTGTCATGTGAATGTGGGGACAGCTAGCAGCAGCAGACTGACCAAGAAAAAGCCAAATGAAGGCAACAGAAAATACAGATGAAGAAGATGCTATATGAGACAACATCTCAAGCTTCCTTCCTACCTCACTCATTTATAAAAGCATTCTGATTCTCTGCACATGAATACCCAATTTCGATGTCCAATATATCACACAACAAAAACGCCAAAAATCCTAGTATATATAAAATTAAAAGTATGTATCGTACAGTTAAAGGCTTATCAATGTTGTACCATTCACAGATTTTCTCAGGCCATACAGAGCATTTTAATTACTACAGATGTCATATGAGAATCCCTGTGACCAAGTATGTCAAAAGCTGTGTACATAAATGTTAGAAATTAGTGATCAACAAAAGCTAATTAACAGGGTACATTTATGTTCATTAATAAAATCCTTTTTAATTTTACAGGCGAGTTTATTCAGTACGATTCAAAGTTTATTTAAAAATCTTTGTTCAGGTCATGATGTTTATTTTGAGTTTTAAAAATCAAGATTTGCATTTTTCAAGTTAAACCGATTGTAATTTAAGAACTTTAAAACCCGAGTGTTACATCACTCAGAAAACCTAAAAACAAACATCCACCTTAGTATTTATCAAAATTTCAAAATCTTCTACATAAATTTCAAAATTAATTTTTAAAAATCACTTAAAAAGATCGGGTGCCAAATCAAAATTTTAGTTTTGCAATAAAAAGAAACTATTAAGCCCTCGCAGAACCCATATTAGTCGGTTTTTGAGTAGGACAACAAGTTAAAAAAAAAAATTAAGTCCTCCCAGAAAATAAAATCCCAATTTGATTATAAATAAATATTATTCGATTAATAATCAGAAAGAAATCTGCCTGAAAGAAAGGGGTTCATGAAACTGATAAAATCAGAAATCAGCACACATAACACCTGCACATATCCCACATAAGTTCTTACACCAAAATGGAATGAAAAGAAAAACCCTATATATGCAGACAAAAAAAAATGGCATAATAAAAATGAAACAAGAAATTCATATACTACAAATTAAGGAGATACAACATACCCTTTAACAGCAAGAAAACCCTAATTTGGGACATAGGGTTCTTGAAAAATTAGGGTTTTTTTCCGCGCAATTCGTATCGGGTGAAGCTACCACATGATCTAATCTTTCCTTAACAAGAAGGAAAATTTAGATCATGCTGGCAGCTTCAACTGATGCGATAGCACGATGGATTAATTCTTCTCAATTCTCATGAAGACACTTTGAAACTGAAAGAAAGCCCTAAATTTATAAATGATTATATTTTTAAATTAAAGAAAAAAGGGTAAAAGACTTGTGCAGAAGGGTTTTTTTGATGAGGAAAAGATGGGTGGGGAATAAGGGTATAAATAGAGGTCCGAAGTAGAGAGGAAGTTTAAGGGGAATATGGTTTTAGTGGATAAAAGATAAGGGGAAAACATGTGGAAAGAAAGGCATAGAGTAATAAGAACAAAATATTAATAGTGGTCCCAATAATTGAATAATGTCACGCCACCACCATGCAGCTGCACTTGAATATTACAGGCAGGTTAGTGAGAGTTTCTATATTTTGTAAGACCATTAATTAACTTTTAGGGTTGAGGGATGGTGGGGGACCCTTCCTCGTGTAACAGTTTAAAAACTTGTATGAAATCGTCTCGTAAATTACGGTTTATGAGGTGGAGGGATTCGGGGTGGATGATTGAGCCGATTTTTTCGAGCCTAATCAACTTTTAATGACAACAATTTTATTTTAAAGTTTTTATAGCTAAAAGTCTTTAATGACAGAAAACGTTCTCTAATGACAGGATCACCGTTTCTTCTCATTTAAGATTTTTAGCTAGAAATAGAATTGTTGTCACTACAAACTGATTTTTTTTTAGTATGTATATATATTTAATATGGCAAGGACCCTATATCATATGACAAACATTTGTATACATTAACTTTGCATAAGTCACTTACACCATGTAATTGGTGGTGTGATCTATTTTTAAAATTTAGTATTAGTTATTTTATTAAAAGTTAATAATTGTGCATCAATTACACTATGCATAAAAATGAAACTCTTCTCGTATAAGAGTTTATAAGTGTACAAAAACTTGGTGTAATTAAAATCGCATCATGGATTACAATTTATAAAAAAGAAAACGAAGAACTTGATCTTAGTATATATCGATAAGTCCTTTCTCAAAATACATTTTGTTATGCAATAAAGACCGTATGACGGAGGCATTAATAAGTATTGAACGTATTCGACACGATAAAGAACATAAGGTATGACGAATGCCTAAATAAATGAATATTGGATGTATTCAACTCGATATTAACTACAACACCGCCGGAACTATTTTAAATTTTTACGTTTTTACTAGAATTAATATAGTATTGGAAAATCTTAATCAAATCTCTCATGAACCGAACAACTGCAAATCTAGGGGTAAGTCTAAGTCATAATTGGGGGATGTAGCCCCCTAATTTTTTTAGGTGTATATTATATGTGTACATGTATATGTTTAGAACTCCAAAAAAAAAATGTTTTATTGTATTCTCACCGCCATAGAAACCTAATATTGGATAGTAAAATTGAGAGTTATCATTAGAAATCGTCCTTTATTTTTCAGAGTGACCGATTTTAATCCTATAATTGTTTACTTTATCAAATTTAGTCTTTTTTTTATTTAATTTGGATTTTTTTTCCTGGAAAATTCAACATATGATATTTTGAAAATTTTCGCATTCCCTCACGGGATAGTTCTGAGGGTACCTGAAAATATTCGATGGAATGTAACTTAGCACAATCAACACCCACCATTCCTAAAGTGTTAAAGCGTCAACGTTCAAATTACACTTTATTTTACCGTGAGACGGTCTCAAGCAAGTGTGCCTCAAATTAAATTGGTTAAATAATAAAGTTAGAGGAATGAAATTAAACTCGCTAAAAACACATGACGATTCATGATATTAACTCTGTAAAAAGTGAATTCTAGGATTACGATTTCTATGCGTGTAAATGTGGGTGTGACATATGTGGGAAGGAATCAATTAGAGGGGCCAAAAGAAATATACGTAAGAAACTAGTAGGAAGAGGGGACCATAGTTTTTGATGGGCTAATTTGTTTACAAGTGAAGAATTTCAAGTTTCACTCTAAACAGGTAATTTGATAGAGCATCTCATCAACCCTACATAGATGCATCTGTTGTGAATCACTGTCCATCATTTTCTCTCTGATGAATAATAGTGATGTGCAGTTAAAGTAATTTCCTTTTTAGTTTTATTTTCTTGTGGGATTTAATGTCGGTATTTTATTAATTTATTGTGAGGTTTTGAGATCAATAAATTTGATTGGTTCGATCCAGCTGGATGTTAGGAACAGTTCTTGGTTAGTGTTTTTACATTTTTATTACTATCTGATGTGGACATGGAATTGACTTTTGACGGTGTATGTATACATCTTGTTAATTTCTTGATTAATAATTTACAATTTTTATATTTGTTTACTTTAGTTTTACTCTATTCATATAATTATAAAGAGTGGACCTAATGTACACCTAGATGCACCATGCACTCATAATGAATTTTAAAATTGTGCTACTTGTTATACTGAAAAGTGCAATTTGTTTACACTGAATCGTGCAATTATTTTTTCATATTAATAGTTGCACGGTTCAGTGTAAATAAGTTGTATTTTTCAGTATAATAAGTTGTATGAGTCTAAAACTGCACGATGCACCTGGATGCATACAAGACTTAATCAATTATAAATCATGAGGATCTTCTATTTAATTGTAAAATATTTACTTTACTTATAATGTTAACATCTCATATTTAATTTATATCGATTGATTGTTCCATAATTATACATTATTAGTCAATCAAATATAAAATATTTTGAGAATAGGATGCTAAATTGAAAATAGAGGAAATAAAAAAATGCAATATTCTGGAAAGGGTATTGGGAGAGAGCATGAGGTGCAGTGCTCCACTCCACAGTCTATTCTAGTAAGCAGCTTTTGTATTAAATTCAGCAGCAAAGCAATAAATTAAATTAATCAAAGTAATAATGCTATCACAAGCCTACCCAATTTGCTATGAATCACGAATCATATAGGGTGCAGATGGGATTTTCCTTTAATTATTAATCGACCACTTTAGAGAAAATAATCAAGTTTTAGTGAAACCTCATGGTTAAAGGCACATTTGGGTGAGATGATCACAAGGTAAGCCATAGTATAATTTGTGTATTGATGTTTTAACACTATGGGAGGAAAAAATGTTAATTTGTGCTAGGTGGTACCCTATGTTATATATATATGAGACTGTTTTATACGAGTTTTTGTACAATCTACATATATAGACATGTTCAACAGTCGGCTTTGGTTTGGAACCGGCGGTTCTGATTTGAAGAAATGCCAAACAAAAATTGAACTGGCTTTATGTATCATGTATGTGTCTGTTTCGGTTTGGCCGGTTTATGCGGGTTTTTTTTTTTTAATTCTTGATAAATTGAATTAATTTGAACTTGATCTTGGAGTTGAACAAAATTTGGTTTTATTTAAAAAAATAAAAATCGACTACTCATTTAAGCTCAATTACGTACATGGTCTTCTAAAAAATTTCAAAGTACAACAAAAATGTGGGACAAAAACAAATATTCTAAAAGTCTAAATTTGTAAAAAAATGTGAAATCAATTTATTTATATTATTTTTTTTAATTAATTCATTTGTATTACTATTGATGCACGATTCTTTAATTTCTAGAGTTCAAATTGATGCTTTAATACTTTATTTTAAATTGCAAAAATGACTTATATCTTTGGCAAGTACCGAACTTTTGACTTTCACAGTGCAAATAATAAAATAATTTTGAATTGTTGAAAAAAAAGGACATTAAACAGATTTTCAAGCTCATGCGTGGAGACTTCTTTGGGATAGATTACCGACAAAGAGCAACTTGGTTAGAAGAAATATCCATGTCCACAACGGCGATGCAAGATGTGTGTTCTGCGGCCTTGGTGAGGAAACTACGAGACATGTTTTCTTCGAATGCTCGACTTCTCATAAAGTATGGATGAATTACTTCAAATGGTTGAATATCTCTACAGTGATTCATCATCGAACCTTCTTGAATCTTATCTCTCATAGCCGCATTCTTAGAGGTAAGATTGACAAGAAGGTGGCTACAACAATTTGGTTGTGCGTGGTTTGGCGAATTTGGAAAGAGAGGAATGATGTTATCTTCAATAATATTATGTGCTCCGTTGAGAAAATTGTTGAGGACATTAAAAAGCTAGACTTTGGAGTTGGTTCTTTGTTAGTCGAGTTAGATGCGCTAGTTTTTCTTTTAACGATTGGCTTGTTAATCCAAGAATGATTTTTGATTGCTAAAAATTTTTGTATTTTTTGGGTACTCCTTATACCCAAGTGATGAATAAAGTTTCTTTACCGACCAAAAAAAAAAAAAGAAGATTTTCAAGAAAAACAATCACATGCGAGATAAAAAAAAACCCTTATTTTGCCTGCAAATTTGATCGAGATTCTTTTTTTACAACAATTTAAAATTTTGATACATATTATGCAAAAATTGAAGATCCAGTCCTTAACGGTATGTTTGTTTTGAGCTTGGGGTGAATAAGACAAATCTAGATGGGAGAAAAAGGTGGATGGGGAACTTTTGTGATTAATAATCTCTTGTTTGTTTTAAATTGAATGTAGTAGGATTGAATGAATCTTTATGTCAAATCAATACTTTTTAATTAAAAATAATTTTTTGTTATTTTATTATTGTTAGTTAGTATGATGATTGCATAAAAGAAAAATGTAAGAAAAGTAGGAGATATAATGAATTGTTGTAAGAAAAGTATGAGAGAGAATGAGTTGGTGTAAGAAAAGTAGTAATGTGATAGTTTTAGGATATAGATGTATAATAGGGATGAATGTGTATTTTGATGGAGGATGAGATTTGAAAATCCGAAAAATGAACGGGACGGGGGAGACCCATCCCCCATCCGGACCTCCCCGGCTGAAAACAAACACCACCTAAAATACAGTTAGTAGCAAAAATAAAACTTATTTTTGCAATAATGTACATTCATAAAAAACTCGAACGAGATATGAACACCACAGATGCATCGAACGTGTAGGACATTAGTTGCCCTAATTAATTAACTAATTCTCATGATCTCTATCACAGGTTTTGACTTGTCAAATTTGCACCTGCAAAAAGATGATCGAGCTACAACCATAGCTATAGTGAGCTACACCTTCATTCATAAAGATACAAACATCCATTAATGTTGTATCTTTCTTTTCAGACAATATTAGATCTGAACAGTATATTTATATATAAGAAAACCTACCCATAACTAATCTCATATCTCATCACCTACAACTGGCAAACAATATATATACATGTTTTAATTTATGTATCAATCTGTACGTGTGTGTGTTTTAGTGTGTGTTTTATAGACAGGAACACAAACATACAAAACAAACCCTAAAAGCACAGGGCGCATGTGGTCCTTTGTGTAGAGGGCTACTTACTAGGGTGGTCCTTCACCACACACAATTTCATTATTAAATATAAATCTCTAGGGCAGAATTATATTGCTTTATTAAAAATAAATAAAAAAATCAGCATTAATTTAAGAGTGGAGTATCGTGATCAGGAGTGCGTCGTCTTTTTACAATATATAGTCTGATTTAGAATCATCTGACTTTGTTATCTTTGAAAGATCTGATTTATTTATCTTGAATCGTGCAACGCAATTATTTTTTTCATATTAATAATTGCACGATTCAGTGTAAACAAATTGTATCATTCAGTATAACAAGTTATATAATTAAAAAATGCACTATGATTTCTATTAGTCTTGCGATCGACCCCGGATCATCTGGGAAATTTAGCCTTAATTTAAAGGTATAATTAAACCGAATTAAGGATGACAGTATATAAAAAAATGCAGGTGCAGCTAACCAATATAATTACCACTATTTTTCTTATAAAAATGGATTTGTCCTTGTCATAAATAATATCATTTTCTCTTTATTTACAATAGAAAATTTTGTTTGCAGTCATTTAATGTGGATATACCGTATACGGCTAGTTCTAATTTCGAACCAATTCAATTTATTTTTTCTCATCTTTATCTCAGTGGATTTCTTTTTATTATGTTATACACATGTTAAAAATAATATTTCTTTGTGAAGGTATTATTTAATGTTCACCGTACATCACTATTACTATTGCTTGTAAGCATCAACACTTACGATAGAAAGTTCAATATAATTAAGTATTTAAAAATTTACCAAGACAACCAATTAAGTAGGAGGTTGTAAGATTCGCCTGCAATCAAAAATGCCCACTTTGTGACGATACCGTGGAGATTGCCTCTCATCTTTTTCTCGAATGTAGCAAGTCGTCGGATATCTGGTACGCGTAGGGGTGGACGGTACGGTATACCGAATTTTTTTTGCCATATCGTTACCGTACTGAAATTTTCGATACCGAAAAATGTCATACCGTTGTCATACCGAAAATTCGTTATACCAAAATTTTGGCATATCGAAATTTTCGATATGTCAATATTACATACCGATACCGTACCGAAATTTCAATATATACCAGTATAACGGGAATTTTTCGGTATACAGGTATAATTTTTCGGTATACCGGTATAATTTTTCGGTATACCGGTATAATTTTCCGGTATACTGAAATTTTCTATATTTTCATACCGTTATCGTACCGAAATTACCGTACCGAAAATTACGATAAAATTGACATTTTTCGATACGGTAAGTGTGGTATACTGGTATTTTTGGTATTTCCTCCACCCATAGGTATGCATGCTATAATTGGCTTGGTATTTCATATGTGCATCAAAATTAGATTTCTTGCCATTTCGAGTCCAATTTGGGATTTTTCGATGGAAAGCTGGGTGGCGTGCTATTAATTGGTTTTTGGATATGTGTTGTGTGGACAATATGGAAAAACATAAATAAATTTATTTTTGAAGGCAAATGTTTCGAAGTGGAAAACACCATTGGAGAAATAAAAGAAACCCTTTGGAGTTGGATTTTGGCGAACTCTTCCTCTTTTAGTAATGTTACCTTTGTAGAATGGCTATTGAATCCTAGAAAAATCCTGGAGTGAGAGAAATTTTGTATAGAAAACACTTGTACAGGTATAGTTTATATCTTTTCATTTTTTAATGAAATTTTTCCTTATCAAAAAATAAAAATAAAGTAGGATGTGTCGCTCGATATTTTTGTTAATGTTTAAGTTTATATTTCGTGTAAATTATATACGTGTTATACTATATATACACTTGTACAGTTGTACTGTTAAAATGAACTACAAAACTTATAAGAAATAGTTAATCTCATTCTAAAAATAAAAAAGGTGTTTTATCAATTGTACGTACGTTGATAATTAAAAAAAAATTCAATTGTACATTGCAAATTAAGAATTATCTTTATTGATAATTATGGTGCTGGAAATTAAAGGGTCTCCACGATCTTCCCTTTAATTTGGCTTCTAGTTGGGAGATTTAATTTAGGAGCAATTTAGGGGTTGGTGAATAATTAATTGATGCTACATGTGGAACCTAATCTTTTTATGTTTATTAATTACTAGGTTTAAAAGCCACTCATAGTAGCTCATATTTATTTAAATGTTCCAATTAGGTGAAGAATAGGGTATCAGTAACCCCCCTAGCTCATTTCTGTTTAAGCAGATATAGGTTCAAATTAGAGATAAATAACATTAAATATAGACATTGGCCTAGACAAGTGAATTAAAGCACATGATGTGTTGCCTTTTTTTCTGAGAAAGTGACAAGGTATGATGATGTATTCTGAAATAGCACGTTTAAGAAATTATAAACTTTGTAACTTAGACTCAATTTAGTATTTCGACTAGTTTTTCTCTATTTCTTTTAAATTACTCACAATTCACAAATGATAAAGAGATATGTAAATCGCACTAGACAATTCATGTACAACGGATCTAATTGAAACAATATTAGTTGTGTGGACTTGAACTTGTGACCTTTGATCAGGGGCATTCATAATTTCACAAGATGAATTAATTAGCATTTAGGACTTAATTAATCGATCAATCAAGACATATAGCATTAGGGGTGCAAATGAATAACTCGGCTCGCAAATTACTCGTGTTCGACTCGTAAAAAAATCGAAATTGACTCGAGCATAATCAAGTTGAGTTCATGCTACTCGAGTAGTTCATAAATACTCAGCTCAATAGACTCACAAGCCTAATCGAGCTTGCACAGTAAAAACTATTATGTCATTAATTTAATTAAATATATATACTTATATTTTAATAATATATTTTATATTTAATTTTATCGGATTTGATCATATGCCCGCAGGAAGACACAAACTTATATGTCCACCGCTTATGTGGCGCACCACATATGCAAGGTCCCATCATCATATAATTAATTTTTTTAATTAATTCAATCTTCTCATTAACCATGTGGCTTAGCCCACCTGGCCACTGGGCTCCTAATTTGAGTGGGAGTCCCAAGTTCAATTCCCTCTGGGAACGAATTGGAGTTATGGGTGTTATAAGGTGGATTGACGATTTCATGGAGTATTTAGGTGCTTGGTGTACTATCTACTAACAACTAACATCTAACTTTGCCCGATAAAAAAAAAATAAAAAATAAATCTTCTCATTAATTATATAAACTCGAACCCTAAACTATGAACCCTAAACCATGAACCATTCGGCCCGGGTGAACCATGAACCACTCGGGCCGGGTTCGGGTCCGGACCGTGTAAAAAAAAATTAATTATATAAACCTAAACCCTAAATCATGACCATTCGGGTCGGGTGAACCATGAATCACTCGGGCCGGGTTCGGGTTTAGGTCGGGTTGAGTCCAGGTCGGGTAATTTTTTTTTATATAATTAATGAAATTCGGTAAAGTATGGAATATATATAAATGAGAAGATTGAATTAATTAAAGAAACAAATTAAATGATGGTGGGGACTTTGCATATGTGGTGTGCCACATAAGCGGTGGACATATAAATTTGTGTCCACCTGCGGACATATGATCAAATTCGTTAATTTTATAAAATTATGCAAGTAATGAAGCTTGAGCCTAGCTCGAGTCTATCGAGTTTCTTGTTGAGCTTCGACCGAGTTCGAGCCGAGTTTCGAACTTTGAGTATCTTACTCAACCCGAGCTCGAGCTCAACATTACTCGAATCGGCTCGTTTACCCCCTATAAATACAGGTAGTATGTATTTACAAGGGGAATCTAGCTAGTCTAAAGTCTAAACAATAAATATCTAAAAAAGAAAAGGAAAAGGGAATATGCAGGCCGACTAATTGGGCAATTTGACTAGGCCCATATTAAGTGGACTCTTCTTTTAAAAGAAAATAATTCAGATGAGTCCAATTTGAATTGGGCCTAAGTAATCCACACCCTGCACATCAAGATCACAATGAAATTGATCCAAATAATTAAAAGAATTTGATCCTAGATCTTTGCAAATGGTGCACCTAATTATTTGCCTTGGACTTAATATAAATATGACACATGGGTTAAAAAAAAAAAAAGATGTTTTGTGTCGCATACAAATCAATAAAAATTGACACCTTAAATCTCATTAATCTTCATACTCAATATAATAAAACAAAAATTCGTACGAGACGGTCTCACACACGAGACGGAGTACAAATTAGCATAAAATCAACATTCTTTCCATTTAAAATGTCGATGTACTTCGTCTCACTGTAAAACTGTGAAACGCAAATGTCTCTCATATAATAATGGCGTGTATGAATATTGAGAGACACATGAGCAAAACAAGCTCCTCATGATTATTGAATAGATTTTATTTTAAGTCATTAGATTTTTTAACTCTTTCTTTAAATTTGAAATTGATTTAAGTATTAAAATTAACTTATTTCACGACTTAATGAACTACCGGACGCGCGGGAGAATACAGCAGAGCGGAACCCAAATCAAACCAAAGCCAAAGTTAATAACCCCATCGGTTCCGCCATATATAAATCTCCATCCTGTGAATTTGAAACACACACTCACGATTATTTTGCCGCGATCTCATTCCTCGTGAAAAAAACTCAAAAAATCCTCTCTCAGAAAAATCCTCACTCCAACAAAAATGCTTGCATTCAAGTATGATGCATTCCAGTATATGTTTTAAAGTTTGATTATACATCAACCAGATCTTATTCATGTGAATGCTAATTATGTTTTTGCATTTTTGTGGTTCAATTAAAGCAACAGAGCTGAAGAGCAGGGCCAGCTACAGCTCGTGGAAAGGGAAGAAATCGAAGATGAAGAGGACTTGTTTGAAGCAATTGATAAGCGTAAAAAACTTCCCGTTCATAATGTTTATTTATCTCGGCTTGGTTTTTACGAATTACGATGCATTTTATTCACACATTGAACTAGATTGCCTTGTATTCTGCTTGCTATTTTGCCTATTCTGGTGGCGAGAATTGATTATTACATCACGATTTGCTATATTTTGCTTGGGTGCATGAATGGCATTAGTTTTAGAATCATCTTGCACATATCTACTGTTAGATATGAATTACTTGAAAAGAGGATTTCGATTCGGCTAATTAATATAAGCTTCCTTGTATATTTTCGATTTCCTTCCATTGATATTGAGATTTTTTAACGATCGAGTCAGATCAGAGTGTGATCGATGATTTGTATGGAGAACAGCGTTTCAATACCTTTTTCATTCGATTCTCTGTGCGCATAAATTTAAGAGTGTTTCTGATTTTCATCACCGGTGTATTTTTTCATGATGAATCCGAACCTAAATAATGTTGATTATTGTAATTCTGGACATATAAGTTCTGCAAAGTTGTTCTTCTACAATCGCAATGAAATGAAGTCGATTCAAGTCTAGGCAATTGTAAAATTTCGGGATGCCTGTGTATGCAGAACTGCAGATATGTGATCATCTCTCTTTAGATTATATACTTATGTATGCTGATATCTCCAGTTCTCTAGTCTACTACTTGATTTTGCAATGGAATCAAACTATTGTGCAGCCTTAGTAACCCTTTCTACGGTATTTTAAGTGTGTTTTAATGTTCACTGGAACTAGAAGTTGTATATGAAATCTCAAGTAAATTTCTGACAAAATTTATCATCTGCTATCATGTGGTACAGTGATCGGATAGTATCTTGATATTGTTCTTGATAGATATTATATTTCTTTCTGCAGTGACATCTCATGGAATCAACGCTGGAGATGTCAAGAAGCTGCAGGATGCTGGGATCTATACATGCAACGGATTAATGATGCACACTAAGAAGGTGAATCTCCAGTTGGCTACCTTTACTGTCTTACTATACTAATTTGAAACACATCTAAAAAAGTACTTTCCGTAAACCGCCAGAATTTGACTGGAATCAAAGGACTGTCTGAGGCTAAAGTTGATAAGATCTGTGAAGCTGTGGAGAAGATAGTGGTTAGTGATTTCATTTGATTAAGTTACTCTAGTTATATAAAACTGTAATGTGTACTGAACTACTGATGCCAATTGTTTGATTAATTTACAGAACTTTGGCTATATTACTGGAAGTGATGTGTTGATTAAGGTGAGATTTTCAGCTCCTTTCTACTTAGTCGAGTAATTTATATTTATTGTGCACAGTCTCATAGTCTCTTAGAAGCTGATATTTAATTATTGTTCTGTACAGAGAAAATCAGTGGTTCGCATCACAACTGGAAGTCAAGCTCTAGATGACCTTCTGGGAGGTAATTATCGATTTCTCATACGTGCTTTTCAATTGAAGATATGTTTCTATCATGCTCAGTGTATCTTCTTCCTGGTTGTGCTGAAGGTGGGATAGAAACATCGTCAATTACTGAAGCTTTTGGGGAGTTCAGGTGACAAGAACACATATTCTAGAGACTTAACACATATATTTTTTTTTTAAATCAGTCATGCTATTTGTTAGTTTCTTGATGCTGATGAACTTGTATTCTGATATGATCAACATTTTGATTCAGATCTGGAAAGACTCAACTGGCACATACTCTCTGCGTTTCCACACAGGTGATAAACTCAGCCAAAAATTGTTATTCATCTCTTTAATGGGAATGCCATCCACATATATTTATCTTTTTTGTGTTTTATGAGAGAGGCTTAAAAATTAGATACAAATCTGACTGTAAGCTAATTATAATTTTCTGTCTGGGTTTCAATTCAAAATAATGAACTGAACTTTCTGGAGTCTTGTTGATTCTGCAGCTTCCTATCAATATGAGAGGAGGCAATGGAAAGGTTGCTTACATTGATACTGAAGGAACTTTGTATCCTTTTCTGATTGTTTACCTTAATACCTAGTACAACGCTTCCTATTTCTATGCATGTTCTTTGGTTTCCTTAAATCAATGAACTTACAGCCGACCAGACCGTATAATACCAATAGCTGAAAGATTCGGAATGGATGCAGGAGCTGTACTTGACAATGTAATTCAAGTTTTATATTGATTAATGTTTTGTTTCATTTTTGCTTGAATCTCAATATCACACGGTTTGAATTTGTGAAAGATCATATACGCTCGTGCCTACACATACGAGCATCAGTACAACCTGCTTCTCGGTCTAGCAGCAAAAATGGCTGAAGAGCCTTTCAGGCTTTTGGTAAGCTATTTGTAGCACTATCATCATAATCATGAATGAGCTAATATGAAAGGGAACCTGATATCTTGGGGCTTTGCTTTCAGATTGTCGACTCAGTCATAGCTCTATTTCGGGTGGACTTCACTGGAAGAGGAGAACTTGCAGACCGTCAAGTAAGGACTGCTATTAAAAGAATCATCGCACTATTGATTTAGAAGCTCTGATCATCCTTCATTAAATGTGACTTTCTCTGTTACTATTTCCAGCAAAAATTGGCTCAGATGCTTTCAAGATTGATCAAGATCGCTGAGGAATTCAATGTTGCTGTTTACATGACCAACCAGGGTTGGCTAATTAAACATGTTCCGTTCCGTTTATTATTAAATTTATTTACATGAATAGACAGCAACTTTTACTATTCACAGCAATTGCTAATTGCTAAATAAATTTGTTTGGTTAATGATTGCAGTTATTGCTGATCCTGGGGGCGGTGTCTTCATATCAGATCCTAAAAAACCAGCAGGAGGACATGTTTTGGCTCATGCAGCCACCATAAGACTGATGTTCAGGAAAGGCAAAGGCGAACAACGTGTCTGCAAGGTGTTTGATGCCCCGAATCTTCCTGAATCCGAAGCAATATCCTTTCTACAATTCGTGTTTAAGTTTTGGTATTTCCATAAAGAAACTCAAATTAGGATGCACTCGTCTTTGTGCTAGTGTTTTTTCTTAACATAAACAAGTTTTCCAGATAACTCCAGGTGGAATTGCGGATGCAAAGGATTGAATCAGCTACCATCTCTACCTACTTTAAAATGTCACTAGCACAGATTGGATCATATAACATGGTAACTGTCTTTTGTTTATGGTGTTAGAAATAAGGAGTATTCTTCATGTAGTGCTGCAAATTAGCAAAGAAACTAGAGCTAATTTCTTATTTGGTGATTATAACTTGAAAATGCAACAGAGAACCATACAAAAGTCTCGTAGCTTATAGTGTAACCAACATTTCTTGCTTTACTGCTTCAAAAGTTATTGATAAATAGTTTTCATGCAATTTATGATTTTTTTTTAAATAAATTAGACATATTTTTCTTCATTACCTAAATTTTCAATTTTCTCTGGGTATATATGTAGAATATACATAAATATAATTATTATTTCATATAAAGAAATTCATTAAAGATTCTCATTACTTATGTAGTTCTCATTTATTTAGAAATCTCCATTAATTCTGTAGCTATTTATACAATGATTTGATTAGAAATGTAAATCAACCACAGGACATCACTTGCCCTCAGTTGGTTTATTAGTAGGAGGGATAATCAAGCCCATTAAAAAGGCTACATATGGTAGTGTCTGAAAGACAACAGAAAGAAACGTTCCTTTACAGTAGTGCTTAGATTCGTAAATTAAGCTAAGCAATCATAAGAAATCCTTGGGGAGTTAGTTTCAGTAGTGCTGAGACCAATTTGCATCACTTCCAACTCTAGGCATTCCCAATTTTGCTTTCCGAGAGTCTTCGTCCACCTTAAAGGTCAATCCACAGACCTCCCCGGAACTATCCACTCTTGGTACAGCCTTCAACTCGTTTACTGGGTGTACGTAACTTCGTAGACTCCCAGTTGATGTGAAAAAGCAACCTAAAAGAAACATCCAAAACGATAGGTTCTATTTAAAATTCAAAAGAGGATCGAACTCAAGTAATTTGATATTTTTAAGCTTGATTGATCAAAATCAAGTAGCTTTTAGTCGAACAATGTATAGTCAGAAACTCCTTATTAAAAATTGCACAGATATAACATAAGAGTGCCTTCACTCGAACTAAAGCAGGCAGCATGTAACCATCTACTAGAGCAAAAACGGTTTAAAAGACAACATAAGGTACACATAACATAACATTTAAATTTGTGAAACAATGTACTAATACCTTTTGGAAATGGAGCAAAAGACTTGCCGCAACCATTCTTCACAATTTCAGTATCAGTCGAAACAACGAGGTGACCCTCAGAAGAAGGGTACACTCCCATCAGCATCCTGATATCAACAAATAAGTCAGGAGAAATCCATAACTAGAAAACACAATTAAACAAGATTTGCTACTCACAGAAGCAATGAATGTGGATTGTGAAGTAGTAGCATCAAATAGAACGAACACAAACTTCCCTTGAATGTCCCTCACGAGTTGATCAGCAGGATAAGGACCTCTGTCTCTCAAAGTCCTGTAAGCCTCAATCACGACCATTGCCTCGTTCGCTGTCTTATTTAAGCCGTATTGTTGCTTAAGATGTGCCACATTGAAAATGTGGCCTTCCAGCAAGCAGAATACATCATCCACAACTGCGAAAATCCTAAAAACGGTACAAGTATCAACAAGCTTATGAGTCCAACACTAGTAATCCTCAACAATTTTTCGACACAGGTAAAAATCCAAAGTCACTATTAGTACTCCCTCGCCCTTTTTAATTGTCTTTCTGGAGAAGAATTTTCGACCCAAAGTAATTGTCATTTTGCACTAATCTAAGATAATCAAGTATCATATCCCAATTTTGCTCTTTTATTTATATTATGTGATAGTATGCTTTCACTAAGCAAATTTACCACATTTAGCTAAACAAAAAGGTAAAAATATCACATTATATTTAATAACTTTCTTGATTCGTGTGAAACACCTCTAAACTACAATTAAATGGGTTGGAGTGAGTATTATGTAGTATGAATCTTGCCCAAGTGTTATCCACAAGAATCAGCAATAGTTTACCACAATCACCAAACAGAGGGCTAAGTCCAGTATGCACCAAGTACACCAAGTACACTCCATAGTGTATTTTAGAAACATACAACTTATTACAATAAAACATGCAACTTTTGTATACTGAAACGTGCAACTTATTTCACACGAACACAGGTCGCACGTTTCAGTGTTATCAAGTTGCATGTTTCAGTGAAACAAGTTGTATGCCCCCAAACAGAGTAATCTACTACAACATATCAAGTTCTGAGTCCCTCAAACACAATCATAATCAAGAATGATGAATCCTAAGCACATAACACATCAAAAACATATTACTACGAATAGATTCATAAACTATACACATACAAATACACCCATCCATCCCTCATAGACATCTAGTGTGAAGAGTTGTGAGAATAATAATAACCTCGGAAGAAAAGGGTTCTGAGAATGAGAAGAATAAGCAATGAAACCAGCAGAAGCAAGATTGACTATAACGGAGGCAGAGTGTACGGACGTAAAGTGGTTCACCAAGTATCCATCTTTCAAAACGGGTACGGATTCAGTACCGGGTATCTGCTCCAACGCCTCTGGGCTTTTCGCAACCGATTAGTTGAATACTGCTAACACCTTTTCTGGCGAAATGATTTTTTATGAATGGTGTGAGTAAATGATGATCAGACTATGAAGGAGAGAAAAAGAAACGCTCTAGTACTCCCTCCATCCCGCAGTGACTTGAACACTAGAATTGGATCGCAAATTAAGGAAAGTGGGTTAAAGTGGGTTTGAGTGAAATAAAATAAGGATATTGTGAGTGTATTAATATTATATTTATTTTTATTTTGAGAGTGTTCAAGTAATGTTGGGCGTCCAAATAAGATAAGTGTTCAAGTAATGTTGGGACAGAGAGAATAATTATTATTGACGGGTACGCCCTTGTTGCTGAAATGATTTTATGATGGTAATCTCGGACTGTCCTTATCCAATTCCAGTAATGACATGGCAAGAATAAAAGTCGTATTGAGGGTATAAAGTCACCTTGTCGTGATTGGACGAGCGAATAAAATATTAAATAAGGTTCGATCGTGTTGTGTGATTTGGAAATTGGAAAAATGGTGGTTTCCTATACGAAAGAAAAAGGAACAAGTCAGCTCTATTTATTTGCGCTCAATATCATCTGTTCTATATATTATGTTTCACTTTGTATTTTATAGGATAGATTAATGACATGTGTAATGGATAAAAAAAATTTAACGAATTATCAATATCATGAATTCATGTATTAAAGACCCAAAAAATGGAATAATTTTGGAACAAAAAAAAATGACACATAGAAATTGATCTGATTTAATTGTATTTATACTTTACATCTATTCATAACATAATACTATCTCCATTTCAAATTTTCAATCATGTTTATCGTTTTTATTGTTTTGTATAAAATTGGACATACTTTTTTTACAAATTTGTCATTCATTAATTAGGTAAATAAAAAGGAAAGAATGTAAAAACTTACCTATATTAGTATGAAAAAGATAGAGAAAAATATATATTTTTCAATTAGAATGAGAAATCTTAAGAATGCATAGGGATTAAAGAAAAAATGTGAATAAATAATTAAAACGATAAATTTTTTGAAACAAAATTTAAGCTCAAAAGGACAAACAATATGAAACATAGGGAGTATGATACAGCAGTTGATGAATTTCTTTATTTATGATGTAATTATTTTTCAAATGCATCCCTTGGTATTTATAATATGCAAAAAAAAAATATATATATATACATATATAGCATATTTAATGTACTTTAATTTCCAAAATATCCATAATGTCCAAATTATAAAATCGAATGCACTGTAATAAGCATGATATGTGCAGTGTTCAAATAAAACATATAATTATGCCTATGCTAGATAATTATCAGTTTAAATACTTCAAAATTTTAATACAACAATATTCCTCATAGAAATAATATTCATCTCATTTAAATATCTATAATCCCTCAACAACTAAATGAAATAAATTACATTAATTAAGAGTTTCTAGCTAATCCACTATCATCAAACAGTTTGCTTGGTGATTCTAAAATAACAAGGTGTATTAAATAAAAAACCAAATTTTGTTACAAAAACCATGCATTTTTATCCCCTTCTTACATTGAATCAAACCATATCTGAGGGGAGGATAAATAGCTGCTACGAGTTCACTGAGTCCAATCAAACTCGGTTGTACGCTACCGATTTGCTAAACAAGCGACGAATGTAGGCAACCTGAAGTCCACTTGCAAGTGCGAGCAAAGAGTATTCCCCAACAGTATAGAATATGACACGTTTTCTCGTGCTCTCATTTGCTGCAGCATTAAAAGTAAAAATTAAGTCTTGGATTCCGAAAGGCGAGACACAAAGCACAAAGCTAACATGGAAACACCAAGAAATGCATCACAAGGAGTTGCCAAGTACACGTGAATTCTTGTATAAGACGTGATAATTTTGCAGGGTTCTGGATATCTGGAGAATACTAGAGGTGAAGGTCGGGCTATATTATCCTTCAACGCATGCTTTTCAGAGGATAATGAAAAAACAGGAGTTGATCAATAAAACACCAAGTTTCAATGGTAGAAAACATTTTACACATGCAAAGAAAGAAAAGGTGGGATGAGGGGGGTCCTCATACCAATGGGATTCAGACAAGATCAAATATGGTATATCCTCAAAAAGATGAGGGAGTCTTGTATGAGACCGTTTCATACATGAGACGGAGCTCCAAGACTCCAACTGAACTGAGTATTCAGATCATACTTTTCTTTGAAACATGATTGGGTTGGGGTCTTGGAGACCCAAAAGCCCATGGGTCATATAATATATTAAATGAAATCCGTCTCATGTATGAGACCGTTCTCTTTTAAGAAGTTGTCTTAAAAGATTGATGCATTCCACAACCAACTAGAAAAAAGTCGAATCATAAAGAATAACTCGTTTCACAGCATTATGAATGTAAACAGTAAACCAAGCATGCAAATTCTATTTGCTCCAAATTCCTAGTGCATAAGAATTTTTCCACAGAAATTATCAAAAGTGCAACAAATTAAATCATGTAGCTTCAAAAGTTCTTTAATAGTCTACAAATACTAGATGAGAATCAAATATACATAAACACAGGGAAAAGTGAGGAAAAGAGAGAAGGATCATACTATGGCGATGACGAGTATCACGTGCTTTCAAGTACTTCTGCTCGGCGATGACAGACTCCAATGCCTCCTTAAGTTCAGCAATTTTGACATTAATGGGGTCCAAATGTTCTGTAAAGATAGAAGAGGAAGAAAGATAAGTCAACAATAAAATCACATTACAGTTAGAATGAATGACCTATCAATAAGATGTAAATGTAAAAAAAAACGTAATATCAGACAAACCATCCTTGGCGAGGTCGTGTTCAGTGGGAATATGGCCGATATGAATGTAGAAAGAGACCGTCTCTGGTGTAGAATAAGGGTTATGGAAACAAAATTTGTACATTCCACTTCTAGGGGCCTTAAACTCAAATTTGTCCCCAGATGTTCCTTTCAAAGTGTGTACAGTATTACCTTGAGGAGATGATACCTAAATAAAGAAGCAAAATGATAGAAATAACATCATCAATTAATTTGGACAACTGATCTGAAGCTAAACAGTAAAAGCAATCCATCAACTTTCACATAAGACTAGGGTTTGCCTCATGAAGCTATGCAGTCACTTAAGAAGTTGTATGCAACCACAGCCCACAAATTCAAACAAATTTGAACAAAAGAACCAACTTTGGCATATAACTCCCTTCTTCACAGAATTATCATCTTCTCTCTTAAGCCAGAAAAGGAGCTACTACACCCCCAACGAAATGTTTTATGCCTTAGGGAAAATAGAGCAAAACACTGTAAATCGACATTAATTTTTTACAGGTGATCAAGAACTGGATTTGGGTTCACAGACGAACAAGGGAACTTCTAGATCCTGACTGTTGCTTGTAGAAGTGCTATCTATGATCCACATCATGTAGTCTTTTAAGTGCATATGCATTGCCAAAAGAAGAAAAGTCTTCATAACTTCGGAACGCGACGACCATTTTTGACACAATTATTTCTCAAATATCTCAATCTTTACTTACTTCAGCTAGAAAGTGAAAAAGACTTTTAATTTGGTGATGGTAAAACACATTAACAAGCAGGATTAGTATAAAATAGTTCAAGTAACTTGCTGTAATTACAGCAGGATAAACCAAATTCTACACCCTCCTTACTACCAAACAACATTTCCAAAAGCAATTGAGCTAATTGCATCCAAATCAGCAAAAATTGACAGAAATTGCGGAATTTATAAACATTCGGGAATGAATAATGATTGTTTGTCTTAAAGACATATTTCTATGATGCACGAGAACTACACTCGAAGCACTGATTAACTGCATCATCCATAAACTAAAAAAGGAACACCAAATCATAGCAAAGCCCACCAAAACCAACATTTTAGCAATCACCAATAATAATCATAGCGAACAAATTTAAAATTAAACTCCTATTCCCAATTAATCTACCAGAACCTATCAAGCAGATTAACAGGAAGCATAAACAGATGAATAATTTTCCTAAATACCTAGATCACAACTCTCACACAATCTAAGTCAATTCCACAGATCACGACAGAGAGAGAAACAAAAAGGATTGAAGAAGAATACAATGAAATCGATGCCTGGGTGATCTGAGCTCCAGAAGATATCGTGATCGACAACGACGAAATTGCCGGAAACGGTGTCGCCTTCGTATAACACGTAGTCGTATATGCACTCGACGTCGTTAAATGTCATCGATAGCGCCGAAACGCGGCTCACTATGCTCAAAAGGAGGAGGCTCGATAGGGCGTACGCCACCGCGTCGCACCTGATAATTCTTCCCCTCGTCTCCATTGATTTTCGGTTTAAGCTGAGTTGCGAGTTTTGAAAAATGAGTTGTTAACTCAGTCGAATTGAAGATGATTTTAGATTTCATAAAACGGCGCCGTTCGGTCGTCATTTTGGTGCCACGACTTGGCGTGAGATGATTGGTTACTACAACGTTGAATTTTTTGCAATTTCTTAATGCAACTCCTTTTCATTTTCTTTAATTATTTCCAATTCCTTTTAATCATTGTGTATAATAATTAATCAAATAAATTTAGGTAATTAATTCTCAGATTCTCATCATTTTTTGTTCTTATTATATTCGCCATTAATGCTACAACTTAGAGTACATAGATAGAGAATAAAGTGGTAGGGGATTTACCTAAATTCTTACAACAACTCTGTTTAAACTTGAATAAATTGTGATGTCAATATAATTGTACACCGCTTGCCGCTTGGCTAAAGTTATTAGTAGGTCGAGCTTCAGTCTGCTTTTCAACGTGTCATGTCCTTGTTAAGTTTTTTTAACAAGAAAAAAAGAATTTGATGTTTAGAGAAAATAATTTTCCCCTATGAACAAAAGCCCAAGCATTAATAATAATATTAGTATCTTTAAGGAAATTCTAGCATTGGGCCTTTTTATGGATAACATGAAATAAGAAAGAAACTTCCAGCCCAAACCTGAAGTTAATGAAAAGGCGGGCCTTTGTTTATGGACTCACGATATATCTTGGCCCCAGAAACTGAGCACTGAATAAAGTTATATATGACTTCTATTCTCCCTTCACAATGTAAATGCAACTTCATAAGCACACGAATCATTTTATAAATAAATGAGACTTATCTCATTTTTGTCATCATTATTACACAGATTATGGAACTTCCACATGTTCATACGGCTATTAGTGCATATATATAGGCCAAATTAATATCATGAAGAAGTAAAGTAAATCTACGATTAATTTTGTCTGGAATTGGGGCATAGGGGTGTCTGCTACCTCTTTAAACTGATAAAATATAGTACCTATTTTTTAATTTAAATAATAATTGAGGAGCGTTTGCAAACATTGTCAAGTCTCAAGTGACTAATAAAGTAATAAGTGAATATTTTAAAGCCTATTCTAACTTCTTCCTTCCCCTTATTTATTAAGGAAAGTGTATTGGGATACTATTCTCATCTGATTACAATTCAACGAGGTTTACATCTCTCTTTTCTCATCTCTATCACATTTGATAATTATGATAAAATGTTGGAGGAGTGTTCGTATTGAAGTGAATATAAAAAAAAAAATTATGTATAAGTGAATCCGATTATTTTACGAATCTTTATGTCTGAGATGAGAGATTTGGTTTATGTGACTGCGCTGCCAGTCGGAACGAGGAAACTTGAGCCCATATTTTACCGACTACCCGGAAAACCCTAGCACCCTCATTTCTAACCCTAGTTTTATGTCGATCCAAGTTATATATTAATATTTTTTTACAAAAATCAAATTAATTAAAGCCCTTAATTTCTATAAATATGAGTCTAGGACCACTAGGTACTGTATTAATATAGTGTAGTAGATGCACAAAGGACCTAGAATCTTATAGGCCTGAAAGACCCCTCTCACCAACTCTCTAGTAATTATTTTTTCATTTTTTTTTTTTTATCCAATCAAAGCTCACATTTGAATCATGTGTATACATAAGCATACATGTGACACACTACTTTAACGGGCCAAACCCTATTTACGTGGACGCAAACTTTAACGGGCCAGAGCCCATCAACGTGGACGCACAAATATCCACCCCTTTTGTCCCTATGCACTTTATAAGTTCCCCACTTTGGTTTCTCCGTTTCATGCAATAACTAGCAATCTACTGCATTAATTCATTTTTTTTCCCAACTTTTTCCAATTCATCAATGGCCTCATCTTGCTATGGAATGTCTGCAGTTTCATGTGGCAGCCTTGTTACAAGAAAAGGTGGCTTCAACCAGTTTGTACCTAGTTCAAACTTATATGTTGTACCTTTGAAGAATGTTGTAAAATTTAGAGTGAGAAGCATGGCTGAGGCAAGTCCCAATTCTTGCTTTCATTTCCAAAGATCTTTCAGATTTTTTTTTTTTTCCTTTTTTTTAAACTAATTCTTGTGGGTTTATTTAATTTTGATGATTTAACAGGGAAATGAAGAGATTAAAGAAAAGTCACCAGTTGTTCCTCCCCAGCCAACCCCCCCACCAAAGGCTAAGGTATGTATATATTCAAAAAAAAAAATTAGATGCTACATATATGTATATATATACATATAGAGAGAGATGTATTTGATTAAAGAGTCTGCAACATATACTGTATGAAATTGACTTAATTACAACCTAAAATTTATTTTGTGGTGTATTTTGGCCAAAAAACTCACAAAATTGGCCGAAAAATGCCATGAATATAGAGCTTAGACTTTATTTTGCTGTCAATTTCGTATAGTATTACAAACCAATTAATAAGGTTGCAAATTTAAAAATGAGCTATATTAAAGTATTAATATATACCATTTCATTACCAAAATACATGAAGAAAAAGATTACGGAAACTCTCCTATTAATACATTTTACACATCAAGTGAAAAAAATTCACACAGATTTCATAGTATAAACAAAATATATTCAGCAATATAAGTTTATAAATATAATGGTATTACTAAATAAATATTATGATATTATTAAATGAAGAAATGTCTAGTGTCTAAAATTGTCTGAAAATTTAATGTATGAAAATTTATAAAATTATTTTAAATCAACCATCAACACTTTAAATATTAAATAATAAATCTTAAATTATAATTTATTCGGGCCGAGCAATCATGAATCACTGAACCACTTAATTTTATTTTACCATCAGTAACAGAATTTGATTGTAAATTAAAGTTTGAAAGTCTTCGTAGACTGAGTCCAAAAAATGAATGTTAAATCCGATTTTTTGCACTATATAATTTCAGGTGAAGACCGGTTTCAGCGACGTGTTGGCGTTCAGCGGGCCGGGCCCGGAAAGAATCAACGGGCGATTGGCGATGCTGGGATTTGTGACGGCGATGGGAATTGAATTGGCGAATGGGCAGGGATTATTTAGCCAAGTTGAAAACGGGGGTGTCACTTGGTTCGTGGGCACCACCGTTTTGATATCGTTGGCATCGCTGATTCCCATGTTCAAAGGCGTCACCGCCGAATCCAAATCCGGGGATTTGATGACTTCCGATGCCGAGATCTGGAACGGCAGGTTTGCGATGCTGGGATTGGTCGCATTGGCATTCACTGAGTTTGTCAAGGGTGGGGCCCTCGTGTAATGTAATTACTAGCTAATTAGTGATTAATTAAATGTTGGTTGGGATTGGTTTCGTGTAGCTTATGATTGTGGATTTTTGTCGAATGAAATATTGGTTAATGGTACTTTATAGTATCAGTAAACTATATAAATAATGAATTAATTATATACTTTTCTATAAACTCGTACAGTTAATGGAATGAGATTCTTTAGTAATATAGGTTCTACGCTCACGTTTTTTCTAGTTCGCTTATAAAAAATTTACTTTTAAATTATGCACTTGTTTTGCCCTATTCTCCTTATTAGATAAGATGAAATAAGATAAAAGATAAGATGAACATTTATGTGTATTTTAGATACATTAATTTATTATATTAAAAATATAAAAAAATACGGATGCAATGAATTATTAATAAAAAAAATAGTTTTTGCGATTTAAATAAATATATTTTTCATTATAATAAATTACACTATTTTATGATTAAGACGTTGTCACTGCAAGTGAACATGAGATCAACTAGAGATGAAATTCTTTTAATTGACAATAAATCTACCCATATTAAATTATGCATTTATTGAGTTTTCACAGTTTTCCCCATGATGAGATTTGATGTCTTCCCACGTCAAATTATACACTTGTTGGGCACAGTCGTCCGTCTATCCTCATTAAATTGTGTATTTGTTGGGCCTTTATAGTCCTTCCCATGATGAAATTAACGTCTACCAACATTAAATTATGCATCTGTTGGACTTCATAATCTTTTCATAATGGGCTTAAAAGCCCATAAACTTTAGATGAGATGAAAGCTCTTTTAAATAGTATATAATAAAGTATAAAACCTCAAATTGGTACTCAATAAATTAATATTATCTTAGAGATAATATTCTTTTAGATGGCGAATTGGACTTTTTATGTAAATTAATAATTTCAATAAAATAATTTTTTTTTCTGGTAACCCTTATATAAGTGTGCTATCCATCCTATCAAATCAGAATACCATAAATTGATATCTTTTTATATTATAAAAATATAGAATAATTTAATAAAATATGAATTTGATTTTTACTTATTTTTATTAAAAAATCAAATCAAATGATTTTTTTTAGGTGGGAATTCATTGTATATTTGGGTATGACTTTTAAAACCTTTTTGTATTGTTTATATAATAGTTATGGACAAAAATTTATATTATACGGTCTAATGCATAAAATGATGTAAAAATCTAGCATAAATCAACACTTACCCCTTTTAAAATGTTTTCATGCCCAAAGTTTGACACATGCAAGTGTGAGTAATATCTAACATTTTTTGGCAAAATTGTCCCTTAAAAAATATCTTAAATACTCTCCACTTTGTGCGCTTTCTGTGCGACCCTTACTCACGTTCGACTCTTATGTGCGACTTTTATGTAATTCAATTGTATAAGTATCTCACATGAGTTTCATTAATGGGTTTGTGCAGGGATTACACACGGATCACACAAAGATGAGTGGGTCTCATGTGCATCCGGTTGTACCGTACACTCATAGTGTATTTTAGAAGCGTGCAACTATACAAAATGAAAACGTGCAACTATTCAAACAGAAACATGCAATTATGTTCTCATATTAACTTGTACGTTTCTGTGTAAATAAGTCACACTTTTCAAAGATAACAAGTTCAGACGCTTTAAAATCTTATTTATGAGTCTTGTGATCTTGTACCGGGTGTATACAAGACCTAACCCACAAAGAAAATAGTATTTAGATCTATAAAATATTTTGAACGAAAATCTTAAAAAAAATACTCCTAAATGGCATTTTTTTTTTAAAAAAAACTTAAAAATGATATTTTTACCAAATTTCCCAACCAATAAGAACAGTTTGAATGTTAATGATAAAGTATAAAAAGATTTGAAAAATTATCATGGGGAAGATAAGTGATACAATAATATGTAAATAAAAAGATGGTTTTATGTTTTAAATGACTTTTTACTGTATATATTGAAACATAATGGTCCATGATCACTATGATATAGAATCTTTAAATAACCGTTACCACCTGCGCGTAGTGTTATATATATATATAATGCACGTTTTTCTATTTGCATTACTTGTAATCGAGCTTTAAATTCCCTCGAAAAGAAAAATAGAAAAGCAATTAGTAATTCATTGCAACCATACCGCGGCCGCCAAAACAAGAAATCATGGAGAATCTTGATGTGACTATCGTGATTCTATCATTCTCTTCTGATGATTGAATATCCAAGTACAGCTGACGAAACACGAGAAAGAGTTAGTACTTGTTTGCTTGAATACTGTCAAGAAATGGTACGACTATTTCGAAATTCAACCGACGCAAGTCTTCGAGTTTTTTGCCATGTCATGAGCGCCATCAGAGCAATAGCATTACACAGGGGAGACAGTGAAGAGAGCCTTTTCAATAGAATCACAAACAGTATGGTTGATCGATAGCCATAATCCATAATAGATCACCTCTACATAGTTTGGGTACATTTGCTCCAATAACATGATAGTTACTGCATGCAATGGAGGGCACGAACTGTGTTCACATAATTGATTTCGAGATAATTAGAAATGTATTTTAAATAATGCAATGGAGATTGATCAATATATTAGATTTTTTATAATTAGCATTCTGATAGCAGTGGTATGAAAGAATTTAAGCACTTGTAGAGTGGAACATTAATGGAACTAATTAATGTGGGGTTGGTATGCTGTGAAATTTTTTTTTTTTTTTCACAGGCATAATTTTTAGTAATATAATTCACACCCTTTAGTAAAGTTATAACTACGGTATAATATAATTCACACCATTTAATATACTTTTATGAGTAATATCCTTTAGTAATATAAATCACACTTCTTAATCAATTTCACCGTGAAACTTGTTCATCCTATACTTTGTCATTAATGTGTTATATACTGCACAGCTTGAATTCCTGAACATGCTATATATGTTCATAATGTTTTAAGTTATATGGGGCTAGGGCCTAGGAATCCCCCTTTCCTATATCTAATTACAAGTTAATCAAATGAGTGCTGTTAGGTTTCTTTTATTAATAAAAACCATATGATTGTTTTAGTTGTTTTGTTAAGTTTATAAGAATAATAATATGTGAAAATGTATTGTATTTACTATTTCCTGATGAATGTAAGAGGCCTATATATACACGATTACAATCATACATACAAGGAAGGAGATAAATCAAATGAACTAATTACAAAATTTACTCCTAAGAATACTCTAGACATTATTTCATAATATCTTCCTTAATTTAATCCTAAGAATACTCTAGACATTATTTCATAATATCTTCCTTAATAAAATTTGAGTGGGTCTCATGTACACCCAAGTGTATCGTGCACTCATAGTACAATTTAGAAACATGCGATTTGTTATACTGAAAAATGCAATTTATTTACACTGAATTGTGCAACTATTTTTTCCATAGGAATAGTTGCACGCTTCAGTGTAAATAAATTGCACTTTTCTATATAACAAATCACACATTTCCAAAATGCAATATGAGTGCACGGTACACGTGGGTGCATACAAGACCCCGCCATAAAATTTAGGGTGCTGTAGAAAGCACGCCCCTTAGTTGAAGCTCCAAACTTTCTCTTATTTTCGTATTTAATTGTATAATATATCAATGTTTATGTGGAGAGTAAGTATCTCTCAGAATTTTTTTAGATTCAATTTCTAATGGCTGATCTATGTTCGTTATGTTTGCATGCAGCCACGAAGAGAGCTAAATCGAAATCTTCTGAAATTGAAATCCTTTGATTTGCACCCCGTCCTTAGGAAGTTCACCCACCATAAGTTTAGTATACCCCTAGAAATTTCCCACACTACCCTTCTTCCTCTTAACTAATACTGCAAATCGAATTCAAAGCATAAACCACTAATTCTGCAGAATTCAGAAAATAACACACCGCCGTCGCCCACTGCACGTCTTATTCTTCCACCATTACTATGGTTAAATTTAGTTTAGTGTTGAAAACATTTTGAATGTGCTTTTTTTAAAAAAAATCGTTATGTGTTTTTTATGTTAAATGTTTGTGTAATGCATAACTTATGCACCAATGTATGGTATATTTGCACGAAAAAAAATCTGGGTTTTTGAGAAGGAAGGCAGCTTCACGAACGCAGAATTCATATTAGGTTTTCAGAAAGCTTGAACGATTTTCGAAAAGAAAATCCAAAACAATAATCTATGTCAAATCATTCTATTTTTCTAAATTCAAAAGTGTACTAGTAGTTCTTCAGAAACATTTTCCTAATTTTCTATGTTAAATCATTATAATTTTTCGGGAACAAGTCAGAGCCATTGGCCAATTGTTGTAATAACTGCCCTTTAATGTCAATGAAAATTTAATAAGAAATATTAAGTACAACTTAAATCTAAAATAACCATCTCTGATTCATTACATTGAAGTATCCAATTCAATATACAGGAGAGATATAAACAGAAATGAATATAGAATCCTAGTCTGTGTGTTATGTACAATAGACTACCTTTTCTCTCCCAGCCAGCCAGGTACAACTACTCCATTATGCTTGCGGCTCTACTGAGAGTATGAGTTCATTCGCGTTCCCATTTTGGAGCTTCTCCACGTCCTCCACGTATATATCCTGTATTTCGTATAATAATACGATCTATCATGTATATCTACGTAATTAACAGCTTAAAATGACGACAAGACTATTACTAAATAAGAATCCAGCACTTACATTCACAGGCACTGGGAATAAATTTATGCTGCTGGGGTTGAAAGTGAAGCCACTGCATAACACAATGTGAAAAACCGTTGCATAATAAGAAATCACCGAAATAAACATTATATTCATATCGAATTCAAGAAGCATTCAGTCAGGACATATTTGTGATGTTCAGGAAGTATACCTGTGAGATACGACCAATTGCCACACATAAGGAATGAAGAACTCCTCGGGATGAGACTCTTGTTCATATGTGAAACGTATCTGCGTAAATATCTTTAGGAAGAAAAAAGAAAATAAGTTAGCTTATAGTTAATAAAAGGAAGGGTTAATTGCATAGGAAATCACGAGATTTTCACCCTTTTTGTCATTTACAACATATCAAACTTTTTAAATTTGCAATCATATCATAAAACTATTTCTAGCAGCTTATGATGACATGGCGCCCAGAAAATCTTTGAAAATTGTAAATAAACTCACAACCTTTTTATTGTTCAATTTTATCACAATCTTTATAACTATTCTGTAATTTTATACACTGCCACGTAAAAAAATCGTGATTTATTTTGCAATTAACCCTAAATATAAACAAACCGAACTATGAATTGAACTCATTATAGAAAAGTTTGTTGTTTCATACCTTCATGCCCTCGCCTCTCCAAGATCGAGAGCATTCGATTATGAATTGGAGCACTTTTGCCACTGACCACTCTCCATTCACTTTCTGAGCATCAATACGGCTATTAAAGAAATCCAACACCTGGAAAAGAAGAAAATTATCATTTCAATCGAGCACGATACTATATGCAAATCAACACGGGTAAAATATTTTGTGGTTACATACAGTATATATGTTTTCCAACAGCTCATTAAAACGCGGATGATTTTTGAATGGTAGAAACACTTCCTGCCTGTGCATAATTGCATAAACCACCTGAAAATTACAGCCAGAACAAGAAAAGATATGTGATAAGCTAATTTATTTATTTTCTTAAAAAAAATCAGATGAGCAATATTTGCTTTATTAACCAATTACATATCAATATTCATACCTCAGGATTCCGTGGCAAAGTATAAGTTAGGATTGCATTTATTATCTCCAGCACGAGTCTCAGGAAGTCGGTATATATATGCAGCTCAGCTGACTGTAGCAATAATAAAGGGTCTGCAATTATACAAAAGAGCAAAGACTTGCGACTACAAAAATAACTAAAATGAGCTTCCTTACAGGATCCTCTGGAAGGCTGTCTCCTCTAAAATCACCATTTGCTGTATTCATCTTGTCGTTTTTAATCTCTGCTAATTTATTGTACCTAAGAATTGAGATATTAGAAACATCAAAATCAGAGAGAATCTCAATCCTGAAATATTTCTTCACTAAATATGACACATGATAAGGGATAAAATAACACCCCACACCCCACCCAAAAAAGGAAAAACAAAAAACAAACAGTAAACTGCGACTTACTTGCGTGAAAGCATGTCAAAAAGGCTAACCAACCGCTGGGATGCATATGCACTCAGTCTATGAACATGTGGCGCCATATTTGCTAGAGTAGCAAGACAATTTGTATGGAGATACATATCCTGTTACCATAAGATGTCAAAACACTGATTAACAAACAAATTGTCACATCATATTAGTTTTTATAGATTGTTATTTCTGCATATATATATATATATGATCGGAAAGTAACTCCAATAAAAAATTTATGGAGGTGATAAGGAAAACAACTTAAAGCATTGAGTCTTACCCGCAGCTTCGAGAGATTGTATTTCACGGTTCTAATTAAAATTATAACCATGAGGGAACCAAGAGAAGTTTGATTCAGCAAGCGCTCTTTATACCATGGAACACTAGGAAGCATCTGTAATTATAAATATTAACTCAGAATTCACCTTTAAATAAGTAACTAGTATGGGCAACTCAAAAGTATCTTTACCAGTTTGTGAAGGGTTGCATTGAATGTGGAGTCTTGACTTAGTATAAGAAAGATAACGAGAACCATATAAATATGATTAGATGTCCTGCTTGGAGCATTATAAAGTGTCTCCAACATAGGCATTAGCTGCCAATACAAAAGGTCATAATCAGATACTAGAAATAGAACAATGCAAGAACAAAGAAGCAATACCAATCAAACAATCATGAACTCTTCCACTAGAATATCAGAACTAATACATACATTTGTAGCACAGTTATTATCTATACTTTAATTCAACAACAACAAAAAAATTAAAAAACTCTAATTAAAGTTTTTTCTTTTTATGTTATCATTAATGAGTAGGTAATCATGAGAAGATTTTCTCAGAAATATGGACTACCAATCATTTCTAGAAGTTTCAGAATTGTACCAGAGTATCAATATCTGTTCGCACCAAAACATACTCCAGAAAATCTGAATTTCCATGCACCAGTGAATAAAGCAACAGGACAGAAGTTTCATTAGCCAAGCACCTGCACAAACGAAACTCATCATACTTGCACACAGAAATTATTTAGATTTTCGAGTTCTATAGGCAAAAAAATTATTTGATATCTCGAGAGAGAGAGAGAGGGGGGATGACAAGGGCAGTACTGCCTGAACTCTCTGCACTTCTACATTTTTCGTGAATAAGTCCTACATAAAATATAAAGCAACCTACACAAGACCAGTTACTTTCAAAGAAAACTATGCATTAGTAGAAAATTGAATCAACTAAGTGGAACGACACTCATGCTTTAAGCTCATTAGTTATATGACAAACAGTTCTGGCTGCTAAGTGCTAACAACAGCAGGCAGAAGTTAACAAGAACCAAGTTCTGGTCAACTGGATTTATATTTTTATAATAAACCACATGGTGACATACATAGTAAAGCTTATCACACTAAACTTTGCAAGGATAATTAAGTTTTCAGTTAAATAAACAATGAGAAGATTCTAAAAATATCAATTTCCAGCTTAAACCAAAAGGACATAGGACACTTACATGCCAAGAGTATCAAATAGAGAAGCAAAAGGTAGTCTCACAAGGGGACCAGTGTGTGCATTACCCTCAATATCAAGACGATCAACTGCAGGAAAAACATTCAGATACTTAAACACTGCTGAATACTAAAGGATATTCAATCAAACAAATAATATGTCTGTTTTGAAAATGATCATACATTCAACATCCCGGGCACTTTCCAGCGCTTTGCAGAAAGGATTCTCAGGAAAATATGTTTCTTCCTTCAGGAGGGCCTCTGAACTGCTGTTACGAATATTATCCTTCACGTAGTCCACCGAAATACATTTACGGTAATAATTGAGAATGAGTAAAACGTGAAGACTGACTTCTGCTAATGGTCTTCTTGAAGCTTCACCAGCTGAGCTGCCTAAGTAGCTGAAGGGCAATAGCATCAAGTTTGCTGCATGATTAGATTTCAATCAGAACGATAAAAGAATAAAATGCACAAAAGCATTAAGGCTAGTGAACAGAAAGAAGTAATTATATGCATTTTAAGCATTGATAACCTATAGTTGATAGTATTTTTTACGTGCACTCCATTGAAAAGACATGAAAGAATTTTTTTGATGGGGGAAAGACATGAAAGATGCTAAAATGAATACAAGGCAAAGTGATTCCAAATAAAGATGTAGATATCCATCAAGAAATGTTGAAAGTTTGAAGTTAAAGATAAAAATATACACATCCAGATGATAAAGTTCCAAGCCCTGAATAAAAAGATATTGAGTGAACTAAAAATGCAAATTTTAAGAATGTTCCTTGGAAAGTTTAAAAACATACAAGTTAGACATTTATACCACACACAATTTATAATTGAGTGAAACGCAAGGAACAATGTAATACCAGCTGCGGAGCCAACTCTCTTCAGAACACCAGGCTGATCTCCTTCAGAAAATATTATCGAAGATGAACTGTTTACACGAAACTGTGGTCGTCTAATGTAATTGAGCAGTAACTTGCAAACAACCATATTAACCAAAGTACTTTCCTGCCAAAGTAACAGCCAATTAATATGAAAAGATTCATGTGACTAGATTGAGGCTTTTAAAAGTTACATTAATTAACCTGCGCCATCACTGCATCAATGAAAGGGTGTGTATCATTTGGTCCCGGTGTTGGCCCAGAAAGAAGTTGAGTAGACATGGCAATTATTATGAAGTTAAACAGCTCTTGGTGCAGAAGATATGTTCCAGGGCTATAAAGAAAATAGTAACTGTTACGGATATGTATCTATAAAGCATAATATCAAAAGAGCTATCGCACAAGACATACCTGACATCAACTCTACAGATAAAGTTGAGAGCACTAGACATGATGAAATTTTCAATATGTTGACCTGCTTTGAAGATGAAAAACAGAAGGAACTAAGTCAAGTAAAAAAGTTGCTTAGGAATGGGGTTGATCGGGGAATAGATAATATATATCATCAGAAGGTCTAATACATCTACAGACAATGGATGGACAATTAAATTCTTTGCAAAAGAAAATAATTACAGAAAATGTTGAATACAATTTTTTTTTCTTGTCTTTTTTATTTTAAGTTGTGGAAGGCTTATTTCCAATTTCCCTTATTATTCATTATATATGTATCTTTCTAGCCAAGGATTTGAAAACAAGACTCCCTCGTACTGCTAAGATAGGCTTCCTTTCTACTTTCACGTGTCCCAAATTATAGGCTTGTTTCTTTGTTGAAATCACTAATTATTTTCCAATGGACCAAAATGACCCTATCTAAAACATACATTTAACAAAATTTCAGTGGACGTTTACTTCTTGTGTAAGGTAAATCAAGGTAATGTAGGAAAAAATTGCAATTCCAAAAATATATAATATGTCTTCTTAAAATTTGTGAAAATATGTCCAAGCCTATCTTAGTGGTATGGAGGAGTATCATTTTGACTGCATACACCTAAAAGACCATAAAGGGAAAGCAATTAAGAGTATGAAGTAAAATGATCAATGAAAAGTGACTATCAAGGCAGGAAACAAAAGTGTAACCTTCAGAGAAGTCATTTGGCACAGGATCACTTTCGCCCAACGACAAGTACAGTTCTTCAAAATTGTCACTCCTAGTATTCTCAATGAGATACTTTAGAAAAACAGAAGATACAAACAACGCATTAAGAGCTTTTGTGAAAGCAGGGGATGCCACATCAGAAGCTGAAATACACTCTTGCAAGCACCACGCTAGGTGAATCAAAATCTTTGCTAGGTGCTTTGTTTTACAATTATTAGTGGCTGCACGCAAAAACAGAGATCAGCCATTAGAAATTGAATCTTAAAATCCTGACAGCTATTTACTATCCACACAAACCATTGATAACACATTATCTGATTTATTTTAAGATAGATGATCGAGGAATACTGGTGCTACCGGCATTTTCTTATCTCGGTCTCCTAAAGAAAGTAAACGTAAAATACGAAAATAAGAGAAAGTTTGGAAATTCACTAAGCGCGTACTTTCTACAGCATCCTGGCATCCAAAACTTAACCAAACAACCATACAACATATACACAGTACCAAGAATCGTGATCTTGTAATCTAAAATTCTTCAAGCTTACCCTAAATCACTTGTATTTTTTATAATTTTCTGAAAGAGATATTTTTCACTGGGAAAGCGATCAAAGAGATAGCAAAGTGCTATAAAACACTCTACACAAAAGGAAAATGCATATTTCTAAAAGATATATTTTCCAAAAGATGCATAATCATTAAATGCTGCAGCAAGATCCATTCGTGCCATATGTTTTAATGAATAAAACTAACAACAGTCATTTAACCACTAATTAGAAATGGTACCATAATAAAGAGAAGAAATGATAACAAGAAAGCGGGATTCCTAGCCCAGATAACTTAAAAATGATGAACGTAGTGGAACATTATGTTTTTGAATTCAAGCAGTGAATAACTATTTACATTATTAATGTTAACACATAAATTTCATCATGATAAACTTAGATGCCTGTGCATATATATGACCTAATAATAATCACTGGACCTCGAGTGACAACAGAAATTCAAAAGTTGGCATGAACCCGGTGGCTTTTTGCCACGTGCTTCGCTTCATGATTGTTCAAAACTCACATACGAGGCTGGAGAAATAAACCCTATCCTAATTAAATATCATAATGATAATATGCCAAGTAGGTACGGTTGACACTTAATCATTGACAATATTAATTCTCATTATATTACCATTTTGCCAATTCTGACTTCATGATTTCCTAGAACAGAAGACCATTTATATCGTAATCACACTAAGAGTTATGTATCTCGTATTCCCCAAAGAATAACAGATATTTTCACACCAATACTAGACAATTTCACTACGTGACTGCATGGGTTCTTATAACTAATTCAATGGTTAAAAATCAATAGCCACCTAATCTTTTCTCTATAAGGCCATTTTTAAGGGCTTTTTGCCTCACAGGGGAGGTATCACATTGCTCAATGCCTCAATCACGAGACTTGCACACTATAGAAAGTAAACTAAACAATTTAAAGTGAAAACTGATAAAGGCTAAAAACCTGCAATTGTGTAATACAATAGCATAATTGAATTGAAATACATAAAAGTAATGATCACAGGACTAGTTTGAGACTTGACCGCTTATCACTAAGAACAGCATCGAAAGAGCTAATAATTGAACTAAGAGATAACAGAGAACCTTAACAGACATCTCCAAAGATAAGTAGGCTAGCATATAACAAACATCTCCAGAAAAAGCTTCCTTAGTTGCATAATTCAGACTTTCTTTAAGACATGAGGAATTGGTTGCTCAATACATATACTCCTGGCGTACATCCAATATAAACAAAAAAAAAACTGAAACACATAAGAAGCCATAAAAGAATACGTTTGCCGATTCAATCCCCATTTCAAACTCAAGCTGGAAACAGTAAATCATACTCAGGCCTTCAAGTACACGCAATTTTTCCGGATAATTATTCACAATACAACAAATAACAAAGCAAAATAGAACAATGAACCGCAAAATTTTAAACGCAACAAACGTGAAAACGATAAAAAATAAAAAGAGTGAAAATGCACTTGCCGAAGAGCTGGCAAGCTCGGCGAACGCGGTGAGACGGCCATCTGAGATCGAGTGGAAGCTCGAGAAGCTTCTGCCAGTAATCAGAGGTAAGAGGAAATGATTTCTCTCCAACGAATTCGCCAATTAAGTACTCCGCCGTCTCCTGCGGCCGCGCTCCACCACCTCGCGGCGTCGATGGCACACCGCCCATCCTTGTGGCTTTCTAGCAATCCAATACACTCAAATTCTTATGCTTGTGTTAATGAGAAGCGTATCAACAATGCAGCTAGATCTGAATGAAAGTAGTGCTTGCGAACGAAGGTTTCTACAGAAGACTTTGGAGAGTGAAAATTCAATTTAACCTTTTTTTATGGGGTTTGATTTGAGAAGAGAAGATGACTGGATAGATAACAGTAATTGGTAAACATGAAAATGGGAGACGGCAAAGTCGTCTGCATTGACGATATTGCCCCTCGACCCATCTCCTCTTTTACTATCTCTCCCCCCACTATCAGATATTTTCACACGGATTTAAAAAATAAAAATTATTATAATTAAAACATTAACTTTTTGCTTTATTCTTTTATTTTGCTTTTGATGCAATGATGTCTATTACAGTATAATTTCCCAAGACAATTACAAATGAATTGTAGGGACAAAAGATGTAAAAAAATATTAACGATATTAAATTAATTATCACATTGATCTGACCATGAAAAATCAAGAAAATATTACTTCTTATTTTATTAAAGTGATAAAGTAAGGGTACCTAAACCAAATCAACTTAAATTGTGTGGATGTGAGTTAATGTATAAAATAATAAGGGCATAGAAGGTAATAAATAAGTATATATTGTGAAGCAATAATTCAGAGTAAAATTTAATTTTTTAGTTGTGAAAACTAATGAGATAAATCGAAAAGGGAAATGTGAAACCTAATATGGGACAGAGAGAATATTAAATATAATAACAAGTTTATTTTTGTGATACTTATAAAAACAAATTGCAAGTCTATCCATGAGATGTGGATGGAGTAGCCAATTTTCTATTTAAATTTCGTATTTAATCTAGAGTATGTTTTTTATGAACATTCACGTGAACTTTTTTTTTTCAAGAATCACTATTATGCATATGGAGTATCAATGTTGCACATATAATGCTCATAGAAACAACATTAGTACTTAAAAAGATAAAATTTACGTGAACTTGGGTTAACATAATTTTTGTCAATAATCTTCAATTAAGAATACCGATGCTTATGTAGTCATGTTGTTGGCACTTGATTTTACAACATTTTTAGTGGTTTAAATTATCCAAAAAGAGTATGTATTTCCGTAAGAAGAAACTATAAACTATATATAAAAATTATTTAGTAAACATGAAACTGAAGCAAGGATTGTGAGTGACTAATTTTTCTCCGCACATATAACAAATTTCCCCTTATTTTTCCATAAATTAAGGTTAATCTTGTCATTATCTGTATTGGATTTGGAAGGATAGTCCTGTCATTTCGCACTGCAGATATGTTGTGAACTTGTCATTAATTAGACCGTCAGCGGAGTTGCAATACAAAGTCGTTGACGTGGCTACACAGTAAAATATATAGGAATACCTATCTAGATCGTAATTAAAAAAATTACGGTCCCAACTCGAAACTAATTGTATTTATAAATAAATTTTACATTATATTACCTCCGTCCCATAAAAGTGTGGACATCATTTTTATTATCGAGTTTTAGTGAACGAGTTGTTTATTAGTATTTCAAATGATAAAGTGATTTTTAAGGAGAGGTATTATAAATCTACATCTCATCTTTTATATGCATCTTTAAAAATTATTTTATCATTTCAAATACTAATAAAAATTCGCTCACAAAAACACGTAAAAACAATAAACGTGCACGCTTTTATGGGACGGAGGGAGTTGTAAATTGTAGTATATATTTTCGGTTTCATCTTAAAGATTTATATTTTCATATAAAAATAAATAATATTATTTATATAATTTATATATTATTAATTTAAAATATTTATTTATGATTAATTAAAAAATATCTTAATTTTATAACTTGACTTACGTGTATGTAGTAACTTATTCAATTAATTTATACATGTATTCTATACTATCAAAGTGCATGCATTTATTTAGTCAAATTTATATTAATTAATTAAACGAATTTGTTAATAAATTTACATACATGTAGTCTAATTTTTTTAAAGATAAATAATATAAGGAGGTTAATGAATATTTTTACATACATGTAGTCTAAATATTATTTTTCAATGTAAAACTCTTTTTAGAAATAACCTTCATATAGTGATATTTTTTTCGATCCAGACAATATGATTGTAGAGGGAGGCTTTACTGTACTTGTTCGATTTTTAAAAAAATTAAAATATTTAATAACATAAAATTGAAAAGTTGTTCAATATTAAATAGGTAAATACACACAAAATATATATATATATATCCTTCTTCTTAATGAATCGTATATGGTTTCATTTATGCTGCTAAATTCAAAATAGTTTGTCAATCTCTTATTCTATTTTTAAAAAGATAAAAGTTTTTTAAATCATTTTCACGCACTTAAATTTACGGGATGAATTCTCAATTGAAATTGATAACAATTTATTTGATTTAACTTCTTTTCCTAATATGTTAGCTAGTGTACTGATTATAGGGGTTCCATCCACACAATGAGTTGTTATACAAGTTTATAAGGGATTCACTTAATCATAATTCCAGTTCAATGATTTCTCTTGCATGTTTCTAGACAACAGACTAATTTTAAATGTGTAATTAATTTATATTTATGAGAATTAAATTTTAAATAATATTAGTTATTTTATTAAAATGTATTTATTTATTTTAATTGAGTAAGTTTTTTGTGAAACTTGTTCCCAGTATGAATTTTATACCAATAATATCATAACATTTATCAACTCATATCATTGTATTTATACATTAGTATCATAATACTTAATATTATGGGTATTAATTCATAAAAATAATAATACTATTATATAAATGTAATAGTATCATTTTTTATTTTATGAAAAAGTTTCATTGCATATTTTGTATTAATGTAAAAGATATTAGTCATTTTTGTTATATAGTTATTGTTACGGATTTTTTTTTTTTTTTTGAGTTAGTGATAATTGCACATTAATTACACAATAAAATTATTTTATATGAGATTAATTTTTAAAACAATTAGTCACCCATTTAAATGCATCATATTATTTCGTCGTAGCTAGCTGCACTAGACAAACACGAGTGGCCTAAACGCCATCTAGAAGGCCTAGCCCAAATTAATTTTTTTTTTTCCTAAATATTTTTGGTTAATTGGTTCTTTGAATTCTATTTTTAGTTTTAAATTGGCTCTTTGACAACTGAACATGTCTATTTTTATTTTTTTTATTAAAAACTTCAGAGATAATTGGCATGTTTGAGCTTATGCTCAACTGATGGTGCTTTCTTTTCATATTTGTTTGATTATTATATATAATTGAATTAATACTTTACAGTTAATATTATAGTTTTATTACTACTGTGAAAATATATAAAAAATACATATATTTCAGGGAGATTTTGCAAGTTCGGTGAAGTGAAGGAAATTAATATCGAATTCTCGCTTAATACACCCATTTTTACGGATGACAATTTCGAACATGACATGAAAACAATACAAAAGTTATGAATTAGTGTTTAGCGTTATTGTGTTCGTGTCGTTATCATGTAAACACGATAAAGACACAAAATTTTTGTGTCGTGTCGTGTTCATGTCAACCCGATAAATTAAAAAAAAAAAAGTTTTGATTGTATATATGATTTGATATTTTGTAATTTTATTAGAAATTTTGTATTTTTAATCGTGGCATATCGTGTTAAGGTGGCAATTCGTGTCATATCGTATCATGTCAAAATTTTAATATAAAATTTATTTTAAAATCTATTTATTTATTTTTCTTATCGTGTTATATCGTGTTGTGTCGACAAAAAAAAATTATCTTCGTGTCGTCGTGTCAGCACGAATTCTTATTGTGTCGTGTTCATGTTTGACCTTATCATGTCATGTCTTTATCGTGTCGACACGATAGCACGAATTACCACCTTTACCTATTTTACACCTGTATTTGATGGTACAATAAGTTTAAAATGTGGGCAAAGGTTTGGCACCAAGTGCACCGTATAATTTAAATGTATTTTTTAAACGTATAATTTATTTATTTTTAAATGATCGTTTACACTGTACGTACATTCAATTTATTTTACATCAAACAAGTTAAACGTTTCAGTATAAATAAATTAAATAATTTATAAAAATTACATGTTTTAAAAATGCACTTGAATTTTTTCGCACTACCCTTTTATAATTATTTCATTATGTAATACTACTATTAATTTCCTAGAAGTATAACCTGCATCGTAGACCATACGGCACACAATAATTTAATTAGACATATAGGAGTATCATATTATATGCATGCAATTCAAGCTACTACTTGTGGTGCAATTAAACCCCTCAATTAATTTAAAATTTTATGTATGTTGCAATAATAACACTTATATATAAGAGTCACCCTCCTGTGCATCTCATGCACCAATAAAAAATGCTGCACTCTAAACACTAACCCCTAAATAGTGAACCCTAAATCATATTTAAACCATTTAGGCCGGGTGAACCATGAACCACTTGGGCCGAGTGAACCATGAACCACTCGGGCCGGGTTTGGAGTCGGGTTGGGTATTAAAAAAAAACATCTAAAACTGAAATTAAAGTTAAAAGAAAACCGAAATTGAAAAAAGAAAAAAAGTTAAAACTAAAAAAAATTAGAAAAAAAGCTTTTAAAATTAAATTGCACCAATTTTATTGGTGCATGTGGTGCACAGGAAAATTTGCCTATATATAAATGTCCCAAAGTGGGGGAAAACTTTATGACCTAGATCTCTTCGGGTATGTTTGTTTTGGGACTCACCCGGATGGACTTAGGACTTTGCGATCCAAGTCACATACTAGTTGGGGATTTCTACATCCAGCTTTTAAATTCACTCCTATAAAATATACATATACACATATTTTCACAAAATTCAATACAATCATATCACCACTTTTCTTCCACCCACTTATTCTCTCTCCTACTTTTCTCTCACCCAATACAATATAATAATAACACATTAATCATTATTTCATATTGATTTGACATAAAACAAAAATCTCACCCTACCAAAATCCCAAAACAAACACATATTTTTATTATTCATCAGGATTTTTAAATCCATAGGATTTCGAAGTCATGACTTCCCCCGCACACCTAAATCCCGAAACAAACATACCCTTCAGTATCCCAAGCAAACTAATGTAGGTGGCAGAAAGGGATTTGGATCCTCTACATTTAGTTTCCGTAAATTTCTTGCAAATTTTGGAGAGAGAAAGACATGGAATAAATTAATATAAGAAAATATAAAGTGTGGGACCCCTGCATTGTGTATTTCTCTATCCGAAATTTACAAGAAATTTACACATAAATAGATAGGATCCAAATCCAGCAGAAAGAACACACAATCTGACAACCATCTAAAATCTAGGGGCATGCTTAATTATATATGCCTATTGAAAGTGGGCCTCGTAATACAAGATCAAGGGTCAAGACCGTTCATTCATAAATAAGACATTTTAAAGCGTCTGCAACTATACAAAACAGTAAACGTGCAACTATTCCAAACAAAAAAACATGCAACTATGTTCCCATATTGACAGTTGCACTTTTCTGTGTAAATAAGTTCTTGACTTTTCAACATAATAAAACAGACGCTTTTTAAAATCTTATGAATAAGTCGCACAAGATCTTGGCCAAGATATAAAGACTTAGTCATGCCTATTTATATGTAGAATATGCCAAGGAAATATTATATTATATTATTATATATAATTAATTTTCACACATATACACAAAAAAAATTAAGTATGCATGATTTATGCTCACGCACAGCATGTGAAATTCTATCCTTCACACAGACAAAGACAGGTGGACATGGCATCATCTCCTTTGACCCCACCCCCAATTTAAAAAAAGAAAGAAAAAGAAAATAGCTGCTACTTTTTATCTATATATGAAGCAAAGAAACTTATTGGCAAATTTAGACGAATTACATGATTTGCTAATTTGTTTATTAATTAAGGAGAGCAAATTCACGAGGTTGATTGTTGAAATTTCAATGGTCTAGCAAAAGCTATATTTTACCAAAGAAATTAATCATATGAGATTTGGCTTGGTTCAAAGTAAATATGTTCCCTACAAGAAAAATGTTGAAAGATAACGTATAAAAACAAGTATTACGAAATATGAGCTCATTTTAAGAATCATTTCTAGTCGATGAAAAAAAGAAATTAAATCACATCTTACCTTTTGATCATCATCTAAATGTCATGGAGACCAATCAGATCGATCTCACCTCCAATCGCTTCGCTAATCAAATCTCCCCAAAATCCCTCATCGTACAACTTATAATCTGCATTAATCAAATGATCCTCTATACAATCATCATCAATTTTTTGTACAATTTGATCTCCCATGTTCATTGACATTGATTCTTGCATGTCCATTGCCAAAGTCTCAAACTCTAAATCAAATCCACTAACACCCCCAAATTCTTGAGGTTCCAATTTAACACGTACACTTTCATCAACAATATTGATACTTGTTTCCTCCCCAAATTGACCTAATTCTTGAATATCTTGACCATAATCGATTCTCTTCATTCTTTTCTTAGAAATTGCTTCATCAATCTCCTTCATTTTGCCTTTTTGCTCGACCATTTGTTGAAAAAATGTAGGGTTTTTCATCGCCCTCGCTAAGAAACTCATCGCGTGTTTCAATTTAAGCTCATTCTCTTTAATTCTTCTCTCCATTTCGTTAAGTTGTGTATTTGTTTGTTGTTGTTGTTGTCTCAATTTCACCAATTCCGCCATTAAAACTTGCTTATCGCGTTTCAAAGTATCAATCTCTCCATCCAATCCGAGCCTCCCTACCTCAATACAAGACCCCAAATTATTACCTTGGTTTGAAGCTTGAAAAGAACTAGATGTTGCATTCTTTCTCCTCTTGATGTTTTTCAATAGATGTTTTTGTCCCCTCAAGAACCCTTCATTTGCAAACTCCCATTTATCCAGATCAACTTTCCTAAATCCCTGCAATAATTCATGAAATAAATTAGGACTTAATGATCTTGCAAATGAGTAAAACTAATTAATAAATTGTAGAAAATGTATGAAAATTAACAAAAGGCTTAAAGATTTTAAGAGTGATTGAAATTAAAATCAAATGAGAGCTATAATATATAGCAAATGAATTAACTTATAAAGGCTTATACAAAATATCTTGAAAATGAATGAACTATCAAAGATATATGATAGAAACCTCTAGACAAAGTTGTTAGCAATAAGAACACTGCAGAAGTAGATGAATAATATTGTCCAGATATTAGTGGCATCCCATCTCAATCCATTGAACAGACAAAAGCCCCATCACCATGGATAAATCAATAATAAACTAAGTGCAACTTGACAATCTAAATAAACCAAATAAACTAAAAAATTTAAAGAAACCCCCACCAACCAAATTAAAAAAATATACCACTTTAATATATAAAAAAAAAGAGCAAGAAACTCAAGCAAATTCAATGTGCATGTGTGAGTTCACCAAAATATGTAAATCTTGATAAATTAATGTTCAAAAACAAGAATTGAAAAAAAAAAAAAGACAATTAACTTACATAGGTATTGAGCTGCCTGACAAAGCTTGAGAAATTACTATGTTTGAAATACCATGGAAGAAGATTGATAGCAAACTTGTGAGGATCCCACACAATGAAACTGTTGTTACCTGCACTCCATGAAACGACGTCGTTCGTCTCTTGGTCTTCCACAAAATCATAAGTCTTGCTCAAGAATGGAGTTGGCCCCATTTCATGTAACCCCTCCATTGCTTGAGGAACCAACAAAACTCCTTCTCTAGGGTTCATACTTACCAAACTTAATTTTAGGGTTTTTTTTTTGGCAATTATAAATATTAATTGGATTTAGGGTACGTTTTCTTCCTAGCTATCAAGTTGTGAGGAAGAATTAAGAAGAATTATCAAGATGTAGAGGAATAGAAGCAACAATGGGACAACATTTTTTTATGCAAAGTGAAGGAACTAAATGGAAAAATGAATTGGAGGTACAAGTTTTCTTGAATGTAAAGAACTAAAGAGGGATTGTTGTGAAAATATATGCGAGGGAATTAATGATGTGTGAGTATATATATACTATATAGAGCTTGTAAGTTTTAATGTCTCGGATGATGTATTTTTCTTGAATAGACGTTTTATGAGAAAATGTATTGCTTTTCACTAAATTGTTCGGTGAAACTTATTCATAGCATAAAATTTATATCGTTGCTATTATATTTATTAACTGTTATTACTACACTTATAAATTAATATTATAATATTAAATACTATTAGTTTTAATTTATAAGAATAGTAATATTAATTTATAAATGTAATTATATCAACTTTATACTTATAACAAGTTTCACTGCCGCGAGTTTATGATTGCATTTTTATTGCTGGAATTTAAACAGGTGTAAAGTTGATGATGTAGGGTTTCAAAAAATTATAATTTCCAAATATTGTTTAAATTAGATACGCTAATAAAACGTTTTGATTTTGGATTCTTTTTAGCATTAAACAAGTGATTTAAAACATGAAAGACATTCATCCACGTCGACAACTAGGGATCAATATCCAAACAACTAGGCATTAGACAATGGACGGTTTGGATTAAAAATATGTTACGGGGTGCCCTATTATTCTTGTTGTCAACCACCTAAATATATATTGGGGATTAAATTTTTTGTAATCCAGTAACTTGTCACGATTTTTTGTAGTCCAGGATCAATTTCAAAATCGTGACAAGTTACTGAACTACAAAAAAATATAATCCCATATATATTGTTTCCATTTTAAATTTGTTCAAACGAACAGAACAAAAGCTGAATATGATGAACTCCCAAACCATCATCATGGATTTTATCTTGAAATATTTTAAATATTATTTCATCTTTAAATATATGATGAACTCTTAAACTCCCAAACAATTTAAATATAAAAGTGATGCAAAAAAAATTAAAATTGACAGATATATAGAAGTGATGCAAATGAATAAATAGTTAGTTAGAATTGTATTTCCAAAGCTTAATTAGAATTTTACATTTTCCAGTTAATGTAGATTTTATCTTTTCTAATTAAGTGTGGTTTTAATTTATAAATAGTGGCATTTAATTTATTGTAAAATCAGTTTTTGATGAATAAATAATGAAATTGTGAGACGAGTTCTCTCTCAGAAAATGACGAAATTTGTTTTGAGTTTTATTATTATTATTATTATTATTATTATTATTATTATTATTATTATTATTATTATTATTATTATTATTATTATTATTATTATTATTATTATTATTATTATTTTACAATACTTTTATAAATCAGCTTATTATTTCTATAAATCATTGCTTCCTGGACATCTAGAAAAATAAAGAACTTGCCCATCATTTCGATGAAATAGTGCACTCAGATAATAATTGATGAATGCAGAAAAAACACCACAAGATTAAAATATTTTTTTTTAAAAAAGGAGGTTTCTGGATGGGTGTAGAACCAGAAATCCAAACAAGAATTGAAAAAGGGGTTGAAAGACATAATCTAATAAAGTGTGATTATGTCTGCCTCCAACTCCACCAACTGCCACCCTGATTATAAATGTACAGTATTAATATTCAAATTAAAAATATATATATATAATAATAATAAATAAAATAATGAATTATTTGAAATTCATGTCGTGACATTTATCTGATATGAGATAAATTGAATCTTGATTCTCGTCTTTTTTGTGATGGATTACAGAAAAAGGGTGCATGTCAAATGATTTTATAAATTGCTTTTGTAAAATAAGAACAAATTTGATTACATATATGAAATTATTAACTTCCAATACGTAAAATAAGATGGTGAAAATTCATAAATAAAATTTACATGAGAAAATGAAAAGAACTCAATATATAACCCGAATGCCAAAAGATCTCACCCTCATTTCAAATGAAGACAAACTTCCAGTTCAATATTTCCCGAATTTGCTGCTTCCAAAAATGTCATCCAAGGTAGAGTACGACGCCCTTCAATAAACATCATCTTCGAAAAATTCAACATATACTTCCTTAAGGCCATGTGGAGGCAGAGTAGACATATTTTAATTTTCATAATCACTCACTTTTTAATTCGGAGTTGCCCCTTGTTAATAAATCGGACTCCCATTCTCTTGATGTTGTTTTGAAAGATAGTTCTAGAAATTGATACACGTACTAGAAATTGAAAGTTTTCAGTATACTAGAAACAGAACCACTCAACCAATAGACACCACCAATTCTTGAATAGAAGGAGATAGTAAAGACAACAGAAACAACACAAGCATTTTACATATTTAGATAGAATTCAAAGATTCTGATTCGTACAAACGTTTTTGTTCTTACCAACTCCCTATACGTTGGATCTTCGGCCCATTATTTTAACAAACTCGCTATATATTTATAAGCTCATATAATACCAACCAGATATTGAAGTCTCAATGTAGTTTGTTTGGAAAATTACGCTGCAGCATCAACCGCTTTACCAGCACCGTCTTTCTGCACAAAACTCTCAACATACTGTTTCCTGCACGTGAAAACCCTCTGTTTAGTGCCAAGACATTTTTTTTCTATTTGGTTGTTCCCCAAGCGTGTGTTTACCATTTCTAGTGAATAGTCTGGAATCACTTCTTTCCAAAAGTTGTTTGGCTCAGCATTTTTGAAAATAAAGTGATTCCAGGCCTGGCCTCCAATTGAGTTTGAAAACATGAAGATGATTCCAGGCTCAGCTATTTTCAGGGAAGGTATATTGGTGTAGTGAAGAATGAACGTACCTTGCAGGAAGATGATCATGAGGACGATTATACGGGGTCCATACAGGCTCACCTACAAAAAGTCGCATTGCCTGCATATATAGATTTTGTGATCAATAGATGCATCATTATTCACAGAGAGAGAGAGAGAGAGAGAGAGAGAGGGGGGGTATATCATAGACTGTTTTCTGACGTGGCAGCTGGAAAATCTTTGAAAAGATGCAAACAAATTCACGACCTTTTGTAATTGTGTCAATTTAATCACAACCCTTTAATATTTTTGCAATTTCATACACTGTCACGTCAACAATACTTGCCAGAAAATAGTCATGTGATAGAATTGCAAAAAATTATAAGGTAGTGTACCGAATTGCAAATTTAAAGTACGTAGTTTGTAATTGAAAATATGTGAAAAGGTCATGATTATTTTGCAATTAACTCTTCCCAAGGAAATGCACAATGATGAAAATGACAAATGATAAAAGCAAAAATGAGAAAATGTGAGTAAAATGCAAATTAGTTTTTTTCTAGAACTTACCTTGATGTAACCTTCTGAATCGGTGGTAAAGCGGTGATAAATTCCAGCTGGCAAAACAATCAGCGCACCTTTCTTCACCCAGACACGGATCCAAGCTTCATCATGATCACGCACATCAAAGTAACCTTCAACATGAAGAAACTCCTCTTAGATATTGTTTCATCAATAAGAAGCATACAAATATGAATCACAAATCGTCATAAACCTACCACTTCCAGCAACACAGTAACGGATCTCCTCATCTGTGTGGAGATGTTCTTCATAAAAATTCTTGATTTTCTCTTCATAGTTTGGCAGTTTTTCTGGGCAAACTTCACAAAAGTCCTGAATGATGTGTCAAAGTAGATTATGCTAATGTCGCATTGGAGAAAAAGCTTACGAAACTGAAATATATAACTCCAATCTCCCCTCACTATATGAAATAACATACCGTATAAGTATATCCACGTTCTTCACGAATTTTCTTCAAATCTGGATCAGTTTCATAGTTGTCAGCATCCAGCCTCCAGCTAAGTACTCCAAGCTCTAAAACCACAGCAAAGCAACTCAATATAGAAGCTGTAAAAACGATTAGCAGGTAAAAGTAGCATGCACTCATCAGCTGGCCTATCCACTAAGCAAACATAGTTACCCCTTGGGGCCTTTGGTGAAAGCAGCTTATGACTCGATCTTGACTAAACAAACTGAAGATATGATTTTTGGATATAACACCCCAAAATATAAGTGATAGAAACTATACCATCAAGTTTTTCAAAGGACACATATTCTTTTGGATTTCGGTGATGAGGAAGTCTCTGATCTTCGTTGCTGTCATCCATGTACCATGCCTGAATAACCTCCTCTCTGGGATCCTGCATCAAACAAAATCATGAGGCGGGTCCCATACTTAAAGTTGCTTTGTACTTCTGTTTTGACATTTTATCTACATATGCAAAGGGGCAAAGAAAAATAGGGAAACAAGTCACACAACCAGTTTCATTGTTTTTGTACTAGCAGAACATTTCACCATGAAAGGGAAAAAGCAAAGATGACACCATTTTAAATGTGCAGAGCAAGGCTAAATGATGGTAGCCAATATTGATCCAGAACCAAATAAATTTATAGCTTTATCTTAAGCATCTGTTCTTAGGACTCACATATATAGTTCAGTAAGTAAGATATAGGACATTCCAATAATCCTAACAGTTTGAATTTATTCAAGTTAATAAAACTTGTCCTCTCCGAAGGACCAATTAAATCTCATCCTAATTCCTAATTAACTCAAAAATGGGTATAGGAAATGTGCAAGCGCGTGTATACTACATAACTGGAAGAATATCACTAGAAACTCCAACCTATCATCAATCAAGCAACAAATTGAGTAAAACTGAAAAAATGATCCAAGAGTTTTAATCAGAGATTAATTTCCACAAAAACCCCAATTTAACATATGATGCGCATTTTTATACACACAGATTCTCAAGGAAATCTTATTGAAGAAAAAAGCAAGTAATAAGACCCTAATAAGAAAATGTGAATTCAAGAATAACCTAGAAACAAATCGAAATTTTACGTGATCACAACTTCCTATCATCACAGAACATAGATAATCAGCTAAGAACTAATAGTAATCAAAAGAGGAGAAATCATCATCGGAGCAATTAAAATTGCAAATTCTGTAAAATCAAGAACCAATACAAATCACAATCACACAAAAATAGATACGGCGTTTGAAACAACAAAACCTAAAATTGATTGAAGAAAATCCATACCTTGCTAATAGAACCCATCTTCTTCTCTATCTCAGAAACTTTTCAATTGAGGGAATTAGCTTTTGAAGAAACGCCTAAATTGGAGCAATAAAAATGTCTTTGCGTGGGGTTTATAATTTGATATTTCTGTCGAAAAGACTAATTCACCCTTGGGGTTAATCCGTTGTTTGTCTAGGTTAATTGAATTGGGGAGGGCCAATGGTGGCATCTTTGTCATTTCAAGAAAAAAGACCAATTTTCTTCACGAAATTAGAATTGGGCGGATGATATGAATTTTTACTTGTATATTATATTGAATTGAATATTATTGTGGTAGAAAAGAATTATCACAAGAATTTTAATACAAGTTGAATTTTCTGAGGTCCATATGATGTTTTGACTTATGGGCATGGTGCTCGTTTTTTCTTGTAACTACTTAAATTTTGTATCATTAATATCAAACTATAATCTCAATAATCCATTGCATGGCTTGTGAGTATAAAATAAACATAATATAAAATGTATTCATTTTTTGTTAAATAAATTATAAAAAATTATTTTATTTATAATAATAATAAGAATCTTTTTTTCATTTTTTAAATTTTTTTTATTTTATTTAGATGCAAAGCACAATTTATGACACATATTTTACTTTTGCAATTAGACATGGGAAAAGTGTGGCGCTTCAACTACTTAAAAAATTTACATTGTTAAATAATGTAAATTTAAAAGTATTTTTTTCTTACAATTTTAAATTATTTACTTCTAAACCACTTTGATTGTTACCTATTATCGACTTCCCAATTTTCATTGCATGTCAAAATTTTCAAATTGTCCCCTTTAGTTACTGTGAACATGGTAACATATAACTACTCATGATTGAAATTGATCTCCTTAAGAAAGTCCAAGATTTTTAATAATTGTCTATAATTCTTATTAATGATCACACCATAAGATATCATTAGTCAAAATTATATTTATAAGATGTTAAAGAGAGTTTACTATCTGATGATGACAGTGTCATTCCCGAAATCAACATTCTTTATCCTAAGTTAGTCTCGATTAGTATTTTCTTTTAAAAATATGGGTATCAAGCTTCATCACAACCAACTCAGTATCATTTTACAATCCAATGTCTAATGTCAATTGTAGATGCAACTGATTCATAGTAATTGGACTTAATGATGAACCTACATGCCCTATATTGGGATTACGTGCTCCATATTTTTTTCAAGTATATGTTATATATTTTTTAATTATTAGGAGTAATACTTATATTATATAATGACTTAAATGAGTTTTTAAAAGTGTTATAATTAATTAATCATGCAAATATTTCATCTAAAAAAATTTGTAGATCTGTTATGTATATGCACTATTACTATCTTAAAAAATAAAATATAATTGTACATGCATAATCGTGACACTAAAAAAATAGAATTCATGTGAATTCAGGTTCACCAGAAAAATCTACTTGTTATATTATTTATTTTTGTTCCCCCGTCATGAAAGTTTTTTGGATCCGTCCATGATTGGACTAATCAATTTAAATATTATATCTTATAAAAGAATCATACAAATAAGTAAACAAATCGAGTTTTATCACAATCAATCTAGTGTCATTTTACTATTCAACTAATAACGTCAACTAATAATTTAATTAAAAATCATTCAATTGTTTCAACTAACAATTTAAGTCTAATGTCAATACCTCATGCAACTAATTTATGGTAATTGGACTAATCAATTTAAATTCAATATCATATAATATTATCACACAAATAAGTATATAAATTATACATTTTCATATATACAATACTTCTCTTTTTTTTTTATTGCTCAAAATCCAAAAATTTCATCTTTTATCTTATACTCAAAATAGCAATAAAGTAATTATACAGTTCATGCTAACTCTTACAAACATCACTAAATTATATCACATGTCTCTAATAATTACATACAAAATTAACTTTTTTTTTATCTTATTCACTAAAATTGACAAAATATTCTTATCAAAAAACTATTTTATTACCTTTAAATATTAATAAAGAATTTCTTCATCAAAAACCCGTGTCAAAATCAAGTGAGCAATCTAAAAAAACGATGAAAGGAGTAACTAGTTTTTTTTTAAAATATATTCATATCAACTACAAAATATAACATTTTATATTATTAATCATTAATGTGCCACTTTTAAAATTTTACGATAAATTTGTAATAATTTTTTGTTGATTTTTTTTGTATAATATTTTGTTATTATATATGTATAAATAGACTTAATTCAAAAATTTGTAATAATTCTTTTGTTGAATTTTTTTTTCTTTTTTGGTATAATATTTTGTTATTATATATGTATAAATAGATCTAGTTCAAAAATTCAAAAATAATATTAATAATTTAGAAAATATTCAAAAAATAATTAATATACATGTGTGGTAGATATGGAGAATTGAACCTTGTACTCTTGCATACAAAGAAGATGAAAAATATTTGCTATATCATTTGAGTTACATCAAATTTGTTTTGATGTTTAAAATTTTATTAGAAAATTATAACAATTTTTTGGCCCAACTTTTTGCCCAACATTTTATTATTAGGGCAAATTCTCCTGTGCACCACATGCACCAACAAAATTGATGCAATTTAATTTTAAAAGCTCTTTTTCTAAATTTTTTTAGTTTTAACTTTTTTTTTTTTTTTTCAATTTCAATTTTCTTTTAAATTTAATTTCAGTTTTAGATGTTTTTTTTAAATACCCGACCCGACCGAAACTCGGCCCGAGTGGTTCATGGTTCACTCGGCCCAAGTGGTTCATGGTTCACCCGACCCGAATGGTTCATATATGATTTAGGGTTCATTGTTTATGGGTTAAAGTTTAAAGTGCACCAATTTGAATTGGTGCATGGGGTGCACATGAGAGTGACTCTATTATTAGATATGTATAGATGTTATTTGGTGCAGGAGAGCCCATTTATTTTTATTAGCAATTTTATAAGAAAATAGTCATTATTCAAAATGTGCACAAAATAACCTCTATATGTTATGTTACGACTTGATTGTTGGGTTTTATTTACTCTGCCAATTTGAACTCCTAGACGAACATAACAAGAAGAAAATGATTGAATATGAAATCATGAGAATCACGAATATGAGAATTTTCATTATAAAATCAAATAACTATCCAATACCAATTGAGTTAATCACTAAAATTTCCATTGTTATAGAAAATGATGATCATAGAAAATACTTCAGTATGATTGACTACTTTTATTTTTATCAGAAAGTCCTATAAATTTACTTCAGATATTGTGTTTGTTTGTAGAGTTGCATTTACTACAAATGATACATCTATATTACACGAGTATTTAAGGTTTGAATGGATTCCAAAATTCATCAATTTACAGAGATTGAAACCATAAAATCCCATATCCAAACAGAAACAAATCTTTTATATGAAATCCTCAGTGAGCTTTGACAGCCATACCAGCCATGTCTTTGGTGTACTCCTTCTTTGCAGGATGATCCTCTTGTGGCCGATTGAACGGGGTCCACACCGGCTCTCCCACGAACAATCTCATCAACTGCAATCAAATACAACATCAAGCATTATCAATATCATTAAACTCCGTGTAGGAAACCGGTTTCATGTAACATGACAAGGATTTCTCGTTCCTTAATGTGCATGCGGATGATGGACAAATGGATTATTAGCTAAAACAGTTGTTTTAACCGGGTTTAGGGTTGTATCATTGCAATTTTTGATACAACAGTCCACATAATGCAAAGTCTTATGTAAACTACTTTCACCGTACAAGTGGTTTGCATTTTATGTGTACTTTTAACAACATTAGTTGGTCAGTATCAGTTGTTTCATTCAAAAGTATTAGTTTTTATACTATAAAGTGATAGTTGTGAATCATTTGTACGATAAAAAACCAGCTCCTGTTAAAAAGAGATGGCTTGATGAACTGAAAAATAGATTCATTTAACACGAGAAAGATCTAAAAACTTACATGGAACGAATCAAACATAATTGCATACTCGTCACAAAAGAACAATACACGGCATCAGCTAAAACAGATACAACCATTTCGATTGCAATTTCGTGAAATCAAAGTTGGTATTCATACCTTGATATAGTTACCGGTATCAGGAGTGAATCGGTGGTATATCCCAGCAGGTAAAACAATCATATCGCCACCCTTGATCAGGATACGAATCCAACGGTCATCCTTGTCCCTAACATCGAAGTATCCACTCCCTTCCAAACAGTAACGTATCTCTTCATCAGCATGTATGTGCTCCGTGTAGAAGTTCTTGAGCTTCTGCTCATAGTTTTCGACTTTCTCAGGGCACAAGTCCAGCAAATCCTTCAACAACAAAACTACTTTTTAGACATTTTAGATAAGAAGAACATTAAACAAATATCCTCCACATTTTCATCCCTTCAACTTTCAGAGAGAAATGACGCACAAAGGAAAAATCGAGCACCAACTTCTCTATTTCTCTTTAGTTCAAATTAACACAAGAGTTACTACTCTAAGTTCCTTGATCTTACAATTAGGGAAAAAGGTTTATTTTTGTCCCGTAACCTTTATTACTTTTTGTTTTGGTCCTATTGACTTTTAAATTTTGATTTTTATCCAGTAACTTACACACTTTTGAATTTAATTTTCGTCTACTAACTTACACACTTTTACCACTTTCCGGTTCTGATTCATCTACGTTACGAAAGTGTACAAGTTACAAGACTAAGATCAAAATTTAAAAGTTCAATAGTACCAAAAACAAATAAGCGATTAAGTTGCCGGACGAAAAACATCTGTTTCCCTTATCTTGTGCACTGATATCTTACTAAATTGACACTCACTTTCTTGCAAAATCTCATTTCCTCGTTTAAGGATTTTGAGATCATAAAAACCAGTACTAGATAACTAAACTCGATACATGTATAATAGTAACGACATCATTTGAAAAATCATGACATCGCCAATGCAAAGAAAGCACAAATTTTGTAACAGGACTTTCATCGAACACCTTATGAGCAATTCAGCAAGCCGAATTAAGTAATTTTACCATGTAGTTGTACCCTCTGTCTTGTCTAATCTTGTTCAATTCCGGGTCATTTTCATATTTATTCGGATCTAAATTCCAATACAGAACTCCAAGATCCGCCAAGTGATCCAATGAAACATATTCGGGCGGGTTCTTGTGATGAGGAGCCTTTGATCATCATCGCTTTCTTGCATGAACCATGCCTATAAAATTGAATTCCCACATATTCTATGATTTAATAATTTAATTAATAAATGGGTTGTTATGAAAATTAAGGAAATATACTGAACATACCTCAAGCGCCATGAAAGTGGAGTTTTTTTTTTTTTTTTGGCCGAGTTAGTTAGTCAATGGTTGGTATGAATTAAATTAATTTGGAATTCTTGGATTTTTCGAGCATCTACTAATGGGATTTTGCCACGTGGGGGTGTATTAACCTTTTGATTTTGGTGGTATTTATTTATTTAACCTTTTCTGTTGCTTTGTAAAAATCTTTTTGTGTGGAATTTTAAAGACCGATGAAGTTTCTGGAATGAGATGCAAAATTAAAATTATTATTTACTACTAATATTTATATAAAATGTTATGAACCGTAGTGTGAATTGGAGGCCCAAAACTTGGCCCAATATATTGTGGGCCAGAAGTTGTAAAATTACATGCTGGGATTTTAGGAGGAGAATGGACAAAGTATTATACAACACTATTATTATTGCCCGCAAAATTTAACACTTGATAAATTTAGCGTTAATTTTTATAAATAATAATAATAACGGTACATGGTGCATCAGATTCACATAATACTTTCTCTTTAGAATGTTATGGATCATAGTGTAAACTAATACTCTTTCTATGTCCAAATAAATTGTGTTCATTTGTTTGGACACAAGTTTTAAGAAAAAGTAAAGGATATTATAGGATATTATGTGATCCATCTATGAATAAAAGCGATTTTTTGTAAGTAAATTATAATGACAATTTTAATAATTGATGGTTGGGGATCGAAGATAGAGATAATGTGTCCATAAAAGGAATGAACACACTCTGATGCACTCATGCACAGACAAATAAGGAAAGTGAGCAAATTTTTTGTAGACAAAAAGAATATTAATTTTAGAAGACATATTTGTGTGAGACGGAACATAATTTAAGTATGACATTTTAACACTTTAAAAAGAATTAGTGTTGATTTATATTAGTTTGTACCATATTTTATATATGCTATTTTACCTAATTTTAGTATATACAAATAAGAAAATGTATCTTTATTTTCGATTAATAGAAGTTTGTTTTTATTTAACTTTAACGAAAAACAATTTATCAACGAACAAGAACGTATTAGTTCTATTTTTAAAATGTTAGAAGTTTTATTTGATAATTTAGATCAATTTAATTTAGTAACAAGGCTTGTTTGGTAATTTAAATAGAGTTAGAGAAGATAATTATTAATCCCATACCACATTACTCATTTGATAATTTGAATAAACTTACCATGAACTATTCTAATTTACCCAAAATATCGAACATAATAAAAATGCAAAAAAAAAAAAAAAGGCAGTTTACGTGTCAATATACATACACACATAAATTAAAGAGTCGGTCTACGGTGAAACTTATTCATAATATAAAATTTATACAACTACACTTATAAATTAATAAAATTATATTTATCAATTGACATCATAACACTTATAAACTGAGATTAATACTAAAAGTTATAGATATTAATTTATAAAAATAATAATGTCACTTTATAAATATAATAAAATAAGTTTTATTCTAGGAATAATTTTTATTGGTGTTTAAATTAAAAATATAAATTTCCTTTGAAATGAAGACAAAGATTATTCAGATTAAGTTGGAATTTGGTTACAACTTATTAGAAAGGTTTGATCAGTCTCTCAATCTCAAGTGTGAGTGTCAGCAAAACAGCATGGCACAATAAGTTAGCTGTTCCTAGAGAGAGAAACTGAGATTAAGAGAGAGAAAGGGAGAATTCTCTGAAAACTTTTAACCGGCAGAACTGCACACACGAGGAGCGTTATTTCTTTTCCCAGTTTTTATGAATTATCTCATCGAATATTTCCACACCCAAACTGTCCTTTATTCATTTATAATATATAATTTTGATAGTCTACCAACTCCACCTATTGAATTGTGTGGTTATAAAAAAAATATGTAATGTGAGAATTATTTATCCTATTAGTCGTTTTTGAACTAGGGAGTTTTGGTCTTTTATATTTTATGGCAAAATGTGTTTTGGTGGTTAGTATAGAAAATAGTAGGTCTCATGTGCTTATAGTGTATTTAAAAAGAATTACAACTTATTATACTGAAAATACAATTTATTTATATTGAACCGTGCAACTATTAAAAAAATAATTGCACGGTTCAATGTAAACAAGTTATATCTTTTAATATAATAAGTTGAATATTTGTAAAATGCACTATGAGTGCACAATGCACTAGGATGCATACAAGACTTTGCCTATAGAAAAAATAATGACATTTAGTATAACTTTGAGATGTTTGAAATATGTAATTTAAAGTCAAAATATTATTTTATTATCATTTTAAAAAATATTAAATCTAATTTGAGACGAATTTTTTGGATAAATATTGAATTAAATTTGGGACAGAAGCAATATGTTTAAGGTAAGAAAATCTTAAACTTTTCAAAAAAAAAAAAATACTTTTTTATTTAATACTCCCTCCGTCTCAATCTTGTTTACACTATTTTCGTTTTGAACATCCCAATCTTGTTTACGCATTTCTTTAAATGAAAATATTCACTTTATAATTTATCACTTTATCACATAAAATACTAATAAATAATTATTTCTACCCCAACACTTTATTATTTTTTCTTAAACTTTAAGCACATAGTAATTATATAAGTAAGATTGGAAAGGAGGGAGTATTTACTTGAAATTAAATATTAGTTTTTCTGTGTTAATTACAATAATTTAAATTCGGACTTTTACAGTATTGCACGTGAAGAGTTTATCTATTTTAGAATAAATTCACAAGTAAATATGAGTAAAAGTAGAGGCAATATATATAGAAGGAGGAGGCGGAGGTAGAAAAGGCATTTGTAGGACAGATGGATTCATGACTCGTTTCATTCCTTGTCTCCTGCTTCCACATGGATATATAATACTCCCTCCGTCCCGTTCTTTAGGGTTTTATGACTGTTCATAAGGATTTATGGGAATAGTGATAAAGTGTTGGGGGTAGAAATAGTTGTTTATTAGTATTTTATGTGATAAAATGATAAAGTGATGGGTAGTTTGGGGTAGAAAGAATTGTTTATTAGTATTTTATGTGATAAAGTGATAAAGTGTATTTTCATTTTAAGAAACAAACCTTAAAGATTGAGACAAAAAAATGGAAAGAAAACCTTAAAGATTGGGACGGAGGGAGTATTTCACAGTGTCTTCCAAATTATTCAACTTTCATTCTTTGAATATCTAAACTTTTCCTACCTAATTTTAAGAACCATATATCAATTGGTTATAAACTTTTTCAATTTTGAATTATGTGACACAAGTGCACAATATACATGTTTGGAGATATGTTTTATTTGAAGGGTCCTAATAACAACATTATCTAGTAAGAATCCAATGAATTAGAATTTAATTGATGTATTTGTCCTCCATGTCTCCATATAATATAAAATTACATGTTTTTCTCTAGTATATGTAATTTAATTATGGGGCAAATTTTTTTTTCCTATATTGATAATTTAAACTCTTTTAATTTAAAAAAAATATTTTTTTTATTATTTTATAATATATTTATCTTTATTAAATTAATGTCTATCCTTTCGGCGCGACTCGTGTGAATGTGCTACCGCGATTGCCATGCGTGACTCTTTTTATTAAGGATAATATGTCATAAAAAAACAAAGACATCTTTTTTATTAAAAGAGAACAAAAAAGGGGTTTGAGCTAACAATATAAGGCATTTTTATCAATTTTTTATGTTATTATTTAAGTAAAGGGATGCAAAGTACGATATGGAATTAATCTACATAGCTAAGATCCAAAAGAGAAAATTAGTAACATGTATAATTTGTTTATGCACATTACTAATAAATATAAATGAAATTGCAGCCAAAATTTCAAATATGTATATATATACAATAATTTTGTATATATTAATTATTTGCAAATAAAAAATGTACTTATTAATAAGTCTCCTAATCCAAAATGTGGTTACTGAATAGATAATCATAAACGATTTCTTTTGACATAATACCTGAGAATTAAAATGAATTTCTAGTATTTTTTATTTATTAATTAAATCTGTCCCTTATCATGCATTATGATATGAAAGGGTACATGAATATAACATGTTGGATTGGAATGGAACACCACATAGGCACATACTTCTGTTATAAATTTATAATTATAATATTATCCAAATTGAATTGCGGTGGTCTTATTTACATGCAGGAACTAAAAATTTACTAGGTAGACCTAATTATGTCTGAAACTTTTTCTCACCATAATGAATGACACATTGTTTGCCTGCCCAGATTAAATCAAAAGTTGGAAACATGTTTCTTCACGTGACTCCCATCCTATTCCAATCATCTCTAATTATATCTAACTCAAATATGTCAATAACATCTTATATCGTTTCTATTATATACATCACTTTCAGTATTTTTTTTAAACCCCACCAAAAATTCCCTTAATTTTTTACTATTAAAAATATTTCTTATTCATTCATCTCATTCTTTTAATTTTTTACTCATTCGTTTGTGTTTCATATCTACTATTTGACAAAGTGTAAGGTGAACAAGTTTCAAGGTGAAACTGGTTAAGAAGTGTAATTTATATTACTCCATCCGTCCCAAAATGACTTGAACACTAGAAATGACACGCAAATCAAGTAAAGTGAGTTTTAGTGGGTTTGAGTGGAATAAAATAAAGATGTTGTGAGTGTATTAATATTATATTTGTTTTCATTCTGTGAGTGTTCAAGTAATGTTGGGACGTCCAAATAAGGGAAGTGTTCAAGTAATGTTGGGACGGAGGGAGTACTAAAGAGTGTGACTTTTTTACTATAAAGGGTGTGACTTTTTACTATAAAGAGTATTATTCATAAAAGTGAAGGATGTGACTTATATTATAGCAGAAGGTGTGGTAGTTATAACTGAAGGGTGTTATGCCTATAAAAAAAAATCAGTTTCACGGTGAACAAGTTTCACAGTATACCAACTCCTACTATTTTTATTACTCTTTCCGTTAATTGACATAGAGTAACATGATTAAATTTTATTTTCCTTAATTAAATTGTAATTTTATAATACTCCTATATATCACTTGCGGATCGACAACTCAACTCAATTACGTGGTAGGGGTGTAAGTGAGTCAAGCCGACACACTAGCTACTCGTGCTCGATTAGAAAGAAGATTAAAATTGATTCGAGCTACTCGAGTAGCTATCGAGTTGGAGTTCATAAATACTCGGCTCGAGAAGTGCACGTGCTTAATCAAGCTTGCAATGTAATTACTAGTATACCATTAATTTTATTAAATATATATATTTATATTTAAAAAATATAGTTTATATTTAATTATATAAAATTGTACAGGTAATCGAGTCGAGCTCGAGTCTACTGAATCTCTTGTCGAGGCGAGCTCGAGCTTCGAAATTTGGGCTCGATCGAGTTCTAGTCGAGTTTCAAGCTTTGAGTATTCTAATTGAGTCGAGTTCGAGCTTAACATTACTCGGCTCGTTTACGCCCCTATTCTATGGGGAGGAGAAACTCAGGACGTGTGAGTGAGCCAAAAAATTACAAATAACACTCATCTGAATCAAAATTAAAATACATGAATTTTTATATTTTAAAAAAAAAGATTTATTTAAATAAAATAGATAAAAATGATATTTTAAAACAATGGAGTTCATAATTAATTCGGGCTTACATAATTTTTTATCAAAAATTCATAGCATGAAATAATTTCATTTAGTCTATAAGTCAAATTTGTAAAAAAATGTGAAATCAATTTATTTATATTAATTTTTTTAATAATAAATATGAATAGTAAACTAATAGTATTTTTTTAAACTAATACACAAGAATATATGATGAAATGTATCATCCGCAAAATAATGTCCCTTACGAAAGCATGACTAGTCCCATGACCCCAACGAACACAGTTGCTGCAATTTGCCAGAGCCTCTGCTTCCCCCACCCCCACACCCCCAAAAGATATTTTAAATTGATAGTATTTAATAAATATTATTTATTTTATTTTACCATATTCAATCATTTCCTCGTATCACATACCTGATTCAAAGTGTTAATTAATTATTTCCTTAAAAAAAGTAACCATACGATGTGGTAAAAACTTGGAGTAGTATTTGTACAATGTACATCCATCCGCATCGCAAAAATCAATCAAGAGTCCTATTTTTGGGGCCCTTTTCTACACCTTTATATTTTGAATTTTCCTTGAGTGAAAATAGATGATAACAAAACAATACAAAACAAATCTATGGAAAATCTTCTTTTTTATGGGTACACCAAAGCTCAATCCCTTTCTCATCTCTGGGCATTAGTTGGGAAGACCAAGAATATTTCCATTATTTGCTTCTTCACTTATTTTACCACCAACACATGAGTCAAGTGTAGTAGTTGTGTAATTTTCATCTTTGTCGGTACACAATTTCTCTATTTTTATTTCCCATTTTACTACTTTCATACACAATTAATTTCCTTATTAAATCACATTAAAAAAATTAGAGATAATTAATATTTTGGGCATTTTTGCTTTAAAAATTTATAGGAATATTTCAATATCTTTGTTAATTAAATTGTAATTTTATAATAGTAATCCATATATATATCACGATTTAAATGAATCACCAAACGTGTTATTTAATTTAGTGTATTTTACTTTTTCTATAATTGCAGTTAAAATCCTAACAGACACATGACATGAAAGATAGTAAAACTATTAATTTAGAGTTTTATATTTTTTACCTATCAATTCAGATCCTGGAAGATAAAAAAATTAACAATTCGGGACCTCGATAAAAACTATCAATTTAAAACTTGAAAATATTAAGTCTATATTTGACTTCTTATATTTATATCTTAGTTGACATTGCCTCTGCCGATTCTATGGCTGAGTGATATTGTGATGATAATTAAAATATCACCGTTAATTAGGTGATTGGAAGAATTCCACTATAAATAAGGATACAATTACAACAATAATGACCAAGAATTAATGACCAATAATGACCAAGATCTAATCTATTAATTACATATTAATAACCAATAATGACCAAGATCTAATCTATTAATTACATATTAATTATCCTTAATATATAAATTAATTATATTTAATTAAAAACGCGAAGCTTGGATCGAAGAAGCAAAAAAGGTGTCGGCGGACTCTTTGAAAATATATTGAAGATGAGATGGAACAAAAGCGTGTGGAAATTAGGAGGATACTAGTTCACGAACAAAGTGGTAGTCCAGATCAATGTGTTTTGCTCGTTTGTGAGCAACCTCTTGATAAAAATAACACTCTTGTTGTCACACAAGAGTTCGAGACGATTGGAATTTTGACCCGAGCTCGAAGATTGGTGAGCCAAACAATTTCGCCATTTGCATTGGCCATAAGCCACGGTGATTGATTTCTGAGCGAAGCCGCAGCGGGTTGTTTCTTTGCACTCAAAGAGATGAGATTTCACCAAGAAAAATTGAAGCAAACCCGACGTGGATCGCCCCGGTTTCAATGCACGGCCCAATCAAGATCGAGTACCCAATGACAAGGCGGATCTGACGCCGAGTAAAGGATAAGCCACCCTTCACATAACGTGAAAAATAACAAAGGCATTAAAATGATAATCATCGGTGAGTGAAGAAATTGACTAACAACATTCACAAAGATACGATAAATCCGGGCGGGTAATACTTAGAAATCTTGAAGGGTTCGACTAAAGAGGTAGATAAAGTGGGATCGTGGAACGGTGGGCCATCAAACCAAAACCTTCCGGTGAGCAAGGGGTGGAAACCGGTTTGGAATCCAATAGTTTTGTTGGTTCCAAAATGTCGATCCGACCAACAAAAAGACCATCTGAAGTGTCACGAGACCTCAAGACCAAGGAAATAGTTAAGACGCCCCAAATAATAGCAAATTCCTTATCGTGCGTGCAATGAATGTCTTGAGCATGTCACCATCATTTTCTGTGATAATTATATTATTATAAATAGATAGAACAAAGATGAGTCGGAGACTCGCCAAATTTGAAGAGATTTTAAATCGTTGAAACCAAGCAAGAGGGGCTTGTTTTACATAATTCTTTGGGCGACAAACATGATCGGGAAAGCGTGGATCAACAATTCCGGGAGGTTGAGCCATGAAAACTGGTTTTCAAGAAATCCATTGAGAAATGCATTTTGACATCTATGCAAAAATTCAAAGAGCAAGAATAGCATGAAATAATTTCATTTAGTCTATAAGTCAAATTTGTAAAAAAATGTGAAATCAATTTATTTATATTAATTTTTTTAATAATAAATATGAATAGTAAACGTCACCATAGGATGGGCAGCCCCGCGGACGGGGGGGTATTTTTTAAACTAATACACAAGAATATATGATGAAATGTATCATCCCAAAAAATAATGTCCGAGATGGACGAAGCATGACTAGTCCCATGACCCCAACGAACACAGTTGCTGCAATTTGATCAGAGCCTCTGCTTCCCCCACCCCACTTTTGGGTGCCAACCCCCAAAAATGGATATTTTAAATTGATAGTATTTAATAAATATTATTTATTTTATTTTTACCATATTCAATCATTTCCGATGAAGAATGCCATGTATGACATAAACCTGATTCAAAGAAAACCTTGATTTTTACGAAAAATTGCATGAAATTTCACCAAAATATCATAAAATTAGGATTTGAAGAGGGGATAAATCCAAGAGAAAGCGAGAAAATGACATAATATTTAAACCCATCGATGTAAAAAAACGGGCCCCACAGATCACAATGGATGATGGTATTTGAAAACCCAAGAACGCGGAAAATACCATGTAATTATAAAATAAAATGTAGTGATTCCATCCGTAATATTCAAATCCACAAAAATCAATCAAGAAGTGATGGAGTTTTTGGGGCCAAGCATCTCCATTTCATTACATATCCAAATTTTTATATTTTGAATTTTCCTTGAGTGAAAATAGATGATAACAAATGTAAGGGAAAACAATGAAACCAAACAAAACAAATCTATGGAAAATCTAAAGCAATTCAATTTTTAAGTCCCGTTTGGGTGAACGATAAACAAAGCAATCAATCCCTTTCTCATCTTTGAGTGGCATTAACATCTGTTGGTTAGGAAGACCAAGGAAGAGTGGAATATTTCCATTATTTGCTTCATACACTTTATTTCAAAAAAAAAACCACCATTGAAACACGAGTTTTCAACAATGGACTGTAGTGATCAAAGACATTTTTAATTTTCATCTTTGTAATAAAAGTAATAGATAATTTATCTGCAATTTTTAATTTCCCATTTTACTTCAAGTCTTTATTCCTAATTTTCAAATATAAATACACAATTAATTTCTTTATTAAATCACATTAACAAAAAAATGAGGAAAGAAAAGCGAGTAACCATTACCATGATAATTAATATTTTGGGCATTTTTAGGCAATTAAGAAGTCCGCTTCTAAAAATTATATAGGAATATTGTCAATCTTTGTTGGGTTATGATCAATCAACCTTTCCGCGACATCTAGAACTTCTCCGAGCTTGATCCAGATTTAGTTATTCCCATTTAAATAGAGGCGACCAATCACCAAATCTATGTTATTTAATTTAGTGTATTTTACTTTCTCTATAATTACAGTTAAAATCCTAACAGACACATGACATGAAAGATAGTAAAACTATTAATTTAGAGTTTTATATTTTTTACCTATCAATGGAAGAGGATGATGCCGCCATTGAAAAACTTGAAGCGTAGGGTTCGAGCAGGAAGATAAAAAAATTAACAATTCGAGACCATGACGGAAGAGATGATAAAAAGTAGGTTTAGGATCAATTTAGGACATTGAAAATATGATGATAATTAGAATATCACCGTTAATATTTGACTTCTTAAATATTTATATCTTGACCAAGAATTAATGACATTGACCAAGATCTAATCTATTAATTACATATTAATAACCAATAATGACCAAGATCTAATCTATTAATTACATATTAATTATCCTTAATATATAAATTAATTATCCTTAATAGATATAATATTTACATTTTCGGTCAAAAAAAAAACTATATTTCAGATTTTGAATTGACAAAACTCCAAATATTATATATTTTGTTTGATTCAGAATATTCCGTAACGTCTATATTATGATAAATTTAAATGTCACAAGTTCAAATGCCCCTACTTACACTTTTTATGCTAAGTACGGTTTATAGATTTTTACGTTTATGACAGTTTCGATCGATTGCATTACTTGTGCACAAAGTCAAAAGATTTGTGCATAAAAAATGGTCCCCGTTTTAATCTCCTCAAATCAAACAATATTCTTCAGACCAACTCGTTGAAAACTACTAAAAAAAAAATATATATATATCAACTCCAAAAATCATGGTCATATCTATGTTGCGAAATTGCCTTAAAGATGCTACGATGCAATAAATTCTGAGACAAACGCTGAAACAATCCGTGGTCCATGTAATATTTGATTTTGATGATATGGTTTACAACTAGATGAATCCCGTGTGTCATGTAGGATATTCGTAAAAATTTATTCCCCCACATAATGTATTACATACACATAAAGTAGTATTGAGCTTCTAGGGATATAGTTTAGTGGTAAGGCATGTGATAATGTGATACATGTGGAATAAAATTATCATTGAAATATTGTGTAAATTTATTATAAAGATTGAATCATGTTGGCTAAACTTGCCCAAACAGTTCGAAGCCATCGGTTCGATCCGCTGGTTTGGTGGTTCCGAACTGAACTAGCAAACCGGAACCGAAACCTTAAGTAGTGGTTTGGGTTTGGGAAACCAAAATCGAAACCTTAAATAGCGGTTTGGTTTGGGATCCGAAGTCTGAGGTTTGCCGTTTCGAACTGTCTGCTTATATATATATATATATAATATTTTTTAAATATCGCAATCGGACGGCCGAGAAAACAATTATGTTGGCAATCAACAGTAAAAAAAATAGTCGTTGGAATTGAAAATCAGCGGTTTCAAACCAAAATCGACTGTTTCAAACAGAAAATCGGCAGTGTAAATTATAAGAACGAAAAATTGATGAACCGAAATGGGGACCGGTCAAATCGAAGCCGTCCAAACCAAACCAGCATATGCATTTGCCCTGTTCGATTTCGATTTAGATTTCGGATTTCCCCAAACCGAAATCGGCAGTTTGAACCGTTTGAGCAAGTCTAATGTTGGCTCTCTTAAAGCGTTTGCTACTTAGACATATCCCTAGATTTACATTTTATCCGACTAAGGGATCAACAGTAAAACATTACTTTGTAATATTAGCACATTTAAGGAAGAGGCAAAAAAATTTGCAGATTCTTCACGGGTCAACCATGTCTTCCAAAAAAAAAAAATACGCAAGCAGATCTGTTATTGAGGGATAAATATGTATTACTATAGTTACAATAACACATACATATTCATATGACTTAAAGGCATATTGCACTGATCGTGATCTGTGCAATATTTTGTACAAGTGTGTTTGTAAATTAATTTGTTCATCGTGTAAAATAATATAATTATATTATATAAAAAATATATTCAAAAAATATACTACTCTATTTGAATGAAATTATATAGTATTTTTCCAGATATTTTTTTACAAGCATGTTCCACTCTCTGGATTATTGTCACATGTCGATATGGTACAAGTATAGTCTGTTAATTTATTTTTTTTAACTACATATATCATGTATCCAAATTGTGAAATACAAAATGAAATAATAAAACTATTGCGAGTGATATCATTGGATTTGGATCTCGTGCTTTACAACACTGTGTTGTGCAGTATACCCATTTTAAATCTATAGTGTATTTGGATCTAGTGCATCATAATATTGTGTTATTCAACTAAAACTACATTATAAATTCATGTAAATTTACTGAACAACGCGGTATTGTACAACACATGATCTAAATCCGATATCATTTCATAATATAGGGGTAAATGTCCAAAAAGAAAATGAGGAAGTTTGAGCAAGGATCGACAAATGAAATGCCTCTTCCATATTTTGAATTTGTGTGTGATTCCTTTCAAAATCATTACACTATATAATATTTTGTATATTAAACAATGAACTTTGAGGTCTCTACTAGTGGACGGTCGGGTCTGATCCCCAAATTAATCGATTTTTGGGCTGAATATCCCGTTATAAAAAAAAAACAATGAACTTTGAAAAACAACTCATAAAAATTTAATGTGATACCAATGTTGGGGTTATACGTGAAAGTATATTTTTTACTTTGTATAACCTATATATTAAACAATTATTTACTGAAATAAATTATTTATCACTATTGCATTAGATATAATGAATGATATATATATTTACTGCAAACCGTTCATAAAATAAGCACGTGTTACATTATAGTTAATGTGGTGATACCAGATCACAGAATATCACATTAACAGTCCCTTGTAAACGAGTGCATATTTCACAACTTAGATAGATCTGAACAATCTATTAGTAGAGGTTGGTGTGTAATGCTCAGATTGACTTGTCTTGACCAATAGATTACACTAGTGCATTTGTTGCGCTGAAGCGGACCTACAGAGAGGATAAACTCTTCCGTACTGACTTATGGGATGAAGAGTTAGATCTCAGTGGTTGTTAATTTCTTAATCTCTGTCACTTAATAAGGATTGTGTGTGATTAATAATTATTGCTTTGACTTATGATGAGAAGAGAATCATTGCGACTTCGATACCTTATATCTTGGGCAATAATATTAATTACATGACGATTGCTAAATTAACACAGAGAATCGTGTGCTTGGAGAGTCTAGTATGATTTGTCCCCTTGGTGGACTCAGAACCTTTATCATATCAAATCTTGCAAGTTTAATTAATTTTTCGGTATGGATAATAATGTTGAGTTGTCCTTACTCCAAGATAAAGATATTAATTAATATGGTAAATTGCACTTTTGGTCCCAAGAGAATGAACCAATTGCAAACTGGTCCTTTTTTGACAAATTTGATCCCATAAAATTTTTTTCCGTCCATTTTTAACGGGAGTAAGTCACATGCGCCATTAATTGCAGATCTGGTCCCAAAAAAATTACAGATTTGGTCCCAAAAAATTGCAGATTTGGTCCCAAAAAATTAATTTGTTCCTTTTTAGTGTAATTTTTTAATTTTACATAAATTAATTTTTAATTTATTAAATTACAACTTTATAATTAATTTATAATTTATTTAGTGTAACTTTGAGATTTTTCAAAAAATTATTCATTTTTTACTCCTATTATCTTTAGTTTATGATTTGATTTTTATAAAAATAATATTTAGATAATATTTTTTTATCTCTTCTAAAAAACTTGCTATTAAAATAAGATTTTTATACTCCATCCGTCCTATTTTTTATTATCCATTTACTGTAGACATGAAGATTAAGAAAAAAAAAGAGAAAATGGTATTAAATGGTGTAAAGTGAGTAAAGTGAGTTTGGTGGAGAGAAATAATAATATTAAATGGTGTAAAGTGGGTTTGGTGGAAATAAATAATAGTATTAAATGGTATTGAATGTTGTTTTATTGCCTTATTTGGAAATGGATAAACAAAATTAGGACGACTATTTATGGAAAGCGGATAATCAAAATTAGGACAGATGGAGTATTATTATATGGTTTTTTTATATTATTATATGGTTTAATAAATTTAGAGTGGGTCTCCTGTACATCAGGCGTACTGTGCACTCCATTATGTATTTTTTAAACATATAATTTGTGGCCAAAATCATACAACTTGTTTATCACTGAAATATGAAACGTGTGTTCGTACAACAAGTTGCATATTTTATTGAAAATAGGACCTAACTATAAATTTAATATTAATTTTTAGTATATTTAAACTATTCAAATAAATTTATATAACTAATTTATAATTATAAAATTATTTAGCATAATTTAGATTTATAAAATTATAATTAATATTTTTGATGTCGGTTTGACATTACAGATTATATATATTAAAATTTTAGATTACACATAAATTATTACTTGGTTTGAAAATATTTATTTTTGTATGTTAAACCATATAAGACTTTTTTTTATTTTAAATAAATTAGAGTTTATAGGTTGCAACAATTATGATTTATGATTTTTATGTGTTTGATATAAATTTACGTGATAAAAAGATATTGAATTTAATTTTTTTGCAATTTTTCTTGATGACAATTGTTGGTTAATGTGTTTTCTAGTCACATATATATAATTTTACAATTAATTTATAATTTATGAATTTATGTTGATTACATATATAATTAATTAAGTTTTGTAATCATTTTCCTCTGTTTTGCAAATTTGGTAACATAATTTTTTGGTCAACTAACGGTTTCCATCCATTTGACTAACGGTTGTGACTAAAACTGCTCAAAAAATGACCAATTTGAAACATAGGGACTAAAACTGTTTTGGACTCAATCTCTTGGGATCAAATCTGCAATTTACCCTTAATTAATATAAAGCTTTTCAGTGGCTTAATTAATTAATGGACTAAATAATCTTAAACAAAAGAAATAATAATCGGGAGCCATATTACTGTAATATGAGTTGAGATGGATAGTGCAATATTAATTATATAGTGGAATTAATTAATATTAATGGGCTGAAAATATTGTGGCTCAATATTAGAATTCAGAGCCCATTTGAAGGTCCATCTTAATTCTCCTAAAGGCCCACTGCCAGTTCCCAAATAAAGTCCATTAAATGAAAATGTGTTTAAAATAAAATAAATTATTGTTGCCTATTTTTTTCATAATTTTAAAAAATTATTAAAGGAAGAGAGAGAAAATATTTTCTTGATTTTCTTGAAAAGATTTTATGGAATAAATATTGTTTGAGTACGAGATTATCCCATAAATTCAAGAAAAGTCAAAGATCTTATTTATTCTCAATTAATGTGAAATTTTCCAAAATTCCCTTATAATAGGGAGGAGGAGATTTTGTTGGGAGTTATTTTGGAAAATAAAATATATTGGATATATTCAAGATTGTATCTTGAAGAAGAAATAAAGAAATTTTCCAAGAGCCAATAAGCCCTAATTTTCCCCCCTAGTATTATAAATAGGGGATGAATTTTTCATCCCCAAAGCAATTTCATGGGTTGGAAAAATTAGAAATACACAAAGGTGGTGCAACAAAATATTTATTTTTCCTTTGTTTATAATTATTCATTGGAGAACCTCCCACAAAAGTTGTTGATTTAGGACTTGAGAATAATTGAGAATGACTTTCGGTTGGTACTGGATCTTGATCGTGTCCATTCCGAAGTTGTCATTTCCGGCGGGTAAGTTTTACGTAAATTCTGTAAATTCGCGTGTTGGGGACCTTTTACGTGCTTATTATTTGAATGATGTTGTTAGCATGATTATTATATGAATTCACATAAATTAATTCATGTTAGTAATAATCTATAATTTAAATTTATATTTATGAATTCATCCCGAATATATCGAGACATAAAGTATCCAACAACCAAAACTATTAGGTACCATTCCACATATATTATAGGGGGTGATTGAGAAAGTTTTGATTGACAAATGAAAAACCTCTCCTCTCCCTTATGTAAGGGGAGGGACACAGTGTAAAGGTCCCTATCCCCATACCTATTCTCATTTCTCACATACACTCTTTACTTTTAATTAACATTGTCTCTTTGACTTGGACTTACTCACACGCTTGCACGCTATCCCCAATAATACATCTATTCTTTTTCACTCTTTATTATTATTCACTCTCACTCTCACTCTCACTCTCACTCGCTCCTCACAATAATTCCTGCCTTTCTTCCTATCCTTCTTTCTTTCTCACATTTATTACCTACACATAAATAAATATACATATTCACACACTATATATAGCCACCGCCATGGGCGTCTTCCGGTACACCCACCGCCGCCGTCGTCGCCACCTAACCCTTTCCTTCGCCACCCTCACTTTTCTCCTACTTTCCTCCGTCTCCGCCCTCGGGTTCAACCCGACCCGCCATCTAAGTAAGTATTACCCCAATTTAAATAAATTACCGTGTAATTAATGTTCCATACAATATTAGTTAAAATTAACCTACTTTAATAAAAAAAATTGTACATTAATTGCAAAGTGCAACTTGTGTTTAGTTCAAGTTAGTTAAAATTGCATCAGTTCCACGAAGCGCTAAGTGCACTTATTTTTTAAGCAAGTAATAAATTTGTTATGGTTTATTTATGTGTAACGTAGGCGTGGATGTACGGAAGATGAGGGAGGAAGTATCGGAGCGAGTCATGACACGGCGGCAACTCGGCGGACTCGGGTCGTCGCCGCCGTCGTGTAGATCCAAGTGCGGGCGGTGCGGGCCGTGTAAACCGGTGCACGTGCCGATTCAACCCGGTTTGAGCGTGCCGTTAGAGTATTATCCGGAGGCGTGGAGATGTAAGTGTGGAAACAAGCTTTTCATGCCTTAGAAAAATTAAATTAACAAAATTTGTGTATTTTGTAGCATAGATTTTTGAATGTGAAAAGAAAAGAAAAAGTTGTGGAATGAATGGTTGATTAATTATTTAATTAATATGGGTTGGAAATTGGTCTGTCTCACAATCTGCATAGATTTTTGTTCTTCTTTTGCTTTTTAATTTTTTTTACTGAATTTGTGTTGCTTTTTTTCACTTTTTTTTTAATGTTGAGAGTTGTAGACTGAGAAAAGTCTTGGGAATGTAATTATTTGGTTAACACTGTCAAAAGGGAGTTAGTGTCTTTCAATTTTAAAACGTCATTTATTTATTTATTATTATTATTTTATTTTATTGTACCTGAAATGGCATTTCGTACATTCCGTAGTGTGATACTAGATCTGGGTACACTTGCTTTATTTTTTCTCTGTAAAAAAATATGAGTATTTTGTAACTATATTTATTTTTAATTTAATTTATTATTGTGGAATTTATGGTTGTGGGGGATTAATGCTAGGGTATCTGTTATGTGTGACGTACAGAATGAAAGTAATAGTTGTAATTAAGATGGACTTCTTTATAAAGGGATAAAACAAGAATTGCTGGTATATATGATGTTACACTTTGGTAGCCATTTAATTTCAAATCTATTACTCAATAGATTTTTTTTTTTGTATATTTAATTTATATATATATATATATATATATTTGTGACTGATTATATTCAATTTTGATAAAGTTTTCTAACTTATTTCAAAATTGTCAAAGTTCCAATTTGAACAAGAATTGCATGTGTGATGTTAGCAGTTTAATATCTATGGGTTTATATACTTTTGTATCGGTCAAATATTTTTAATATTTTTTGCTAATTGAATACAATAATTATTATCTTTTTTTTTTTGAAACGCCTTGGGAATACAATAATTATTATCAAATTGTTCGTATATGATCAAAATCAGTGTTGTATGTAATGTGCGATGGACACGTGAAGTTAGTATTAATAAGGGTTGGTGATGCTAATCACTACCTATGTAATATACAAAATTGAGTTTGTACACTTCAAATGACTCTTAAAATTGAAAATAATGATTGGTTTACAAATTTGTTGCTCCATAATATTAAAATATATGATTCAGACAAGAATTCTTGATTGTATTAATTGTAAATATACTCATATTAAATTTGTTAAGTGGGGTTTTTCTAGATTAAACCTCATGGCAAAGAATTAGCAAAAGAATATTAAGTGAAAAAAGATCATAAAATTAACATTGGAGCGTTTTGCTGTGGGAATTTGGCTTTGTGTTGTATAAATATTTGGAAAGGAAGGAATGTTTTGATTTTTAGAGGCACCGAATTTTCTGTAGACAAAACAGTGACGAACCTAAAGTTAGATTATGGAACTGATTTTATGTAAAAGATACAAAGTGTTCTAAAAAAAATTTAACGATTGGCTCGTAAATACTAGAATGGTCTTAGATTACTAAGTTTGTTTGTTTGATTTTTTATTTATTTTTTTTTGTTGAAAGATTACTAAGTTTGTAAACTTGTCATTACTGATAACACATATAAAAAAATAAAAATATTGGAGCTTACCCCCGTTTTATAGCATTGCATCAAAATGATAAAAATACTTGCTATAACTCGATAGAAGTCTTACAAAATATTTCAATTTATAATTTTCAGGTAATTGTAGCATTCTGAATGTATCAGGTGATTGTGCAGGTCGATGTATTATCTAAAAATTGTATGTGATTGGTATGTACTATAATGTACATATTTATTTAATTGACCCCATCAAAATTATTTAGTTCACTGCAATGAATAGGATCAGCAATCACACAGTTGAAAAATATTATTGAAAAGTGCTATTCTATTCAAAATGGTAAAAAAGTCAAAAGTCTGCTATTTTTTGGATGGTAATTGCTTTTTCCTGTGATATTCATAATTATAGATCTGATGAGGGTAAAAGTTGAAATATAATTCATGTATATTTCTGAGAATGCAAACAACATCCTCTGTTCAAAGAATAATTTACAATAATAATCCTATTTGAATGCAGTAAAATCTTGCGCATTCAGTTCATTGACCATTATGCCCCTATATATAACCCATATTTGATCCAGTTTTTTTTTTTTTATTGTTTTTCAGAAAATTAGTGGGGTTTACTTGTATTTAACCATTTTTACCAAGTCAAGTAATCAATTAGACTTGGTTGGAAATTAGATCTTGGATTTTAATGAAATCATCACTATACTCAAGATGTGACTGTTGATTAAGAATTTCATAGTCACAAACATATTAATTATCCCCCACTATCCCTGTTTGGTTGGGAGATTCGATTTTTACACGAATTTAACACACTGAAACAAATAATTTTTAGATTCCTATAATACCCTCATAAACAAATTTCATCATCAAAATTGTCATCTTCCTCAAAATGAACACACATGCATACAAATAGTTGCTACTTCCATGCAAATCCCATTCAACTTTTTTACAAAATACATAGAAAAATATCAGTTGTACAAAAATAGTGGAATGATGATACAGTTGAACATATACAAAAATTAGAGGGGGGTTATTAAATAATGTGGGGTGAATAATTTTCTGAATTTGGTGAGACAAGTTTAGTAAGCACACATGGCAGGGCCTGAAGCATTTTTGAACAAAACCCAAATGTCAAGTCAGTATGTCCCTACACCACTCACACAACATCCTCCCCTGTTTTTTACAATTTAAGAGAAAAGCATCAAGAAAATAATTTTGAGGTGATATTTGATATGATAGTGTTTGTAGACATTGCTGGCTGAGTTCAATTCTGTCTCTACATTCTTAGGGTTAGATAGGGAGTAATGACATAAACGCCATCCTTCAATCTTGCACTTAAAAAAATCGGGGCAGAGTTGAGCTCAAAGAATGGAGGTATGAGGTAGTTCTTGAAACTACGACATAGTTTCATTATTTTCATCGTTCTCATTGTTCTCCTCGGCCATTTCCTCATTTTCATTGTTTTCCTCGGCAGTTTCCTCGTTCGATTGATGAGATGGTAGAATCTGGTTGATGGTCTCCACCAGCTCGTTGATCTTATCATCGTCCATACGCAGATCACAATCCTCTATGATCTGGGAAAACGTGGCATGTTAAAGAAAGGATTAACAAGAATGCATCATCAATGCTAAAAAACAAAGATTCGAATAAAATTACATATGTATAGATGCTATAGAACACCCACATTATTAGTATAAATGTGGGGTCTTATTTTATTCAAAAAAGAAAAAACGATAGCATTTGGATTTACGAGATATGGATTTCAAATCACTCTAATCAGAGTGAGCTAAGAATGTCTCGCATCAATTCAGAAATGGTACAAGTTGTTCTCGAATCTAAACCCCTCATTTATGCAATAACTTGATCATTATGGAGTTGAAATCCACCTTTGATCCCAAACACAACCTGCCGTACAGTCTATGTTTGTTTTGGATTTTAAAAATCGGTTTTAGAATTTGCAAATCTCAATCTGAATCTGCTTCGGAAATTTGAAATCCGGTTTTTTTAAAAATCATCACTACAACACCTGAAAATCTGAAACACTTTATTTAAAACAATCAATTCTCTCTCCTTACATTTTAATATATTTAAATCATCACTTATATTATTAAATCATTATAAGCACACCCAACAAATAATGATACAACATTCACTCTTACACATATTTTGACATAAAGTTAAATCTCACCCTACTTAAAATCCCAAAACAAACACAAAACTTATGATTTATCAGGAGTTAAGAATCCCCTAGATTTCAAAAACCCGGCTTTTACAAATCACTATAAACTCAAAACAAATATTGCCTTGGGATTTTTTTACGAGTCAGGTAGTTTTATGCTGTGTTAAATTTCCTGGAACGTCCGAAGCCACCTAGCAGTAATAGAACAAGCATGAACAGCTATATCCACAAAGTTTTTGTTTCATTACTAATACTCCCTGTGTCCCCAAAAAGTATGCTCAGAGGGCTGAAATAAGTTTTACGGAAACATAGATTAAGTTCGTCTATAGACACAATTTTTTTTTATCTTCATCGTCCAATCATTACTTAATTACTCAAGTTATCATTATATTTTACTCATAATCAATTGTGTTATTCACAAATAGACTTAATCTGCCTTTCCTAAAACCTGTTTTAACCCTTTGAGCATACTTTTGGGGGATGGAGGGAGTATAAGAATACTGTTATAGTTTTCCAAAATTTTAAAAGAATTCCCACCACACCAAACAATGTACATTTCTGCCCTTCCTACTGACAATGTAGAGGACAAATGGAGATGTGTCGTTGCCAAATAGCTAAAACTATACTTGATTGGTTACAATCATGTCTAGAAATAACTGTCTTCGAAAGTTCGAATAATAAGCAAAAGATATCCATTCTAAAGCATGGCATCAAATCTTACAATTAGTACAAGGATATATGTTTCTGCAGAAGCAGAGATCTTTGAGCTTTCAAACAAACTGGATATAATATTTCTCACATTCTAGCAGAATTGGCTACCCAACATAGGAACAAAAGGTGTCGTCTGTACTCTGCAGATTGGCAGAAAGGAATTCTAATTAAATTTACCAGGTTCTGCTTTATTGTGAAGCATGTTGGTCTTGATAATTCTAAAGTAAAGTCTCATGATGAAATCTCGGTACTCACTCTACATAGCTAGAAACAATTGCAGTCTTAGCTTATTGTGATGCTTAATTCCTTTTTATTAATGTTTAAAATATCACTTTTGATAAAATGAAGTATTTCCTACCATAAGTTATTTGGCAATGGGGTTTCCTTTTGTGGTTGCGGTTTTTAGGCTAATGTGAAATACCAAAATTTTAAGAAAAGGGAGGAGAAGAACGAAAGTACGAAACTCCACAAATAAGAAAATCATAAGAAACAAAAAAAATTAAGTCTAAGCAACAAAAATAAATTTCTCAATCTTAGCTTTTTTCCTACTACAATAAGCTGAAATCTTTGACAAGGGTGGTAACATGGCCGCATCTGATTTTAGGGATGAAAATAGTACTTATCCTTGAGGTTTAAAAGAAATGATAAAATTTGTAAATTACAAATATCACTTTTCATATTTGCTTCTATTTTACTTATTGCATCAATTGAGGGGTTACTTGAAATAAGAAAAACCTCATGGGAATATTTCAAAGGTTAATAGATTTTTTCTGCTTTTTTCATTTCCTTTTTTAAGATCAAACTTGAGGGTTATAGTCTTTACCCATAATTATATTCTATTCATGCATTTTTGTAGGCCCAAGCCATACCATCTGAAATTGATTCATCTGTTACATGAACTAAGGTTCTCCATTATCAGATTTTATGCAACAGGTTAGACTTAAGATATATGCAGTGAGAGAGGACGAACAGCATTGATCACAATTAAAGAATACAAACAATGATACTTTCAACAATATCAGGAAATTGGTAACACAAAACAATTAAAACATACCTGGTAAACCTCAACCATTTGTGATGGTCTTGTGTTGATAATATTATCTCAGCCTTAGCAAGGTCAAATTTTTTGCACGCATCAACAAACTTTTGGATAATATCCCTTGTTTGGTTGCAAGCTGGAGATTTCTCCAAATAATCAAAAACCTATATAGAAAATCAAAATCATTAGAGATATAGTCATTCTTTATTCAGTTATCAGCACAATGTGTGAACGTAAACCTCCAAGTTTGAACTCAGATGGCGAGACAGATGCAATGACATGAGTAGGATCATTTCCAGCCCCTCTTGATCTCAAAAGATCAAGCACTTCAAAGTTAGTAAGAGCACCAGCTTTAGCATCAAGTATGCAATCAAACAGAGAATAAATACAGCTGCTCAGTTAAGCAAAAAATTCAAATTGCATGGAAGATTTTCTGCAACATGAGAATTTAGTTAAATTCTTCCCCAAGTATGAGAATCTGCAACTTTACATACATTTTCATTTTGTTAAATGCTTTGATTATAAGCTGGAATTCAGTAATTTGGGTTTCCACTAGAGATGGCTCTCTAAAGTAAATGAACCTGCAAAAAACAATAAACTCCATGAGACAAAGCATAAACACGACCACATTCAGACATATAAGTCCTACACAGATAATTCATTCTGATATATAAGTTCCTTTTTAACAGGAAAGCGTCTGATAAAATCTAGGGACAAAGGGCTGCAATCCTGCTTATTTATATCCCAAATAAAGAACTCCCTCTCTATTCAAATAAAACAAAAAACAAACAAACCGAGCTTTTGGTCCCAAATATTTGGGGTAGCCTAAGCATCCAGAAGTACGGCCTATTGAATTCTATAAGTATCAACGAGAAAACCCTCGTATTGTACAAGTAGAATAAAAAAGGGGAAATAAGAAAACAACTAACAACCACTTACTCTCTTCAAATGCAACATAAGTTGGAAATATTCAGCAGAAGCTTGTACAATTAAAGAGTCTCAAAGGCATATATCAGATTTTACCATACAGCTAGAAATTCAATTCTCTTCCTCTATCTCCATAGTTATCTCTGTCAAAAGACCAATCGAATTCTGAAACTATAATAGCCTAATAGGTACTTGACGCAATAAGCGTAAAAACACTCAGATTACTTATTTTTTGGCGTATGTGAGTGATGCCCATCGCTTAAACATACCGCACACACATGTATATATATTTACAATTCCATTTACGCATTTAGTCGAATACTTGGAAAGCGTCACATAAACACTATCACACACAAGTGCACAAAAATCAATTGGACGAGTATAAATTCTGTACAGACACGAAGCTTATAGCACAAGACAGTCGAATCAATGATGGTTAAATCACCATTAACCTTAATTGAAGTACAACACTTTAATGCATACGGAATCACAGAACAAAATATAAAGGCAGGAAGAACTAGAAGAACCTTACTTAGTAGAAAAACCGGTGTTTTAGCGGTTACCGGCGGCTTAGGGGCTGAGACGGCGAGTGCAGTGCTGACGTTGAGAAATTTCATATTTTCTGGTGGAAGAAAAGAGTGTGTGTATTTGTACTCTATTTTATTTACATGGGCTCTTGGCCCAGATAATCCTAATTTTAATCAAAATATTTTAAAGCCCGGCCCAAACCAAAACCAGTTGGAAATTAGACATTTTTATTGTAAAAAAAGCATTTTAGAAATTAATCGTTTTGAAATGAGAATCTCTGTAAACAAGAAATTGCAACAAAAGTAATGAAAATAAATAAAATGCTGAATTTGAAGATTCAAACAATATAGCTCGTGTAATCAAGTTAGATAATTAGGTTGAGGCCCTATTATGTGACACCGTCTTACAATGAGACGGAGTGTAATTTGAACATTCACACTTTAACATTTTGGGAGAAGTGGGTGATGATTGTGCTAAGTTGTACTCTGTCTCATGGATGAGACCGTCTTATACGAGTTTTTGTCAATTAGGTTAGGTTTTAAGATCTTAGGATTTAAACTGCAATTATGGAGAAATTAAGAGAACACTAAATTAAATAACACAGATTTGGTTACCCAGTTCGTCAGGAATGATTACGTCTGGGGGCACTACCAAGCCAAGAGATTTTCTAATTTTTTGGTGATGACAATTACAACGAATCTGATTGGAATTAATAGGCGCAACTGGGCAAAAAAACCCTAAAAGCCCATCCCAGTCAAGTCTGCTAAAACATGCCCAAAAAATAAAAATAATTTTAAGATACGCATGGGACGTGAAGCAGTTGATCTAACCCAACACTCTTGTGTGAGACCGTCTTACAATGAGACGGAGTGTAATTTGAACATTGACGCTTTAACATTTTGGGAGAAGTGGATGATGATTGTCTGCAAACAGATCTTTCTATCTCATGGATGATGAGACCGTGTTTTATACTCTGAGTTTTTTGTCAATTAGGTTAGGTTTTAATATTGTACTGTATTTCTCAACACTCTTTAAAAATAAATTAATTGCCACCTTTCTAAGTTTCTCTTAAAAATAAAAATAATTTTAAGATACGCATGGTAAAAATATAAAAATATACCTCGAAATTTAGATAGGCGTCATGAGCAATGTTTTCATAACCGAACCGGTGATCGAATCGGACAGACCACCGGTCAGCGGTTCAACCGGTCGGACCGGTTCAACCGGCAGTTCAACCGTTTTCTATGTTTAGTTAAAAAAATAAAATAAGTATGCACCTACAAAAATTTAAATATATATTTTATAACTTTTCATATTATATTTTATAAATTTTGTCACATCTCATACATTTATCCTACATCGAATGTGTTGGAGAAAAATGCGAGAGGAATATAGATTTAAAATTTTAAATATTTAATATAAATTAGTAATTTAATTAAAAAAAATGGTTTTTTCCGGTTGAACCGGGTTTTGACCGGTTCAACCCGGTTCAACCTTAAAAGTTGTTATATAGGTGTTTTTTAACCAATTTACCGGCCGGTTCCCGGTTCAACCCGGTTTTGAAATCATTGGTCATGAGTTCCCCATTTGGATAGGATCATTTGACCATCACATAATAAAGTATAAATTTCATTAAATACAAGAAATATTGGGAACAAAGTATATTTTAATCTAGAGGGTCGATTCAATAATAAGTGCTCGAAAACAAGTATGAAACCTACATAGGAAAACAACACAACATTGTCTTCCCTAATCTAATCAACACACAACTACACTTGAAATTCAACTCTTTGAAGCTCAATAGGAACCATTTCATGCCTTTCTCTTATAGCTACAAGGTCCCTTAAATCATCTCCCAAATAAGCTTTCAAGAAAGCCACCATAGCCCCTCCTACAAACCTCCTCATTGGCTCCCTACACTTGCCATTCTTACACAAGCAATAAGTCGCCTTACCTCGTACCCCTTTAGTGTCATCGTCGAGCATATCAAGATGCCCATAATCCTTAGCCACAAAGTAGTGCGCTGGCTTGCAACACTCGTTGTAAAAGTCCGCGTGATTCACCCCTTTTGGAGCACATGCTGGGAAAAGTGAATTCTTTTTCACTTCTCCCAAATGTGCCCCTATTACAAGTACTGGCGTACCATCGAGTTTGAAGGAATGTGGGACGTAAGTGAGAACGTGTGGAGGTGTTTGTTTTCCCTTATCCATTCCATCAACGGGATCAACGCCTATTAGGGCCGAAAATTTAAGGGAAGTCGGGTATTGCTTAGTTTGAGCTAAAGCAAACGCGACTTTCCCTCCCCGGCTATGGCCGGCTAGGGCTAGTTTGGTCAAATTTGGTTTAACATTAAGTGGGAGAAGAGGGCATAATCCTTGTTGTAACCAGTTGGTTATTTCAGATGTGATCTTGATTTCTTCGGTTGCATCTGGTCCTGCTATGCAGTATAACTGTTGCAGAATTAGACTAGAATTTTTTTTTTGGTATTTAAGCTAAGTATGTTATATAAATTTGCAATGTTGTATGTATAAAAAGGCAGAACTGAAGAACATTGCAATTAGAACTATTGAAGATTTTATCATATATTTAACAATCAATTGAGCAAAATTGGCTAGGGATGAATCAATCTTGATGCACATTTCGTAACCAAATATTGCAAGAAAAATTTATTGCTCGCAACATATTATCTAAACTAGTATGTATTTGATTAATTGAGACCCTATATTGCAAAATGAAGTTTCATCTCATGTCAATAAAATACAAGATAAAATATCATTCCCAATACAATCGACTACCCATCCTATAATTCCATCAATTTGAATCTTCTATTTGCGAAATAATAATTCAAAATAGCATCATTATAATATTACAACATAAAGAACCAATTATCATATTAAAAAATATTGAAATTACGTAAGCAATTAATTAAATTACCTGAGGAGCAACAAGTATGAAACCATGTGAAGCAATGTGTTGAAGAAGCTGAGTGTAGAAAGAGTTGTTGAGAAGATAGCCATGGAGGAACAACACCACTGGGAAAACACCACTCTCTGAAGGGCTACAAATCAAGAGTGGCTTTGGAGGATCTGAATCATTCTTTTTGTTGCATGTTTTTGGTTCTATTTTTATTAATTTGGTTGTGTAATTACCAATTTGGAAAACATTAGTGGAAGTAGAAGTAGGAGTAATAGTAGAAGAATTCATTGCTATGGCAATTCTGCTGATTTTTTTAGTTTCTTTCTTGTGAAATCTATCTCTTTGTGGAATGGGATAATAAAAAGTTCAAAACTTTTTGTGGCCCTTAATTATATGGTGGGAAAGTGGGAGATTTGTGCAGATATTTGTGAAGTTGATGTTGCCACTTTTGGAATTGATCCACATGTAATGAATTCTAGAAACTTCACTTATTAGTGTTGGAAGTTGCTTTTGAGAAATACAGGCTCATAAGCCCACAGAATCTTGTACAATCCGGCCCAATTTGGAGCAAAGGCCCAGAGTACAGAAAGACAAAAACAAAATTAGTATAAAATCCTTAGCACGTATGCAAAAGTTCTAATTCCAAATCATACTTCCTCCAAATCAGAATCAAAGATAATTTCTTTGTTTCTTTTCTTAAAATGGGAATCTCCCCATCCTTTTTGACCAAATCCAGTCCAATATTTTCCTTTACTTTCCACAAAATAATAATAATAATAATAAGGCCTACAAAAATCTATAAGAAATTAAAAAAAGAAAAGGAGAAAGGATAACAAGGACTTGTATCACATAGTTTTCCAACTTTCATTCACTTTATACCCTTTTAATATTACAAAATAAGCACACAATCCCAAAAACTACATTCTCCTAGTAGTAAAGGGAGATCCCATTTACTTAAAACTTTACCAAAATTCAAAATAAACTGTTAGTCCAAATTAAGCCCCAAGGAGATACATACTTTTCTATACTAATATCATCTGATTACATACTTGTCTACATCATTAAAGGGAACCATCAAACCCTGTGTTTGTTGTTCCTCTCTGCAGCAATTGTGAGTAACCTTGAAACTCCTTGAGTCCAAATATCATACTCTCTTTGATTCCTGCACTCGAATTCCACGACTCCACGAGACACTGTCTTCAATGCAAAGTACCTTCGCTCCTCCCCACCTTCGAGCAAGTGCCGCCCTGGCCATGCCGGAGTATCCTTCATCACCTCCAAGACTATATCTGAAAATTCGAAAGAACCAATTTGACATTATACTCAAGGAACTCAACACATCTTACTACGGTGGATCCCACCATTTTCCTTTTTTAAAGAATGAAAAAGAAATGTTGGTTGATATTTTCTATTGCATCATTTGCAGCTTGCTTTCTCGAATCACTAAGGAGAATGTAGCCCCACCAATCCCACCCACACATCCAACTCTGATCTCATCACCATTAGACAAAAGATGAAAAGTAAAGATGAACTTACACTTTTTCTTTTTTGTAACGGTCCCTGCAACATGTCTACTCTTCATCTTTAACATCACCTGCCAATGTTAAATGGAGTTCAGAATGTGGATAGATAAAGTGAAAAAGAAAAAGCAGGTTTCGTGTTCTTGAATCTGTGAAGAAGTTCCATTTCTTTTTACTATGGATCGGGGTAAAAAAAAAAAGACGTGGATGAATGGTAAAAATGTATAGTAACTTCAAACTCGAGTTAGAGTCTACCTGCCCCATTTTGTTGATGTAAACGGACACTATTTTCCAGTGAAGATCGTCTGCATTTAGTATCAAGAATCGATTGTCAAGAAATAGGCCATCTAATGTTGTAAAAGATTGAAAAAAAGTGACTAGAATTTGATCCATAAAGAGATTTTCATACCCTTCCGAGTTCTTTTTAGGAGTTCACAACCTCTAGCAAGGAGTTCTCTGCTGCAAATTCCGAGAAAGTTCTCTTCTGGAATAAGTTCGCCGCTAAAGCTACCTAAACTGCCATTACTCCCGCCATTTCCACCACCACCGGTAAACCCCGTCCCTTTATCTACTGGAATTACGGCTGCTATGTTCCACACATCCTTCAATGTCCTCGCCTTTAATGTAGCAGCTCCCCGTAAAGCTATAAACAAGTCAATTTAGTAAATAATCCAGACAACACTTGAGTGCACCAGTTGCACAACGCAATTTTGACTAAAGAATTTCAATTAAATTGTTCCTATATATATCTGTGCGAACCATATAAGAAAAACGATTGAAAAGTCTTGGTTCATCTGAATAGAAGTATCAGCTCAAATGTCGAAATACTTCTCATTATATATTTCCATTTTTTTTAATGAGCCAATATGTGATCAAAATTGCATTGCATAGAAGTTTATGTCAATAATCCAATCAAGAATGTCAATATAATTTGAAAGAAAATACGCACCGGTAGCAGCTGCAGCTGTAAGGGTCATGATATCACCAGCTGATCGAACATTAACAGCAGAGCTCACTACGGCAGCCAGGTGGTCCCGCTCCGCCCCCATCGCCTCAGCCACTTCAACACATTGTGCCGCCACCAATGTGGCGGCAGATGCAACCGCCATGTCCGTCTTAGCCATGTTCTCATCCTTTCCATGCCCGGATGATGCAGCAGTTGCAGCAGCGATCGCAGCTATAGCAGACGCAACCCCAGCAACCGAAATGGCTGCATGGAGCTGAGCATTAAGGGCCCTTGCCTCCTCTTTCTTTTTCTCTCTCCGATCCTTCAACCACCTCCCGACCGTTTTACCTCCACCGTTCGCGGTGGTGCTGCTGGCAACACAGCTCTTGTACGGGTTACTCATGTGGTTGTTTATACGAGTATACTGCAGTAACAAATACGTGTTCACAATCACCCCACATAAAACTTACCAGATCAAGAATAACTGCAGTGATACCGATTTTTGGTCCCAAACATACTGAAATTAAAGAAACAGGCTGAAAGTCCATTCTTATATCCAACCCCAATGTATTCTATAAATGAGACTATTAATTTAAAGCATACCCCACCAAAACTCTACTAGTTATTTAGTCCAAGAAATATGTCCCAATTTTACCGCAAAGCAACCATCATTATAATTCACAGAACCCAAAATTGCAGGACCATTTTTATATGAATTTTAAGACAAGATATATATGAATTTAAGACAATTAGCTTTAAGGTGTAGACGTTTCATACTGTGAACCCCAACCCCAACCCCCAACCCAATTCCCATTGGGAGGACCATTTACATACTATCAACATCATGACAAAAATTGCAGTGTAACCGACACTGTTCCCACATAAAAAGAAAACACACACACAAACATATATATATATATATATATATATATATATATATATATATGCAAATTGCTTAATTGCAGTGCAAAGAATGCAAATAATTTAAGCTATTTATGTCCTTTTCTATATCCTGAAAACAAATAGTTATTCAATTAAACAAGAAACAACTAGTATATAAATGCCAAGCCTTTGTGCATAGAAGAAGGAAAGTATCAATGTCGTACTACCATACCCAGAGTATGTTTTCGGTTAAAGAGAAAGCTGAACTCTCTCTCTCTCTCTTATCAGAACTTGTGCTTTGTGTCAAAAAAGATAACATGATCACAGGACAGATTGAAAAAGCTCCAAAATTCAACAAAACAAACGTGCAATGATACAAGAAAATATGTATAATTACAAATAAAGATTAGCAAGGATAAAAATAAAAATAAAAAATTGAGGAAAAATTAAAATTAAAACCTTGAGATCATCTAATTCAGATGGAGAAACCGGTGGACTGTCGGTGAGAGAACCACCGTTGAGAGGGCCACTGCTGTGTGAAAGCCTCCCTGAAGTTCGTGGTGATATTTCCTGTTACACATATTGTGCACATTGAATTACAACAAGTTAAGAAAGAGAAATAAAAAAGAAACAGCAGAAACCATACTTTACCTTGAAACACTCAAACAACAACAATAAAAAAAACCAGGGAGTAATTGTACTGTGTGTGATATTAAATAATGTTTTCATCAAGAAAACAATAATTTTATTTACCTACTCAATAAATGCCTCTTGCATAGCTTAGAGTTCCAAGAAACTTTCATGGTTTTCCAATGAACCATCTTAATTAAGGGCTTTCCTTAATTTACTAAACTGATATTAATGCTGTGAAAAACAGGACACAAGAATTTAATACGCATTAAAATTAAAATAGTAAACTAATTAAGGAACATATATCCCCAATCATCCCTTAAAACAGAATCATTATACTTCCCTAAAAGGGATATAAACAAAATCATAACTATATATTAGTATTGAAGGGAAAATTTTGTGAAAGTGAAACAGAGGCAAACAAAACCAAATAGAATATGGACAAAATGAATTTGATTTTCAACACTACGATACAACTCTCAGTCAATTTAATCTCACAATCAATTCACCCCCACAGCATCTAAATCAAACCAAAAAAACACACAATCTGCACATAAAACAAATCAGAGAAAAGTAAAATTCAATCTCAACTCACAGATTGAGACATAATGCGTTCCATGACGAGCTGCGAAGTCTCAGAACAAGCGAACGAGAACGGATTTCCAGAAACAGCTTCTTCCAACTCAGCTGAAGCATCCTCGCGTATGGTCTCCGTCCCGCCCCGAACGGCGCCGTTCCGATCCGAAACGGCGCCGTTTTTTATCAGAATCTGCGGCTGATTTGGAGCTATGGTTTTCGAAATTTCGAAGGCGGAAACACTCCATGAGCGGGACAGAAACTCCATGGGCTCTAACGGCGTCTCCGGAGGCCGGTAAAATTGCTGCAGTTTGGCCCTTTCCATGATTGTGAACAGTGCGAAATGCGAAGAAGTGTGGGAATCGTTGGTGGGTGTAAATGGGGGGAGTGAGATGGTTGTTTAATAGAATGGGGGAGATATAGAGAGAGAGAGAGAGAGAGGGGAAAAGGGAGGGAGGGAGAGAGTGTCAGTGTAGTGTACGCCAAAAGGTTTTCATGTTGGCAGAGAATGGAAAATGAACACGCAGAAACGATTTTAACTTTGTCCCATTTATTTGTGTGTATTGACGATATTGCCCTCCCTGGTTCTTTTTAGCATAACCAACAATCAACTAATCTCGAGTCAAGATTATCTTCGTATCATATAATAGGGAATTCTACCCAAATTAAACAAATGAAAATTATTATAATTAAAACATTAAATTTTACTTATATGTCTATTAGTTATACATGATAATTATTAGTAACAAGATACATTAAAGACAAAGTATAATGTAAAAAAGTTTCACGGTGAAATTGGTTAAGGAGTGTGACTTATATTACTAAAGAGTGTGATATTTTACTGTAAAAGGTGTGATTTTTTACTATAAAGAGTATTACTCATAAAAGTGAAGGGTGTGACTTATATTATAGTAAAGAGTATCGTAGTGATAACTGAAGGGTGTGACTTATAATAATAAAGGGTGTGACTTATATTACTAAAGAGTATGTATGTTAAAAAAAAAAATCACGATGAACAAGTTTCACAGCATACCAACTATACATTAAATATGAACAAAAGATAAAAATGAATATTTAATGATATCTTAACTATGTCTTATAATAACTTATTTATTTCTATATTTTGACTTCTCACAATAACTTGAACACCCAAAAATAAAATAAAAAAATTATTCATGAATTTCATCATCACAATATTCATAATTTTATATAAAATACTCTTAGTTTCCGGTCAACACATACATACAATTCAACTCATTTTTACCTATTTTACATAGGTCTTGAAAGCTTATATAAGATACGAATGCGGAGATATTTAATTTTTAAAAAAAAAAAAAGATGACGATACACAGAAGGATACTTCTATTTTATTTATATTTTATTATATATAATACCTATAAAATATATGAAATTTTTAAAATTAATATTTCAAATGTATGTAATTTACATAAAACTTGAGCATTTTTAATAATAAATTAATGTAATTAAGTAACAAAACATTAATTCAAATTACATTAGCTCAATACATAATTTAAACTAAGGAATTCAATTAAAAAAAGTGATATATTTTCAATTTAAATTATATTACATAATAATGTTAAATTCAAATAACATATTTAGTTCTTAATAACATGACCATATAAAGTTTTAGTCATGAAAAATGAAAAAAATAAACAAAAATGAAAAAAAAATAATGTTCAATTCAAATAACACATTTAGTTCTTAATAACATGACCATATAAAGTTTTAGTCTTGAAAAATTAAAAAAATAAACAAAAAAAAAAAAAAAAATATTTTTTTCTAAGAAAGATAACCACTCACGCACCCTTTCCGCACCGGATACGCGTATTCTAATTTTAAAAAAAGAAAAAAATTATTCACGGATTCCCCACGTTGCATTTTCGGTGTGAATCCCACGCGAATCGCACCCGCACCCGCACCGTAGAAGTATCTGATACGGCTCGGTGGATTTTTTAGAAGAATCCCTGCATCATAAATTTTTACATTATACATAAAAAATTACAAAATTACCCTTAAAATTCTACTTTTTTACTACACTTTCTTATTTTGTGTGTTCACCATATGGTGCAAGTTATTTTGGAACAGAGGGAGTAACCAGTCTATCTTTGTGGACGAATGTAAATAGAAAGCAAGTCTATCTTTATGGGCCGGATGTAGTATATTTTTGGTATCTTTTTTATCCCCGCAAGATAGTTAAATATTCAATTTAGCCCATCAATTTTATACATTGCTCAATTTATGTTTAAATTCTAGACAAAAACTCATATGAGACAGTCTCATACATGAGACGGAGTATAATGTAGTACAAATCGCATTCATTTTTTATAAAGGGTTAAAGCGTCAATGTCCAGCATACGCACCGTCTTACCTGAAACGATCTCATGTAAATGTGACTCAAAATTCTATTATTATTTGCCGTTGTTTTTAGCACAATTTTATGTCCCATAACTTGTATCTATTCGTAGATTATCTCAGGGATTGTGTTGAAGTCTTAAAGATGACGCGCTATTGTAAAAATTGAACTTAAAATGAATAGTGTACAAATTTGTGGGACTAAAATAAAATTTTAACTATTTTAGAACAATTTATGGAGAAAAATCATTACTGAGACAAAAAATATTTTTTACCCTTTATACAATGATTAAAAAAGAGTTTTATCAATTCAGAGCCAGAAAGATGGTAAATCTATCAATTTAAGGCTTGAAAGATTTATTCTATCGATTCAAGGCCTGAAAGATAGAAAACTATCAATCCAGAGCCTAAAAAATAGAAACTATCAATTCGAGGCTTATAAATTTTAAGGTCATGTTTGACACTAAACCCTAAATCCTGAACACTAAACCCTAAACCCTAAACGTTGAACCCTAAACCTTGAACCATGAACCCTAAACCCCCTGAACCGTAAACCCTAAAAATAAAAAAAAATAAGAATATGAAATAAGGACATGAAATATATGTGTCAAACATGATCTTAAAATTTATAAGCCTCAAATTGATAATTTCTATTTTTCAGGCTCTTTTTGATAGTTTTATATATTTCAGGTCTTGAATCGATAGAATAAATATTTAATGCATTAAATTGATAGATTTATCATATTTTAAGCCCTGAATTGACATTTTTCCATTAAAAAAATGTATTTTTTTAGCGTAAAAATATTTAACTCATATTATTACAATGACAATTAGTGTCGGTAAGTATAACCACAAAATCAAGTGGGTCAGACCAACAATGAGAACGTTCATAATGGATAGAAGATCTCTCAATAATGGATATAAAATACATTTATATAATCTTTTAGCTATACATATTTTTAGTATACAACCAAAAATTAGACAAAAATATTTACGGGAGCATCTCACAGCAAGATAGTTCTTAAATTAGTATAAATTAACATATTATTTCTTAAAGTGTTAAAATGGGAGACGATATCATTCAAGATCTACTCGCCCCTCTTGGTCCCACCATCCATTTTGTTTACATATTTCACACTAAAATATTAAAAAAAATTAACTAAAAAAAGGTTAAAAGTATCATCAAGACTAAAACCTCACTCTTAATGAAATAGTTTACCATCCATCTTTAGACATTCTCCAATGAATGACCCATCAAGGACGCTCTAACGAAAATAAATGAGCATAATAGACTTTCTAATACTTTTCATTACTTTTCACAGAAAAATAAATACAATGAATTCTCAGTACCCCAACTGGTCCCGGCATTTATGATGAAAAATACATAAAAATGGAAAGCATACTACGAGAGTTTAAACCAATATTGCTTCACTTTCGATATGAAATGTACATAATTAAATATAGTTTTCTAATCATTGTGGAAGATAACAAATTAATTATGGTATTTTTTAACAAAATGACAATGATGGCCTTATCTTGTTCATGTATCCAAACCATCTGAGAAAATATTAATTTTAGGGGCCATGATCAATGACATAAGATAGGAAGAAATATGAGTGGTGGTGATCAATGATTGGGAGTTATAACCTATTCATGTAATGCAAATGTTTTTGTATTCGTGTGGCTCTCAATTTCCTTTTTCTCATCATTATAGCTGAAAAAACACGTAGTAATTTTTTTCGAAAGCTAATTAATTACAATAGTTTTCACATGATATATCTTTTCGTCTTGCTATAAATTGAAACTGCAATCACTATAAGAGAGGACCACCCAAAACCGTAATCGAAATTGCAATCACCATAAAAGGGGGACAACCACAAAAGAGAATAAATTTTTTCAATCTATATCTCGAACCCAAAACCTCTTGATCTTAGATAATGCATCTATCCACTAAACCCTTGACCACATAGTAGCAATTAATCACTTGCTAATCATATAAACACTATGATATCGTTGATATGAATATGTTTTGGAGATTATAATAAGTGTTCTACTTCTACATTTGTATATTAGTGTGTGTATATAAATAAAACAATATCATAGATAGAGTTTAAAATGATTATTGGATATTTCATTATTTAAACTAAACCGCATGATCAATTTTACATTATAAATTGTGATTTAAAATTGTACAGACAATCCAACCACATATAATAAGGCAATTTAAATTTTGTACAAATGCCACGAATTTTTGAGATGCGGTGTTTTCAAACCAATTAATTATTACTAAATTGCAGCAATATCAATTAAAATAAAGATAAATTTTGTATGCACAATGTAAACCACGTATTTTATAATATATTTTAAAATCGTGCAATTTATTACACTAAAATATGCAACTTTATTTATATTAAATTATGTAATTATTAATATAGAAAATAAGATACACAGTTCAGTGTAAATATATTGAATATTTCAATATAATAAATTCTATAATTATAAAATATACTATGAAGTTAAAGGTGCACCGTAGTGTGCGTGAGAGTCGAGACCCACTCTTGAAATAAAGGCTTTAATTTTATAATTTAGTAAAAAGTACAAATCAAATTAAAGTTTACCGAGGAAGAGAAAAAACACTATTGGCAAATATAATTAGGATAAATATTGTAAGTGGGCTCGGGTCGTTAATAGGTGGGCCCAAGTAGAGCTGCCAATATCAATGTAGGCCCAAAAAGGTACGAAGAAGAAAATTCGTCATTCCTGCATATCATATCAACCCCTTGTTTTCTTTAAGTTGAACAGTAATTTTTATTTTTGTTTTATTTATATAATTTACTATTTACTTATTTTTATTTCCCTTTTTCCTAACAAACACCCACAGCAATGGCCACTTCTCACCCCGACAATTATATACAAATTCCTGACATAATTTGGCGCCCTTTCTTTCTAGAGCTTATTATAAATGCTATATATTACTATTAAATAAATCCATTTTGAGGATGTTTTGAAGGAAAAAATTCAAGAGAAATGCCATGATGTGTCACGGAATACATTTCGGTATGATGAGATAAAAAAGTTATACTACTATTTAAAAGAATATATTTATACAAAAACAACATAGAATAATATTTTTATAAAGATAGTGTAGGTATTGATACTTTTTAAATATAAGCAAATTACTGAGTTGATATGATAAGCAGAAAAATAGCCGAATGACCAAGTCTCTTGTTTGCTAAATCACAACAAACTAACCGAACTAACTGCAACTTCATTTTTACTTTTTTTTAACAATATATATGCTCCTATTGCGACAACGATCTAATCTCGGTAGCTAGATTATTACGCCAATTCAAAATACTAAGATTACTTGCTTTCGAGTTTTTCGCCACAATTCAAGACCAAGTTCTTGTTTTGATTTCTTCAGATAACTTCCTCACATCCGGTTCAATATTTTCAAAACACTTTTCATTTCTAATTTTCCAAATGGACAAAACCGTGTCAATCCCAATAGTTGAAGCGATATTACCTCGAGAATTTGGGTCGAACATGACTCCATGTTGAAGAAGTTGAATGGAAGGGTCCATATGAACGACCATTTATGTACCCGCCTATATATGAATATTACTCCAAATCTTTGTCAAAAAAAAAGCAAATGCAAATATGTGCTAAAATATTTGCCAAACAATCTTAGACTTCATTTAACATAAAGTTTAATTTGTAAGTCACAAATTTTGAGACTCTTAGGACAACTGTTTTTCAAATTTCATTTACCTTCCTTCTCTTTTCTCCTATAAGTGAAAATCGAATCGAATAAATAATAAGGGAATTTATCTTCGTTACACATGCATTGATTAAATATTATTGTGTGTGCAATATTCTACAAATTAACCACACAATAGATTTAAATATACTATACTAGACAAATTAGCTCAAATGCCTGAATCAGAAATCGTAAGTAATATTTAAATTAATGAGATTTATTTGCAATCTTTTTTTAATATCTTGTGGTACTGAAAAAGAAGTCACGCCTTGGTGTACTATATTAGGCGCACGCGCACATTAGACAAGTTGTACAAAAGCTTATGCCATATCTGGAAATTGCAGCAATTCCCGATTAGGTGCATAAAGATAAAATTATTAGTTATGCATGCTACTGCTAAAATAAGCGTGGCAGTAATTAGTTTTTTTCCACCTTAAATAAAAAGCCTCTTCTTATTATATTTAAAAAAAAAATACGCACCTCCATAATTAAGCACTTTTCAAGGGTCCTAGAGGAAAATTATCCGTATTCAATTCAAGTTATTTTTTCATTCAACATCATTTTGTGAGTGAGATATAGTTGTCTTTAATTTTTAGTCTTGTTGTATTATTTTTTTTTTTTTAAATAGAATATTATTAATTTTAATTTATTTTATCATCGGTCATATGACATATCTTTTCGTCTCGCTATAAACTAGAACCGATGCGCAACGACAGTACCATCACCACAAAAGGGAGACCACCATCACAAGAAGGAGATCACCAACAACAATATTGTTGTATCAATATGTGAATATATTAATATATAATATTTAAAGCAATATTCCTAATTAAGATCAATAAATTGTGTATCCTTTGCATATTTCTTGTGTCAAGCCCTAACCCCGTTCATATTTATAAAATACAACATAACTCTTATAAAGATATTGAGATCCCAACTTATATTCACATACGTCAGTAAAGTGTTCGCATTGACTGCATCTGGTATTATTTAATTTATTTTCCTTCAAAAGTTAAGAAATAAAATGCAACAAACATATTCATGAAATTTAAAACAATATTTAATTAGTAAAGGTTAACTTTTAAATATAAAATCAAATCAATTCTTACATGCACTTAGTGAAGCTAAATCCAAGATTTTAGTGTTCCTAATAAACCTGGACAAAAGGTGGCATACATCGTCAAAAGATGAGGCTAGTATGTTGAATTGTTGTGAAGAATGTTTGGGTTAGTGGATTGCATTATTGTCATATATAGTACTATGAATCTATTCAAAATTTAATTAAAATTATATGGACCCGATTTCTACCTGGAATCTTTTCTTTTTACCACGAAAGATCCGCAGTAACTCACACACAAGGTTTTCCTTTCTCTTTTCTCGAATAATAATTTATCATAGGCAAATATTTTATGCATTAATTGTATCATACAATTTAAATATATTTTAAAATAAGTTAAACAATTAAATCTAGTACATAATTTTAAATTTTCATCAATTTCAACATATATTTTTTTATCTCTCCAAATTTAATACTACATAATTTAATTTAACACTTAAAAATATACTGCGACATTATTTTTGGCATAGTTCATCTAATGTGATTATTGGAATCAACTTACCTTGTTGACGAGTAAATGTTAAAAATAAAAATATCATCGTCTAAAATTAAAAAATAGTGACTCGAGATATTTTTATGTCTCGTGTTTTTTTAAATTTTAAATAGTGATATTTTTATTTATTTTAATATCTACGCGTGGGCCGGGTAATAGCTAAAAGAAAGTGATGGAATATGTAAATTGAACTGGTGAGAGAAAGGTCAAATGTTGCATTATTGAAAAGGCAGGGATCCATATCCCATCATTAATTTTGGATACTACGTGTGCTATTGAGCACCCTATGCCTATAAACTAATTTAAATTTTACATATTATTGATTTATTGTCATATCAAATCAGTCGTTTTAACTCTGAATGAATCTTCGAATTTGGTCCATCGGTGACTTCCACTTTTTTCCACAGTGTGTTTAGGGGAGCTTAATTATAGAAAAATATTGATCAAGTGTTGAGCTTAATACATACTGCTACTAAGTACTAAGTTTTGATCATTTTATGGTTATTTTCTTTTGAAAAACATATTATATTGAATTATATATATATATGTATATATGATGTCCCTACAGAAAATTGAGTGAACTATATATCTTCCGTGCTCAAAGGAAAATGAAAACACTCTTTTATAATTGAATAGCCAGGTTTAAGTTCACTGTGTACACATGGATAGAGAAGTTACTATGTATGAGAAAATATCATTTTAGTCCCTTTGATCTTTTTTATCAGAAATTTTATAATGTCGCCAAAATAAGCATGTGTACTTCACGTTACACTTTAAAATTGATCTTCTTTTGTTACATGACAATTCACACAGCAGCAGAGGTCGTTGTAATTTTTTTTTTTAAATCTCAATTTTGAAATGTTACATGAGGTGCACATGCTTATTCCGAGACGACGAGATTTTAAAATTTCTGACAAAAAAAAACTGAAATTGACACATTCATGACTAAAATCGAAAAAAAATTAAAATAAAAAAAGTAAAAAATTATAGGAATAAAAATAGAATCATCCAACATAACATAACTAAAAATAATATTTTCCTGTAAACACATAGGCAAATTTAAAGTTAATTAAGTTTGTTTTTAGAACAGTGTATTTAAATTTTTATACAGAAATTCACGCTCATTATTTATAGATATAAAGCAGTTTTTTTTTTTTTAACTGAAAGGATATAAAGCAGTGTGCTAATAATACTTTAAGTTGAAGTTTCTAATTCTACATATATATATATATATATATATATAAATGTACAGCTAATATAACAATGGGGATTTAAAATGTGCCAAAAAAAAAGTGGGAATGGATTTTATTTTATTTTTTTTATTGAAGGAGGACATACACTAATTGATTGGATGTGAAAATGAGATAGGGACAGAACTCAAATTTAATTTCCAAGAATTTAATTGATGTGATATTACATCCACCACCAACCTCCACTGTGTTTGTCACACATGCATATGCACCATTGAATTTGCTTATTGCAAGTATTATTTGATAAAGAAATATAAATTCCCAGGTTGGGTGGAAGACAGAACAGCTAGAAGTTGCTTAATTGAATTGTTATTTTATTAGTTTGTTCCTAAGATAATATGATACTAGGATTCTAATCTTAATCAGTTATTATTGGAATATTTGATTAAATCCACCTCTCATTGTTTTTTCCCAAAATTTCTATATTGTCTTAGCGTCATTATCTTTGGGACCCCCATATTTAAAAGCTACTCCTATATCTGCACTTATGCAATTTTTGGAATTGGGAATTCACATGAAATTATTTTTCAATTTCATACTCTTTCTTGTTCAAAATTAGAGCACCTATGTTTTTCCACTTTAGAATTTTATCCCTTCGTTTACAATTTTCCATTTTTTAAAATATGATACGTGTAATAAATGGTTCTCATCTTCAGTGTTCAATTAAAATATAGACAAATTAACATAAATTTACCGATACCAGTAATGGTGTTACAACTTACAAGAATAGATCAATTTTATATGAAGAAACTCAACATCATACAATTTACGGGATGAAATCATCTATTTTATAATTGATATTTTATTTTGTATTCTATAATATGGATGGATGACAGGTAGAATAATAAAAAATATCCAACGAACCATCATATCTTGGGTCCATGAGTTAAAAATCCAAAAGGGTGAAACATCGATGAAATATGAAAAGTGGAACATGGGAATCGAACCGACAATTCACACGCATGAACAAACTCATATAAGGGTTAATTACAAATTACAATCTTGCACTATTGTATTTTTTATAAATTACTCCCTCCGTCCCATGAGTACTTAAACATTGAAAATGACACTGGGCTCCTCATTTGAGTGAAAGACCCAGGTTCGATTATCTCTGGGAACGAATTTGAGTTATGGAAGTTATAAGGTGGATTGACGATTTCGTTGAGTATTTGAGTGTTTTGTGTACTAACTACTAACAACTAACATCTAACTTTGCCCAATAAAAAAAAAAACACTGAAAATGGCACGCAAACCATGTAAAGTGGGTTTTAGTGTGTTTGAGTGGAATAAAATAAGAGTGTTGTGAGTGTATTAATATTATGTTTGTTTTCATTTTGGAAATGTTCAAGTAATGTTGGGACGTCCAAATAAGACAAGTGTTCATGTAATGTTGGGACGGAGGGAATACAACTTATACTATTTTTATTTAAATAAAATGCAACATGTATTAGTAAAGATCGATTTCAACTCGAACTCATTTTTTGAATGATATAACCTACAAATGATATATTGTAATATTAAATTAAAAAAAAATTGATTGAATATTTTTAAACAAGTACATATTGTATTTTGTTTAAAAAATGTTTTTTGCAAAATGTAATAAAATATCTCTCTATTTAGTTGTTCAAGTTGTTTTGGCTCTCACTTGTATATTTTGATCACCATATTTATGTACTCTTATGCCATGATACAAGGACACGCGCAAGCACGTGTACTTTGGTACCTCTTGTTCCCTTTTTATGGTGCTCGAAAAGACCATAATCAAATTATTAGTGAATATATCATGGAGTATATAAATATGAACAATAATCGGTGGATATATGCCTATATAATATTAGCAGCAAAAACCCCCAATTTCCAATTCTAATTACTCATGCGAATACGTACACAATGATCGAAATTTCCAATTCTAACTACTCATGCGAATACGTACACAGTGATCGAATGTTACAAGATCAAATTTCTTATTTATAATTATATTTAATTTACTCTATTATGCTCCATTAACTTGTGAAACTACAATTTAAAAATATTTAAAAAAATTCATGACTCAAATATTAATATGGAGCACCGACTCACACAATACACTCTCGTAAGAAATTCTATTAATTAAATGACTGTATTTTATATTATTGAATTATTGAAATCATGTCAACAACAGAAGTAGATAAAAATTCATAAATTGACAAATGACAATTTACCTAATTGAATCGGTGGCTGTCGAGGGGCCATCATCATTAATGTAGATAAATCCATAAATTTGCAATACCATAAATTGGTATGAATTGGTATTAATTCTTTTTTATTGATAAGGGAATCAATGACTGCGATATATGAATAAGTTGTGGATAAACATTGTTCTGTAATAGCCTTCAAAATTATCACAAATTTTCATGATATTTTAGATACTAAATCATACTCCCTCCGATCCATTTAAGGCTTCACACTTTGACCGGCACACATTTTAAGAAAAAATAGTTTTGTTGACTTTTCAAAAGAGATGGAGGGTGGAGATTGTGTGGTGGAGATTGTAAGATTTTTTTCCATATTTGGGGTGTGCAACTTGAAATGGAACGGACCAAAATGGAAAGTGTGAAGACTCAAATGGGACGGATGGAGTATCACAAATAGAACGGTTAAAAGAAAAAAAATGAAAAACACGAGAGTTTGGCTCGGCTCGTTTATATTGATAACGAGTCGAGCTCGAAAAATATTCAGGGTCCGCTTAGTTTGGGGTAATGACAGTGGGTAATGAGAATTACTTCTATTGATGTTGCTTGATAGATTTTATACATTGGTAATGTGAATAGAAGTAAGCAATTGATTGTCCTCACTTACTCAACTCAACTCACATAATACACATTGTTGATGTTGTAACAAAGTAATAACAATGCAATCAACAATTCTTAGTAATTGACCCCTCAATGATACTCAGTACCATTATCATTCCCTAATCATATCAAGCGGACCCTCAATTTACTAATGAGTCTATTCGAGCTTGACTCGTTAAGTTCGTCAAGAGTTTTATTATAGTTATATTAGGCTCGTTTGAGAGAAAAAAATCACAAATGTCCTGTAACTTTGTCCGACTCCATAAATGGTCCTTTATGTTTTTTTACTTTATCAATTTTGGTCTTTTTGGTTTCAATTCTAGTCATTTTCGCCAGAAAATTAAAAAAATTGACCGGAAAATGACCAAAAATATTATGTAGCCCACAAAATAATGCGAAAAAAATATTGAAATAACGGATTCAATGAAAGGAAGAGAATATTATAAGTTTCGACACTTCTCTCAACGTAAATCACTCGAAATTAGCCACGATAATGAATGCAATTTGTGATTTTGAAGTTGCGATTCACGGTAGAGGTGTAAACAAAACATGAAATTGATTGAGCGTTTTTCTTTATTGATGAAAGACAATTCAAATGAGAGTGTTGACGACCGTCAATGTGACCAGAATAAAAAGTTAGGTCAATTTTCTGATTAAATTTTAAATTATACGGCGAAAATGACTATAATTGAAACCAAAAAGACCATAATTAATAAAATAAAAACTTACATAACTATTTCTGAATTTGGGCTAAGTTTGAAGACTATTTGTGATATTTTCTTGCTCATTTGACACAATTTGACTCATTAGCTCAATATACTCATTACACTCGTTTCAAGTGAATTCGAACCCTATTTTTAACTTGTTGATATAATCGAGCTCGACTCGACAAGAACTCAAGTTCACTGCAGAATTCAAGCACTCACGTATGCTCGACTCGAATAATAGCTATAGTCATAAATCATCACAAATTTACATGATCTATATGTACAAACAGTATAATGAATTAATAAAATAGTGAAATGCAAAATGAAAATCTAAATGAAACGGCACAAAAATCGAAGAATGAGAAAAAATATAGTAGAGCACTGAAGTGACCATATGACGCTCCTATTCTACTACGAACACCTGAATATCACAAAAAACCAATTTTATAGGGGAAGAAAAATATAAATAAATCAACCAATAATTCTTACACGATTTTCGAAGATCGACAAAAATAATTAATACTACTATACACTTTCTAATCAAGTAATTTCCGAATCAGGGGATGTAAAAACTCTGCAACCCTATTAATAGCGCTGTCACATGTGATCTTTTCAAGTCTGTGGTATGCAGTGCCGCCACCGTACGCTACCGATATTGGCGCCTCGGCCGCACTGAAATGGTGGGTGTCTTGTGTTCGCCGCCACTCATGAATGCATGAATTTGAAGGAGTTTGTGGTAAAGGGGAGGTAGTAGATTAAAAGATGGTGATATATATGATTTATTACTTTAATTATTAGGGTTTATATTTTTTTTTAGTCATGTAAAATTGTTTTGTTTGAAATTGATCCCGATTGTTTTGACATTTTTATTTTGGTCCGGTAAGTTATCAAAAATTTTGAAATTGTTACTTTAACCTGTTGTTGCAGGTTACCAAACAGGTAACCGACATATATGTAATTATTTTGTTTTTTCCATTAATCTCGAAATGCCATCTAAATTTTTTTAATCCAAATAATTTATGTCGGGATTTTTTTTGTACTTTTTTAGAAAGGGAAAGTGGTTTTCTGCGTTTATTGATTTAATTTTTTTATTTTTTGGTCAGTTTAGACCCAGTAAATCGACTTGATTCGCTTTGTCTTTTAATATACAAATGATTTTAAACCCAACCTAAAATCCGTCCAAAATTATTAGGATTAAAAAAGTTCAAGTGACGCTTCGAAATTAAAAAGAAAAATAAAATAATTACATATGCGGTGTTTACATGCTTGGTAACCTGCTGCAACAGGTGGAAAGAACCAATTTCAAAATTTTAAGAAACTTACAGGACCAAAATAAAAAAGTCAAAACAATCGGGACCAATTTCAAAACGATACAAAGTTACAGGACTAGAAAAAAATATAATCCCTATTTATTAATTAGAATTAAGAAATTGTTTAAGGATATGTTCGTTTCGATTTTATAGTGGCGTGGAAAATCTTGGACTTCAAAGTACTTGGATTTTAAAGTTCTAATAAAAAAGTTGATTATATTTTTGTATGAAGATTTTATAGGATATGATTGTGTAGGATGAAGAAAAAGTTGATTGATTTGTATTACTTCCTATCCCAATTATATAGGCTTGTTTAGTTTTGCACATTGATTAATAGTTTTTTTAAAAAGATAAATTAGACAAGTAAAATTTCTATTATAATTTAATGATAATTGTGGTTTCCAACATAATTCATTCATATGGTTATATTGGTAAATTACTTAAAAAAATTGCTTTATATGAAAACAAGTCTATATATTTGAGATATTTATAAAAGAAAAATAACCCTATATATTTTGGACGTGGGTAGTATTATATTATTGTTGTAAAGATTAAATGAATGTAATGTGTTAAAAATTATGTAAAAGCGAGGAGATATGATGTAATAGTAGACTATTTATTAACCCCCAAGGGTTGACCAAGTGGTGTATGCTTGAGACTTAGGAGTATGCTCCTCTCTAGGTCTCAGGTTTGAAACCCCTTAGGCGCGATCAACTATTTAGATGAGCCAGTCCATACAGAGCTCAGCTCTGGCTTAAAGTGGGGCCCCTGTTAATGGACGGTGGGTTCTGGTCCCCCGGATTAGTAGATCTTCGAGTCGAATATCGGGTTATAAAAAAAATAGTAGACTATTTATTAGACCAAATGAAGTGTTAGAGTAAGTAAAGTATAATGTATAGTAGTAGGTATTAAGAGGGATTAAATAGGATTTCAATATACTTAAATGGAGTATTTAAACAATGAGTATTTAGGATTGTAAAATCCAAATTCTATCCGTGGTAATCAAGAAATGAACATACCCTAATAAACATAATTATATTACTTATGAAATATTGTTAAATAAAAACAGTTAATACTGACCAACCAATTAAAAGTAATTAATTCACACTATTATTTTTTAAATTTTCATAAATAAAAGCAATACACCAGTATGTATATCGTATAGTTTATCTTTGAACTTTAGTTGCATAAACATGAAGTACATAATTTTGTACTTTAATTATTTTCGATATATTTAATGTAAAAAAGTTCTTTTAAATTAACAAACTTTGCCAGTGTTTTCAATGCCCAAGGCCCAAGTGGTTCTACTTGTGGGCTTGAGAAAGAAGGGATGATATTTTTTTTGTGTTTTTTTTAAAAGAAGGGAATGAGAGTTAAGCAACTTATTTGGGGCCTTGAGTTTGAGTGGTTGTAATATTGGAGAATGGAATAAAATAAATAATTATAAACGAAAATACTCAAATCCATTATAGCATATAGTCTAATGCAATCAGGACCCAGCCCAATTCATAGGTTAATTAGTGGGCCCAGCCCATAATATCGGCTTTATTTTTCCGGGTCGGATCTTGGATCCAAATATAATCCATGTTCAATTACCTTCTTCTTCACCTTCATTCTCAATCCCCAAATCAAAAACCTTCACCAAATTCAAGCTCCAAAACCCTACAAAAAAATGAACTCCGCCCTCTCAATCAACCCTTCCTTTTCCACACCTCCAATCCCTCCGCCGCTTTCTCGCCGGAGCTCTCCCGCCGCCTGCGTTATCCGCCCAACCTCCACCCTTTCCGCAGACAAAACCGTCAAGAGAAACTTCGCCATTAAAGCTTCCGATTCAAGCAATTCCACCTACTCAAATCCGGCAACCTACTTAATCCCCCCGCTGAAAGCCGCCGCCTGCGCCGCCATTGTCGCCGCAGCCACATTCGGCAAGTTCAACAACCTCACGGCCAGGGCGGAGATTTCAACGCCGTCAGAAACCCTAACGGAAGATTCAACCGTCAAAAACGACGCCGTACAGGAAGAAATCAAAATCAAAATTCCAGCTCAAAATTCGCCTCTCGCGCAGCTGTTGGAATCCAATTCCGACGCAATCACCGCACTGAAGAATCTCCTGCAAGAGAAACTCGAAACAGGGGAAGACGAAGAAAGCCTATCCATACTAAAAAGCATTTCCTCCGCCCAACCCGAAAACCTAGAATGCAAATTCCTAACCGCTCGGCTTCTGAACGAAATGGGGAAAATCGAAGAAGCCAGAGACGCATTCGAAGAAATCCTAGCCAAAAATCCACTATCCTTCGAGGCGTTATTCGAAAACGCGCTATTAATGGATCGATCGGGCGAGAGGGAGGCGGTTATGGCGCGGTTGCAGGAGGCGTTGAGCGTTGCGGAAAGCGAATTGAAGGTGAAAGAGGCGAGGGACGTGAAATTGATAATGGCGCAGATGCAGTTCCTTCGTAAGAACGTCGATGAGGCGTTGCGGAGCTACGAGGAGCTAGAGTGGGAAGATCCGTCGGATTTCCGGCCGTATTTCTGTAAAGGAATGATCTACAGTTTGATGGATAAAAATGTTGAGGCCAGGCAGCAATTCGCCAAGTGCCGCGAGCTTTCGCCGAAGAAGTTTGAAGTTGAAGGGTATTTGATGACGCCATTGTCGAGGATGAAGCTTTTTGGAGATGAAGATAACTGACATCGGTTTTTGAAGAATGGTTGATCCGGGTATTGCATTTTCTTCTTGATCATATTTGACAAGAATTGAGTTTTAACTTGATACTATATATTTACTCTGATGATGTTTCAAACACCATGATATAATCGATAAAGAAATTTGAGTTAAAGATTCAGTTTTTAATTCTATCTCTTTGACCATACTGCATTGAATATGTTATTTTCTTTGATTGTCGTCTGTGTTATAAGCCAGGAACATGATCTTGATTCATTGAGTATTCAACCACCAATGGAGCTGCTTGTTTTTTAATATGATTAAATGGTACATTTGTACCATAGCTGACTAAAATTAATACATGTAAGCATTCGTATTGAAATCAAGGAATAGAGGCTGCGTTGTAGTTTACCAATTACCACCCTACAATTAGGTGATGATCTTAATTGATTGCAATATTTTTATATTTGAAATCGATTAGTTGCCAGGCTAAATCAGGCAGAGGGTTCTGTTTTGTTGAAAACCTTTTAGGTGTATTAATTTTTTTTGATCAACTTGTAGGTATTATTAATTAATCCATTCTTTATGAAAGTGTGGAAAGTATGAAGCCAAGCTTGAGAAGTTTATAGATGAATTTCAATATCAATAACGGGGTATAAATAATATGTAAAAAAGGTACTTTAGAAATCTGGGTAGAACAGGGCATCAATAAATATAACAAGAAAAGGAAGAAGAGTATAGTATTTACATAAAACTGCAAAACCATACAAAACTATGTCCTCTCTTACCAACGGATGATAGTAACCTGTGGTGAATTTATTCATAATGATATAATCAATAAAACAAAACCACACAGATAGGGGCTGGAACAGAATGACTGCATCTTAAATCTCAGTAAAATAGACTGTGAAATTGAATCTTGAAGCAATCCGCGAAATGAACACAAAATTGAAGGCTTCGCGTATCTTTCAGCTGTACTTTGAAAAAGCCAGCGCCAGAGTCGTCACCATGGTAAACAACCAACCAAATTCAGCTCTTGGGATCACGTTCGATGCTGGAACCAACACTTATCGTTAATTTCATTTCAGTTATGGTAATTCTATGCTATTGACCAAACCAAAAGCATACTTCGTAACTACATTGTTAAGACAAAAACTTGTATACGCCAGGTGCACTATGCAATTCACGTGTACTTTTAAAAGGTATTTGCTTTTTAGTATTAGTTGTTTCCACTAAAAGGTATTACTTATTTTCACTGAAAAGTATTAGTTTTACAGTTGCACCTGTTGAATGATGAAAGTACTCTTACCGTTGCTGTTACTGTCATCAACTACAGTGGAACCGGGATGGGGGCTCGAACCTGAGGAGTTGTACACGTCGAGTCCAAGAGCTGCACAGTCTGCTCCAATTGCACCTAATAGCCATATATTCTCACATCAAGAACGAACGTGCAACTTCATACACGTAGGAGTGTAAATGAGTCGAATCAAGTAATGTAAAGCACTTTTTATTTTCTTTTTATATTCTTACATTCTTTGTAGCACGGGAAAGCAGTGGAATTGAGCAGGTTGTAGTAGCCCTCGTCGCATATACAGGTGTGTGTGACTAGAGATGTCTTGTTGCACGAACCTCCTCCGCAATCACTCCAAAAACAAGCTGAAAACATGATATCAAATAAATATTCAACGTACGTACAGGATGACACGATTGATGAATAAAATCGTGAAGAAGTTGTGAGAGGTGTTAGTGTTTACGATCGAAGAAGTTGTCTTTCTTCTGCTTGTCCGCTGCAGGAGGAGGAGCTTGTTCACAGTGGAAGTTTAGTGAACCTGAAGAAAATCAAAATTCTCATCATTTTTAAAATTGTTTGAATTTTGGTTGTCTTACAATCAAACTCACTGTTGAAGCTTTACTTGCATATATTATCAACCTAAAATATAACATTATCTTATTTGTTTAATGTAATGGTGATTTAACACGTTTGGTTATGGACCAATGAAAGAGGTTGATCACTTGTTTTGCTGTCACTAAATTGCTGACTCAGAATATTAGAAAAAGAACTTGTGGGGTTTCAATTTATGACTCTTTGTGGAGAAAAAGTACTTAATTCTCTAGTTGAATTTCATTTTTATTCTAACAAGATTAATGAAAAACATAGTGAACTTACAATTGGGAATGACACAAGGTAAGAATTTGAAAAATTGATCATCATGAGAACGAGCTTGTTTCCACCCTTTATCACAGTTGCACTCGAATCCTGAAGTGCTACTATTTGAAGCTACGCATTTTCCCTTTCCACAAATATCTGGTGTGCATGGATCACCACCTATTTACACACATGTATGTGAATGAAGTAAGATATCGAAAATCGAACCAAACTATTCGATATACGATTTGAGATTGTTCATTGAAAGCACTTTCGACTCGATAGAAATATCAAGTAAACTTGATTAGGTTTTTATATCCGATGAAAACTAGAGCTCTATAAGTAAAAAAAATGAAAAAAAAAAACAAATTACTCGAGTTCTAAAATTCAAATAGTTATAAAAATTAATTATTAAATAATGGAAAAAGTTTAAACGTAGATTTAAATTTTCAAATAAATTTAAACAAGAGTGTGTTACTCGTTCATTTACCAACTTATACAAAACTCATCAGAATCCTAATCCCACCACATAAAAATTAACCCAATAAAAAAGAAAAGAAAAAAGCACACCACCAAACACAAAATCTCCAACACAAACACACACAATTTCAATCAGGAATCACATAAGTGATAAATAAAAGGAACAAAAAAAAGGTAACCCATATAAACAAAACTCATAAAAATCCCAATTTCATTACAAAAATATCGAACCCAGAATTCAGAAAAAACGAACACGAAGAAGAAATCTCAGAAAACATAGTATCAAAATCGAATTGCAGAGAATTGAAGGGACTAACCGAGCAAAGGAGAGAGGAATGGGATGTTAAAGTTGGCAGTGGCGGAGCAAAATTGAAGAGCAAGTATAATCGCAAGAAAAGCAGCATAGCGAACTGTAGCCATATTTTTCAAGAATATGTGAAAAATAAAAGTTATGGAGTAGAATAGGGTGAAGAATAAGGTCGGTATTTAGGCAGCGCATTTAATTAAAACTTGAAAGTGGTTAGTTTTCAATATATAGGATGGATCATTGATTGGATTCATACAGGGAAATTGATTAGGATTTTAGGGAGGTGGAAATAGTCCACGTGTTTGGAAGTCAAGAGGGAGTATTTAATAGAGTCGTTGGAAGTTGAAGGGTATGAAATAAAATTATATACGAGACAGTCTCATGCATGAAATGAGGTACAAATTAACACAAATCACACTTATCTCTTTCAAAGTATTACAGTGTCAATGCCCAATTTATACTCGTTCTCATTCAAGCGTGTAAAACAATGATTAATTCACCGTGAATAGGTGATGAGGGATTAGTGGTATTAATAATGAGAATACAACAATATATAAGGAAAGAATATCTCAACAATATATACAATCATAAACACAAAGATATGGTCAACTAGTATCCCTAATACCCCCCGCAAGCGTTGTGTGGGGTGAAGACAAACGCAGAGCTTGGATCGTAGGAACTCGAAGGCCGGACGTGGCAAACTTTTCGTGAAGATGTCCGCTAGCTGAAGATGAGAAGGAACAAATTGAGTTTGAAGCTTTCCCGAGGAGACCAACTCACGGATAAAATGACAATCGATGTCAATGTGCTTTGCCCGCTTATGAGCGACTGGATTTTGGCTTAGAAAAATGGAGCTCTTGTTGTCACAGAGCAACAAGGGACGAACATGAGATGTAACTCGAAGTTCCCGTAACAAGTTGGACAGCCAGACCAACTCGGCAGCAGTATTCACCATCGCCCTATATTCAGACTCACAACTAGATCGAGAGACAATAGGTTGTTTCTTTGCACTCCAAGAAACAAGGTTACCCCCAAGAAAAATTGAATATCCATAAGTGGAACGACGGGTCTCCACACAACGAGCCCAATCCGCATCAGAATAACCAACAATATTGAACTCAGGGCGATGAGAGAATGAAAGACCAAAGTGAAGTGTGCCTTTAACATACCGTAGAATCCTCTTGACTGCAGTAAAATGATCCACTGTAGGTGAGTGGAGAAATTGACTAACAGAGTTGACATCAAAGGATAGGCCCGGACGAGTGATAGTCAAATATTGCAAGGCACCCACCAAGGAACGATACAAAGTAGGGTCGGAGAAAGGAACACCATCACTAAGAAGGGATTCGCCAGCAAGAAGAGGCGTGGCAATCGGCTTAGACTCCAGAAGATTAGCACGTTCGAGGATATCACTGGCATACTTGGCTTGCCTAACAAACAGACCATCAGGAGTGTAGGAGATCTCCAACCCAAGAAAGTAGTTTAGCTTACCAAGATCCTTGATAGCAAACTCAGCATGCGTTCGATCAACAAACTTCTTCAAGAAAACCGGATCATTGTCTGTCACAATGATGTCATCAACGTAAAGAAGTAAGAAGATTACTGAAGTACCTCGATGCAAGAAGAAAAGGGATGAGTCAGAGCGACTCATAGAGAAGCCAATACTGCCAAGAAACGAGCTAAAGCGCTGAAACCAGGCCAGAGGAGCCTGACGAAGCCCATATAAGGCCTTCTTCAGGCGGTAAACGTGATCCGGGAACCGAGGATCAATGAAACCAGGAGGCTGAGGTATATAGACAGGTTTCATTAGAATGTCATTTAGAAAGGCATTCTAAACATCGAGCTGGTGAAGAGGCCACTGAAACTGAACAGAAAGTGCCAGGATTACTCGAACGGTAGCAGCTTTGACAACAGAACTGAATGTGTGATGAAAATCAGCCCCGGGAACCTGAGTGAAACCCTGTGCAACTAGACGAGCCTTGTGACGCTCAATCGAGCCATCATAATGAAATTTCGTTCGAAACACCCACTTGGAACCCACAATATTTGTATCCGAGGGGTGAGGTACCAAGTATCATTGGAGCGAAGAGCATCAATCTCTTCCTGCATGGTAGCAATCCATTCCGGATACTTGGAGGCAGACTTAAAACCACGAGGCTCAGAAACAACAGTCAAGGCCGAAAGAAGAGCAGTAGAAGCCAAATCCACCGGATAACGAGGTTTGAAAATCCCTGATTTAGACCGAGTAACCATAGAGTGAGAAGGAGGCACAAGAGGTGGCTGCGGTATGGATGGCTCGGCATGAGGGCCAGCCGACGAGGCAGGGGGCGGCTGAACGGGATTTGACTGTGGCTGTGGCTGGGCCTCGGCATGGGGCGGAGTTAGGGCCATAGGCTGAGCAGGAGGCGACATAGGAGCCTGAGCAACAAGAGCAGCAGGCTGATGCGGCAAGAGGGATGCGGGCAAGTCGGTACTCTCCAGAATGAGATGAGAAGCGGCCGAAACAGGCGGCATGGGTGGATTTTGATCATGCAACGAAGTCGGGGAGTGATCAGGACCAGGTTCTAAGTCCTGAAAAGTTGAAAGATCAATATCACCCTCAGAGGAAACCTGTGAATCACCTGAGAAAGGGAAAACACGTTCATCAAATTGAGCATGATGTGTAATAAATATACGAGCGGAAATAAGATCATAACACCGAAAACCCTTATGGGCACTGCTGTAGCCCAAAAAGATACAAGCTCGACTGCGAGGAGCAAGCTTGTGAGGAGAGTAGTCTCGTAAGTACGGAAAAACTCGACAACCGAAAGGTTTGAAATTTGCATAATTAGGTGCTTGCTGAAAAAGAAGCTCAAATGGTGACTTGTTATTCAGAATGACCGACGGAAGGCGATTGATAACATATACAGCTGTATAGAAAGCATCAAACCAAAAACTAGCCGGAGCATGAGCATGAAACATCATTGAAAGACCTGTCTTAGTGATATGACGATGTTTCCTTTCAGCTCTACCGTTCTGCTGAGGAGTATAAGGACAAGAAATACGATGAAGAATCCCATGTTGATTTAAAAAATTACGAACTTGGTTGCATGAAAACTCAGTACCCCCATCACTTTGAAAAATCTTCATTGATGTCGAAAATTGATTACAGAAAAACGTGTGAAACCTCACAAAAGTTGCAAAAAATTCTAATTTAGCACGTAATGGAAACAACCAGGTGAAACGGGAAAAATCATCAACAAAAGCAGCATAGTAACGAAAACCATCAGCAGTATTAACCGGGGCTGGTCCCCACAAATCACAATGCACCAAATCAAGTAAAGCAGAAGCACGTTTATCATTTAAGGTAAAAGACAATCGTTTACTCTTTGCCAACTGACATGAGGAACAAACATTCGGACTAGGCAAAACAGAAGTAACTGACAACTGGCCTAATTTATTCAACAGAGAAATTATTGAAAACGGGACATGCCCCAAACGTAAATGCCAAAGATCAAAACTAGCCTTCAAAGCCTTGGTCCGCAAAGCAGCCACCAAAGTTGTACTCCCCTTCTCCAGAATATATAAACCCTTTTCACACCGGCCCTGTGCCAGTATTGCCTTTGTTGCCCGATTCTGAACAGTAAATGATTTATCAGAGAAAACATCATCAACCGGATAATCAGACGTAAGCTTACTGATGGACAAAAGGTTCTTAGTTATATGAGGGACAACCAACACATCCAATAAATTCACATCAGGAGATAATTTACTAATACCAATATGAGATATGGAGAGAGAGTTTCTGTTACCAACTATGACGGAACCATTACCTGTATATGGTTCAAATGTATCCAATGCAGAGGGCTGAGCAGTCATATGGGCTGAGGCACCGGAGTCCATGTACCAATCCGGAGTGTTGTTCGAGACGTTGCAAGAAGCCTGGAAAGCCTGGGCAAGCTGTGCAGTCTGAGAACGTCCATGAAGGAACTGGGGACACTTATCAGCATAGTGTTCCCCACGGCAGATTTGGCAACGGGGGGGCCTGCGACCACCATTGCCATTGTTTTGATTCCCATAATTGCTCGAGCCACCATTAGGGTTACCATAACCCCAATTTTGATTTGAGTTTCCACGGCCACCTCCACCAGTGTTGGAGCGACCACCACCAGAATTTCCGCCCCTGTTGGACTTGCCTCCACCACCGGAATTGGAGCCACCACGATTCTGAGAGTAAAAGACAGCCTGTGGAGGAGCAGGTGCCTCTACCGCCTTCAATAAAATCTCATATTGAATGGCTTGATGCACAAGATCACGGAATGATGGCAGTGAGGGCATAGCCATTCTCGTATCGTTGAAACCGATGTACCGCGGGCCGAGACCACGAAGAAACCAGTGAACCTTGTCGTTCTCAACAACCGGGCGACCAATCGTGGATAACTGATCACACAGGGACTTGAAGGATCGACCATAATCTGTGACGGATTGATCATCGCGACGGAGATTCAGCAACTCCGTGCGAAGCTGATTCGCGCGCGACTCAGAGGAATATGCGAACGCAGACTCTAGGGCGAGCCAAGCCGAGCGGGAAGTATGGCACTCAACAACCTCTGCCATTGCTTCGGCCTCAAGAGTGGCGAAGATGACGGATAACAAGTGGCGATCTTTGAGTTTCCAAGCAGTGAAGTCTGGGTTGGGGAGATAACACCAGCGTCAGATGTAATCGTCGGCGAAGGGGCAATGGAGGTGCCGTCGATGAGACTAGTGAGATCGAATGCCTCCATCATGGCTTCGATTTGGCGTTTCCAGAGGACGTAAGTGGGGGCAGAGAGATGGATTTTAACCATGTTGATCATGGGAGTGATCAGCATTGGATCAGTTGCTGCCATTGGAAACGATGAGGAAGAAAGGAAGGAACGGAGAAGACGGCCGAAAACCTAAGGATGAAGAGGAAGACAGCCGATTGGATTGATAACTAGGGTTTTCGTGTGATTAGGCGTGATACCATGTAAAACAATGATTAATTCACCGTGAATAGGTGATGAGGGATTAGTGGTATTAATAATGAGAATACAACAATATACAAGGAAAGAATATCTCAACAATATATACAATCATAAACACAAAGATATGGTCAACTAGTATCCCTAATAAAGCGTATCTCTGAAGGTATGTATATGGCTTCAACATCTTGGTGCTTCAAATAATAAATGAAAAAAAAAAGAATAAAGAATAAAATTGTAGTAGTAAACTCAATCTAAAACGAGTGTGACATTATCAATTTAAGTTATATTACAAGATAAATTTCAATTGAAGTAACACATTTAATGCTTAATAATATGATCATGTCTAATCATCTAGTTGAATTGACGATTCTATAATTTTATTTTATAATTTATCGATCAGTCAAATGACAATTGGATTAACAGATTATCTTTTAAAAGACGAGTGTGAATATGAAACTGTATCATGATATTTTTAGAAGAATTTGTGCATAGTAGGTATTAATCGAGTTGAGTCCAAGTAGTTTAATGCTTAGATTTTTTCCTTTTCCTCAAGTAATTAAATTTTAGGTTTCTTCATGTTTAATTTACATACAAAAATTTGAACATGAAAAATATGTATTCACCTTTTAAAGGGTAGAGTGAGTGTAAAATACCACATTAAACTAATTTATTCTTTTTTTCTTCTCTATCATTATTTTATTCCTTTAAACTCCATCATGAGCACGTCAAAGGCCAATTGGCCAACCTAAAACAAGACATCTATAATATAGTGTACGAGTGTAGAACCCGTGTGTTACACGGAATTTTAAATAAATTAAATTTTTTAAGTTGTAATATTAAAATTTTATTTTAACTTAGTTAATATAAATTTTAACATTTGTCATTTTATATGACAAATTATTATAATAATATTTTAATATAAATTTAGTATTATAAAATAAAATATAAATTAATATATATGTAATTAATTTATAAAATAATTAATTTTAAATCAACACGTATAATGAAAATATTTTTTTATTTACTTAATAATAACACGTATAAGGGGAAGTGAATGAACCTCTAACATAAAAAGTAGTAAAACTGAAAGTTTAACTAAACAAACCAATTCAGAAATTGACACTACTAACAAAGGCGGGAGAATTGAGAGGCGAGCTGCGGATGACTGACATCGAGAAAAGCATGACAGAAGGCAGACGATGAGAAGGGAACGGTGGGACGATGGAGGCGGAAAGAACAACATGAGAGACCTAAAAAACAAAATTTTCTATTGTTTAAGATGTACTTAAATAGAATGACACATAGGATGACACATATAATTTATTTTAATGACATGTCTATCAAACTTTTCATAGAGTGACATATAGATTAAATCAATGTGGAGTTGACACATCGTCAAGGAAAAACTTCCTATTGGTATATAGGGGGATTTTTTTATTTACTTAATAATAACACGTATAAGGGGAAGTGAATGAACCTCTAACATAAAAAGTAGTAAAACTGAAAGTTTAAACTAAGCAAACCAATTCAGAAATTGACACTACTAACAAAGGCGAGAGAATTGAGAGGCGAAGTCATGCGGATGGTCGACATCGAGAAAAGCATGACAGAAGGCAGACGATGAGAAGGGAACGGTGGGACGATGGAGGCGGAAAGAACAACGTGAGAGGCCTAAAAAAACAAATTTTTCTATTGTTTAAGATGTACTTAAATAGAATGACATATAGGATGACACATATAATTTATTTTAATGACATGTCTATCAAACTTCTCATAGAGTGACACATAGATTAAATCAATGTGTAATTGATACATCATCAAGGAAAAACTCCCTATTAGTATATAGGGGGATTGAATGTTAGACAACGGTAATTCTAAAAATTATTTATGGCTATTTTTCAAATAAAACTTCCATTTTATTTTATAAAGTACTTATTATATATAATCGTCTTGAGTGGGATAAACGCAAAATAGACAACTTCTACACTATTAATCAACTAGAAAGTCAAGTTATCAATAATAGATTATTGTGTAACTACGAAAACATAGTAGAAATGATTAACAAAATCTTGTTGATAATATGAAATTTATATAATTATACTTACAAGATAATATCACTATGTTTATCAATTGATATTATAATATTAGATGTTATTAATATTTATTTATAAGAGTAATGATATAAATTTATAAATATAGTAATATCAGTTTTATATTCTATATTGAGTTTGTCATATTTTAATTGAATTTAAAGCCTTGGAAAAGCTTCCTAAGCTCCTTTTTTTACAAAATATTGGGTAATAATAATGGGCCTACGGGTCCGTTAACCCCTAAAAGAGTTTGGGCTTTTATTTGGGCCACTCTCTTCCATGGATATGGATATAAACCAATATTATAGAAGCACTATGTTAGATACCTATACCCAACCCGACCAACAAAATAGAAGGGTAAGTGCATGTTGATTGGGCTTCTTTTTAGCCCATACATTCATGGGGACTATATAAATAAGTATCATGTATAGTTCAAATGTAACTAATATTGTCTACCCTTAAAAAAATGAAATTTCAAAATCTATTTATTTTCCTAAAATTTCAGTCAAGAGAACATAATCATATTACATACACTTTTGTAACAGTAAAATCATATTACATACACTATCACCACTATTGTGTCAATATATATAGTTTTTTTTTACATAAAGCATGCAACTGTTATCCTTTTTTTTTTAGACCAGATCGATGTCCTTACATTATCACATCTCTACATTTGTCTTGAATAATTTCCAATTTTCCCATCTCCACATTAATTTGTGTACACTACGAATGTGATTATACGAACCCCAAATATTAGTTAATTAATTCTTAATTTCCAACTTTGTTTAGTTGTTTTCTATTAAAAACATTAGGCCCTATTATTTCCTATTGTGTCAGAAAAGGTCATTCACATGGCTAACCTTAAATACAGGCCCCGATCACAAGAGACAAAGAGACAAGATTAAGATTGTAATCAAATGAAACAAACCATGTGCATGCAGTTTTGTCATAAATTTAATAACAAAAATTAATAATGAATTAAAGCTTGATATAAAACACATAATAAGTACTCAATTACCAGCCTTGCAATATATATCCATAATGCCATATATTGTAAGTGGGTAGTACAATTTATTATGTAATTAATTGGTAATAATGAAATTAAATGTTATAATTAATGACAAATATTTGTGTAGTTTGTAGCATAAAGTTAATAAATTTATAATTTGCCTGGTTGGAGAATGTTTTTCGAATATATGGACTAGCAAGTAGGCAGTAGCTTGCAACCCACATGGAATTTATATATATTTATATGGTTTACCATTTAGAGAAAATTAAAAATTACATGGGAATTAGAACTGTAAAACTTAATTGAGTTTGAATATTGACATTCTTTCACAGTCTTACTCTTTCCCATCAATGGGGATGGTTACTATCCTATAATCTAATTGATATATAATTTCGTATTTCATTATTTATGATAATGAAAAAGAAAAATATAAGTGTTGATTAATAATTTTGTTTAAAAGTCATACTTTGTAGTTTGTACGTAATAACTATTTTGCAGTATTAATAAAATAAAACTAGAATTTGGCCTTGAGTCCAAACCGGGCCACTCATTACTCAAACCTTATTTATCTCGATTTACAAGAAAATGGCATGGACACAAATTATACTCCACTTGTTTTGACATTTGACAAATTCATGTTGGAATGGTGTAAGTATATATGAGAGGGACTTTGAGAAAATTCTAAATTAAATTTATATTATGTTTATTGTCCACACAAATGATTTAATTTTTTATTTTTTTTGAGAGGAAACACAAATGATTTAATGTTCTCACATGATGACAACTATTGTTTGAGTATCTCAATTATTAATTTATTATTATTATATAATAATAATAATAATTAATTTATAATTATTTTCATTATTGTGTTTATTAGTTATGTCATGAATTAATATCTATAGTGATTTATTGTCATTTATTTTCCCATGATAAAAAATTGTACAGGTAGGTCTCCTACTTCCATGTGAACCCGGGTTCACATGAACTCTCTTTTTCGAGTGATACTATTGTGTATATAAAATGTCAGTGTTTAAAAAATACTTGAGACGGTCATATACATGAACTCTATTTTTCAAGTGATACAGTTATTTATATGAAATGTCACTGTTTAAAACATACTTGAGTCAATTATATACATGAACTCTTTTTTTCGAGTGATACTGTTGTATATAAATTTTTATATGTACATACGTGTGTGTGAGTCTGTGAGGGAGAGAGAGAAAAAAAGTTTATATATGACCCCATTCGAATTATGTTTTAAGACAAATGAAGAGAATAGTTTCACCACGTTTCATATATGAAATTGTTTTATACATGAAACTGTCTCACGTCACGTAAGATGACTCCCTTTTTTTTCCATTAATACTTCTTACAAACAAATATGCATGAGATAATCGTAATTTTTTATTTATACAAACATATGGTTATACTTTAAAGAGAGGGTTTATTTTAATAATTGTTCAATTGGCTTTGCTGTTATTGAATTAATTTTATAATGATTTATTAATGTCATAATCTAGCTGCTTCCTACAGGCAAACAGTCAAGTCAAAGGGGAAGCACAAAGCATACAAACAATCCATGTGATTACAACCATGTAATCATTAACTCAACACCAAATTTATAGTAAGAAAAATTACTCCAAGATCGTTCTAATCAAGATCATTAATTCCAACCCTAAATTAATTAGATCGAGTCAATGTATGAGGTTACTTATATAATTACACCAGGCTAAATCTTAAATGCATTCAATTGTACCGTGCACTTATAGTGTATTTTAGAATCATACAACTTGTTATACAGAAAAATGCAACTTGTTTATACTGAATCGTGCAACTATTTTTTCATATCAATAGTTGTGGTTCAGTGTAAATAAATTGCATATTTCAATATAAAAAATTGTATGAATATTCTAAAATACACCATGAGTGCATGATGCACCTGATACATACTCATTACACAATGCGTTAACCATAAATGTGAAATAATAAACATAAATATTGATTTAAAGAGTTCCATATATATCAAACGAGCCACTATTGATTTATAAGATAAATATTTGAAAGTCATGAACATAAATGTGAAATATAAAAATATTAGTTCAGAACATTATAAAATTCAAGCATAAGATGTAAATTTAAACAATACATGATAGTATTATAGTTATGCCGTTCAATTTATTTACATTAATTGTTTCTATCTCCGTCCCAAACTCGATTGTCATATTACTGTGTGCTCGGGTTTTTAAAAAAAAAATGATAAAGTGATAAAGTGTTGGGTAGAAAGAGTTGTTTATTAGTATTTTATATAATAAAGTGATAAAGTGATGGATAGTTGGGGTTAATATTTTTTTTATCAATATTTTATGTGATAAAGTGAATATTTTCATTTAAAAAAATGATAATTAAGTATGGGACACCGAAATGAAAAATATGACAATCGAATTTTGGGGGAGGGAGTATAATATAACAGTAGGGTAGGACAAAGTTCCCATCAAGACGTCACATATACTGATAATTGATGTGCATAAATAATAAATGCATGGACGCAAAATATAAGTGCATGCATAAACAAAAAAACAAAAAAAGATAAAAGTAATATGGCATCTACTACAAGTTGTACCGGATGAAATTTAATTAATGGAGTATAGTAATATTGAGACCCACAACTGGGCATGGAAGATGTGACCATGTGCTAGATCCCACAAATCTCGAATTTTGATCCTCTATATTTTTTTGTAAATTTTTTATAAATTGGAGAAAGAACGACATAATGTAGGGGTTTCATATTTTATATTTTTTTATATTAATTTATTTTGTGTCTTTTTTTCAGAAATTTACAAGAAATTTACGGAAACGAAATGTAGAGGATCCAAATCCACAAATCTCACCCTTACCAATGTCCCCATTAATCTAATTTTGGGCCCCACCAATGTGTCACTATTAGAAAATGAGTGTCACTGTTTAACATACAAAGTATTACAGACGATCTAGTGATTTAAAGATGGACAAGATATGAAATCAAACACTTTTTACACTAATAATAATACTTATAAATTTCACGACAGACTTGCTCGACTTAAAATTTTGTATGAGACCAAGTATAGTGTGACATGAGTATGAGATATACTTAATTTCATATATTTCATTTCTTTATTTAATGAATTTTTTTTGTGATATAAAAGAGGGTTTCTTTTTATTTTTTGATTGCATACATAATTGACAAAATCTTGTATGCACCATGTGCACCATACAATTCAAATGTTTAAAACATACAGCTTGATTATACTGAAACATTCAATTTGTTTTACATTGAATAAATTAAACGTTTTAATGTAAATAAATTGAACATTTCAATATAATCAAATTACACGTTTCAAAAATGTATTTGAGTTGCACGGTGCACCTAGTGCTCAGAGGACCTACACTATACATAATAATTCAATTCCAATTAATGCAACTACTCTCGTGAGACGGTTTTACCAAAGAAAAAATATTAGAAATAATATTTGGCAACGCTTCACATCTTCACAATTGCTGACCAAAATAAGTAACAATTTCATGCACTTCAACCTCACGGAGTGCGATTTTATGGGTTGATTTCACATTAAAATTTGTTTAATTTACAATATTTCGCATCTTTATGAGAATTGTGAACGGAAATAAGCAACGTTGGATTCCATTCCATATAGTACTTGACAAGCAATGAAAGCAGTATGTAAGAAGATGAAGTAATTAATGAAGAGAATAAAGTAGAAACGTCAATATTATTAGAAAGGAGAAATGAAAATAGACATGGCAAAATATTGTTGATATTGATATGGATAAAGTCGAGATAAACGAATAAATCCCGGAGTGGTCTCATGTGCATCGGTGGATCTCAAACTGCATTTTAGAACTATACAACTTGTTATATTAAATGATACTCCCTCCGTCTCGATATAAATTTCATATTTTTTGTTGTTTTTTTGTTTAAGGAATAATAATAAAATAATAAAAATGAAGGGTAGTTGTGGGTAATGGGAGAGAGGAAAAAGGTATCTGAAGTAATGAATGAAGTAGTGAGTGACATTCTTTATAATATTGTACGAAAAGTAAGAATAAAAAATTATGGATAGTAGAGTTATTTTTTCCATTTATAGAAATAAAAAACTTATTGTGGGACGGATGAAAAGGAAAATAGAGAAATTTATAGTGGAATAAGGGAGTATAACTTATTTACAATAAACTATGTAATAAAAATAATTATACAATTCAATATAAATAAATTATATTTTTAAATATAATAAATTATATAATTTTAAAATACATTATAAATACACTAGCCATCTGAATACAAACCCGACTTAGACCATAAATCCCTCGTCCAAATAGGTCCCAATTTTTAATGTCAAATTGAAATTCTATCTCATCCCTGACACGAGTATTTTACACGGATTAGGCATGTTCCTCGAACCAATTTCACATACTTTCTCATTCACCTTTTCATCCAATCCAATTATATATATTTACCTCCAAATTTCATCACTTTCTTACCCAAAATGCATTCCAAATTTAAATCAAATCAAAAGTTTGCATTAGATGGTCATCTTATATAGAGCTCCGAACATCCCTAACTTAATTGAATATTTACTACACATATTTTTTTTTAAATATTTATTATTAATAAAAGAGATAAAATCGCTTTTTGGTGATATTAAATAGTAAAAATAGTGTCAGTTGTATAAATTAAATAAAATTAAATTTATTTTAATATTGAAAAAGTAATGACATTGAGTGTAATATTATAGTGTTTGAATGAAAAAAAACATCCAAAACACATTATTTAATTATTTTTTAATCCAAATAAAATATTACTAGATGTCAATTAAAAGACAAAGTATAGTGTGAACAAGTTTTACGGTGAAACTGGTTAATGAGTGTGACTTTTTACTGTAAAGGGTGTGACGTTTTACTATAAAGAGTATTACTCATAAAAGTGAAGGGTGTGATTAATATTATATCAAAGAGTGTCGTAGTGATAACTGAAGAGTGTGACTTATATTACTAAAGGGTGTGACTTATATTACTAAAGAGTATGTCTATAAAAAAAAACCAATTTCACGATAAATAAGTTTCACAGCATACCAACTCCAATTAAAATTGACCCGAAAAATTGTGATATCGGTCAATGCCAACCAAGAGAGCACCACTTATATGAATTAGTTGCACCATGCAACTAGTTCACATTAATATTGAATAATTAATATTTTTAATGAAAACAATAAATAATAATCAACTAATATTGGTTCAGTCTGAACAAAAAATATTATTAGCTGATAATAATTAATAATGTTCAATAATAACATTGTTAAATGATATTATGATACTACAACTAATAGATTAAGTCTTATATACATTTAGATACATCTTGCATTTATAATGTATTTTAAAATCATGTAATTTATTTGCACTGAACCGTCCAATTATTAATATGAAAAAATAGTCGCACGATTCAGTATAAATAAATTGTATCTTTTAACATAATAAGTTGTATGATTCTAAAATATATTATGAGTGCATATAAAACTGACTCCAACTAATATTGTACCTTGCAATTAGTGTATACAAAATTTTGTGTGTCCTCTTTATCTGTCAAAGGATAAATTTTATAAATTTGTTTCGCGTTATTCACGTACAATAAATCTTAGTGGTTCGTTGAATGTAAACAAACAGTTCAGATGTCAGGTAATTAACATAATTTACCATTTATAACATGCAATACATTTCAAGTCAATCTAAACAGCAGTTCAAGAATCTGATTAAGTAAATAAAATTCCATGATTAGGCTGTTTCTTATCTGTTTATTCTTCTCCCATTAATATCATACTATTATATTCCACACAACGAAACCGTCATGAAGTAGGCAGCCTTTCATCTGCACAAAGTACATGAATAATAATGAGCCCTTAATAATTTCTGAAAGGTACCACTGATCTGATCATATATCAAGTAGACAGAGAAAGAAACAGAGAGAAACAGAGATACGAGTTTTGATATCAATTGTTGCTTTCTTTTGTTTTGATTTTGTCATATATATGAATTCAAGAGTTTAATTCACAGATTTTAGATACTGAAAAATTAGTAGTAGGCATGGGGAAAACTGGAAAATGGATTCGAAATTTCTTGACTGGAAAGAAAGACAAAGAGCGCGAGGGCAAAATCGTAAATCACCACCAAAATCCGGATCATAACGACAATCATCATCACAATCACAACCGTCCAACAACTCCGATTTCGATTCCGCAGCCGACGACGCCCAAGGAGAAGCGGCGCTGGAGCTTCCGCCGCTCCTCCGCCGCATCCAGGGCGGAGCCCGTCGACAACGCGACGGATCTCCACGTCGAGAGCGACGCAAACAAACACGCATTGGTGGTGGCGATGGCCACCGCCGCCGCAGCCGAAGCTGCGGTCGCGGCGGCGAAGGCAGCTGCCTCCGCGATCCAGTTCCCGGCGGCGGCATCCGCATTTGAGGAGGCGGCGGCGGTCAGGATTCAGTCGTTTTTTCGGGCTTATTTGGTATGTATTTCAATTAGATGAAGAAAAATGAATTGATTAATTTAGGTTTGATTGATTGATTGACTTATTTGATTGAATGTATATTTAGGCGAGAAAGGCTTTGAATGCGTTGAAAGGATTGGTGAAATTGCAAGCATTGGTGAGGGGGCATTTGGTGAGAAAACAAGCAACTGCTACATTGAGATGTATGCAGGCATTGGTGAGTGTTCAGGCCCGGGCCCGAGCCCAAAGGCTCAGAATGTCTGACGAAACCAAATTAATTATGGATCAAAAGCAGTATAATCACAGAAAATCTACGCAGGAAAATGGGTTTAGGAGCCCCAGTCAAGTAAGTTTTTATTTTACTGTTTTTTTCTGCATCTGTAATTATCCAGGGCAAACACGTGTTTTGGAAATTTTATTTGATTTTTGATTAATTATAGATTGCAACACAAAATTAAAGATAAGGATCAGATCTAATTACAAGCTTGGCATTTTGGCACTGCCTTGTAAATAACTAGTCTCTTTTTTGTTGTCATTCCCTCTCAATTTCTTTGCTAACTTTCTTATAAATGTAGAAAAAAAATAAGAAATAGTGAGATTTGGGTTCTCCCAATATACCAAATGATAGATTTGGTGAAGTTAATAATGGAGTGTATAGAGATTTTTTTTTTTTTTTTTTTTTGGATAAGTGAACTTAATTTTTTTTTATCTCATCTAAAAGTTCGAACTTGTAAAATAAATTCATTTATATAATTCTCTAATATGAACCATGTTAGATGTAATGGTTCGTCTAATATAATTCGGTTTAGACAATTTGGAAAATAAAATAATTTACCATTTTGATAAGTGGAGACAATGAAAGTCCGAAATGGAAATTATCGTTTCATTTTGTATTCTAAATTAATCATAACGAAGAATTGTGTATTAAATGACATTATCAATTAACACGTGATCAAAAAGTAACAAAAGACAACCATTTAGTGCAAATTTTCCAATCTCACATGATAAACATGCATGTAGGATTTCGGGCTCGAAGAGAACGTCAAGATCGTGGAGATGGATATCGGCGACTACAAGCCCGTGACAAGGGCCCGTAACAGCTACTCAAACCACACACGGCCCGAAAGAACCGAGCACCACCTCCCCTCCACCAAGCATGAAAGCCACCACCAAATCTCCCCATCCCCATCCGCAATAATGGACACGAGCCATTTCGAGGAATTCTCCTTCGGAACGACTCAAAGCAGCCAGCAATGCTACTCCGCCGTGTCCAAGCCCGACCCGGCCCGAATCCCATTTTCGTTCCCAAAATCCGAATACGCCGAGTCCCTCTGCAGTGAGTACCCATTCTACCCCAACTACATGGCCAACACCGAGTCATCACGGGCCAAGGCCCGATCCCAGAGCGCGCCCAAGCAACGGCCCGTTGAGACGTTCGAGAGGCAGCCAAGCAAGAGGAGGCCGTCCATTGAAGGCAGGAATGTGCCTAGAGCCGTCCGGATGCAACGATCGTCATCTCACGTTGGATCGACGGCTCAGAATTATCAGTATCCTTGGTCTGTTAAGCTTGATAAATCAGCTGTTTCACTCAAGGATAGTGAGTGTGGATCAACCAGCACTGTGCTTACTAATTACACCAATTACTGCACATCACTTGTGGGATTTGAAGTAAGTTAATCAAATTTTCAATTTTTTCAAACTTGGTCCGAGTAAAATTCATTTTTGATCCCACCGGACACGGGACCTCACAATATTGGTCTCAATACTCACCACTTTGGATCAAGAAGATTTTTTTCATTCAGTTTTGGTCCTTCTGATACGGAATCCATTAAGTTCAACTGTATTTTTGTTCTTAAACCTAGTGTTGTGGGACCAAAACTACAATTGACTTTAACGAAAAACGTAACCGTGGGACCAAAATTGCATGAAAAAATGGTTTTGAAACCAAATCGGTGGGTGTTGGGACCAAAACGTGAGGTGCCGTGTCCTGTGGGATCAAAAAAGATTTTTACTCACTTGGTCCCTTTTTCTTTTCTTTTTTTGGTCCTAGATTTTGATTATGTGTTTTGTTATTTGTTGTGATTTCAGGTACAAGGATCAAGGTACTAACTGATTTAACGACAGAATAATTGCAGAATTGAGATCAAAAGAGTTCCTTCTAAAAGCTCTAATTAATCTAGAGCTACTAAAAGTGCGTAATATATGTTAATTTATTTTATTATTTTACTTGATTTGATCTTGTTTTGGGTGAGTGATGTTTGTAGTTTTATATTGAGCGTTGTTAATGTTTTGTGATCATTTGACAAGTGCGATTTTAGTTGTGATTTTAAGGCAGAATCAAGTTTATGCCACAATGTAAACAGTTCACTTAGTTTGTTCATATATGTTAATTTGAAGAGATTTTATTGCACTTTTTTCATTCATAATCATGCGACACTTTTATATTCTGTAAAAAAAAAAAAAAAAAGTGTCCAAATAACATGGTATAAACAATTAAACATACGCTCACAAACGCTTAAAATATTAAATACATAATTTAAAGAGTAAAGAGATAACTGTTTTTTTAAATTTAAAAAGTACCAAGAAAGGAAGGTAAATAAAGCATGGGCCTTATGATGGGCCTGCTTCCTCGCTCCGATTTTTAATTTAATATCTTACATTCTTTGGTAATGGGCTTTATGATGATGTCACAACAAGAATATGTGGTAGCATATGTATTTTATAATTTTGATCTCAATGCCATAAAAGTTACTACTTGACAATCTAATTGAATTAATAAAAAAAAAAAAAGACAATCTAATTGAATTAGAAACCAATCGAGCCCAAAAATGGGTATTGAACACTACTGGGCCCATTATGGACCTGATTCGGAGTAGCAAGCTAGTAAATGGCCCAAGTTTGTCTGAATTTTTTTTTTGAAAATTAATCAAAGTTCCATAGGACAAATTAGTTTCTGAGATGGGAAAAGAAAACACGAGATTGAAACAATTGTGTGGTGCAAAATAAGACGAGATTATATCAATATATATATATATATATATATATATAATACTTACAATTTTTTAAAAATTCAAATATAGAAGTATGATAAGTGAATATAAAAGATTCTAAAAGTCACTTAAAATTCAAACTTAAATTTCTAAACATAATAGAAATGTCCATTAACATAAATAGTTCCAACTTTCATCAATAATTCATTCAAGCTCACACAACTAAAAGCTCTGAAACAGATTAACACCATGAAAATTACGTTTTCAAGAATGACCCACAATACCTTTATCTTCTACAAAACTTACCGCCCCCCCCACCCACCTCTCCATTACCCCAAAAGACAAAAACTCTCTCTAATGCCCAACAATAAAAACCCAAATCAAAAACCAAACCCAGTTCACCAAAAAGGGCGGTCTTCACCACCCGTCTTCCCCACCCAAAAAAATAGATTGCCCAAAAAAAAACAGATCACCAAAAGATTTTGCCATGTGCGGCCTCCCACCAGCTTTGTTTCAAAAGAGTTTGGTTTAGGTGTTTTGTTATTTTGTGTTTAGATCTATTTATTTTTGAAGCATTATGAGTTTTGTTGCCAAAATTTTGGCCCAATTTATCTCGATTTTTAAAAAGGAGGGCACAGGAAAGGTGAGTTTTTTTATTTTATTTTACAAATGACTAATGCCATAAATCTTTATTTCATCAAGACTGGTGATTTGAACATGGAGATGGAATGGTGGTTGCCATTTGAATTTTTTTCGGGTTATGGAGGATTTTGATTTTGGTAGATCGGATCTAAGCAAACGAGCCGCATAGGGTTTTTTTCGATTTCGAAAAAACGAAACTTTTAAATAAACCGGTCAAAACCATTGGGTTTAATGGTTGACCGGCTCCGTTTTGACCGGTTTTCAACCGTTTTTCGGTTTTAAGGATAGCGGTCCAATAGCGGTTTTATATACCTCTATTGGACCGTTATATATTCACGATCCCAACGGGCCCGTCGGACCGTTTAGAAGAAATCACGAGATTGGAAACAACCGCCGGTCGGTGGTTGCAAAATACGAGATTAAACAATTGTGTGGTGCAAAATAAAGACGAGATTATATCAATTATGTGGTGCAAAATAAATACGTGATTAAATCAATTGTGGGTGCAAAATTCGAATATCTGTGAATATACTTGTCTAAGAATTTATGTCGAATCACAAAATAAAGTATATGCAGATAAGATTCTTCCATGCCTAATTCATGAATTGGAATCTCAAAAGTCAAAGCTAAAACAGTGAAATAGTGGCCCTGTTTATCACTTTGAGATGCAAAATAAAAATTGGTCTTCCCACATACATATAAATGGGAAGAATCATTTACATGGTCTGCCTCTATAAGTTATTATTATGTTTGTTACATCACACACACTCATATATAAAAGTATATTTATTAATTACTAATTATCGATTACAATTATTGAATCTGTGGTGCCCATTTCCCACTCCTTGTTATGGCCTTGTATATTCTGTTTACTAATTTACTATAGTACAACACTAGAAAGTTATACAAGATATGTGAATTCGAGATACAAGAGTAGGTCATGTACACAGTGTAATTAAAATGTATTTTTTAAATTTGTTATATATATTTTTTAAACGCTCAACTTATACCATATAAAATAAGTTAAATTTTTAGCGTACACAAATTAAACGCTCCAGAAAAATAAATTGCGCGTTGCAAATATATATTTGAGTTGCACAGTTACATGGTACATGCAAGACATCGCATCGATTCTATTCTTAATCATCTTTTCAAGATTTTGGTGGGAGAATAAGCATTAAACAAAATAGATCAATAATCCAGGAGGCTGAATATTGATCGGCCATTTTTAAAATAAACTAAAGAATTGGGGTAAAAATGAACTCCTATGCTCCATCTGCTTAGTGACGAAATCAAAGTATCAATTGATTGATAGGATAAAGAATAGATCTCATATCAAGTGTAAGATTATTTTATTTCATTCTCAAGAGTTAAAGAAATAGAAAAAATCGAATATATTTTATTAGTAATATCATGCATGTCCTTATTATTTCGTTTTAGGGGGAGACTTATTCGTAGGTATATTTATACTTTCGTGTGTAACTTTAACTATATATGCAATCCGTCAAACGTGGATAGTTCAAGTGGTTAGAGCTCCATCAGTTGAGACCCGAGGTCTTGGGTTCGAGACACGGAGAGGGAAAATTTATTCTCTCTTGTGGTGGTTTCCCTTGTGGTGGGATGATGTTCCCCCCTCTTGTGGTGGTTGCGATTCCAGTTGCAGTGCGGTTCCGAGTTGCAGTTTCGGGTGGTTCTTGTCTACAGTAAGACGAAACAATGTTGTCACGTGTCCGGTGATAGAATGATGTAATTGATATTTTTTGTTTTAAATAAATTATATATGCAATTCCTTTTGTACTTATTAATAATTTGCATAAAAAAATTGTCCCATTATCTGAGTAATTTTTTCTTCGTTTTACACCTATGCTTCATGGTATAAAGTGGAAGAGAGGGGAGATTAAACAAGTGTAATTAAGCTAAAACGTGGTTTATTAATTAATTGCTAGCATCAAATACGTATTACCACTTTTAAGGAAAAAAGTTATTCTGATTTAGTGGCCGGAGGAATAAAATCGATTCACTTTTTAAAAATAATAACATTCAAAATTTCCAACTTAGGAGAAACTAGCATAAATGTTGGGTTGTAAATATCATTTTGTTGATTTTTTTGTTACATGAAAATTCACTTTTCTAGGTCGTTGAAATTTTTTAAAGTGTCATATGAAAAGTGCACGTCCTTTTTCGGCGGGTTCCAGCGAAATTTTAAAATTTCCTATAAAAAAAGACTGAATTAACATATTTATGACTAAAATTAAAAAAGTAAAATATTACAAGACTAAAAATAGAATCCTACAAGCTCTCAAAAAAAAAAAAAAATCCTACAAAGTTACAGGACTAAAAATGATATTTTCTCTATAAATTTGTATGGATTTGTTATAACACAAATTATCACACGTTAGCAGGGCCCACAAAGACCTGAATCGACCCGACCCAGCAGGAAGTCAAGAGTCAAACATGAGATGATTTGTCATGTTCATTGTAACCCTCTCTGGAATGTTTCTCTCATTCCTCATATATACAAAAACTGGATTTTAGGGAATAACTCAAGGGTTCTTCCCGCAGTATTCTTGTTCGATTATTTACTTGTTTGTTGGTCAAATTCAACCAGCCACATCAAAATCCATAATTTTTTACCATCAACATGATCTAAAAATCATAATTCAACATATTGAACTTATGTCTTATAACACACGATATATTTATGTATCAAGTTATAATAAATACCAAATTATTCAATGGGGCAATAAAGTTATTTCTTTCCTTGCATGATGTTAAAGTTGAACAAGAAGCTATTAGTACTAATCCATTGTTGAAACTTTATAATTAGATAATCAAAACCAGCACTCAATCTTCATTTCGAGAAGGAAAATGTCAACTTATTTAACAATATTTCCCACATCAATCTACATTATTATAGTTCCTAATTATTGTCTAATTACAGATAATGCATGGTTGTGATGATCATTCAAAATTTGAAAAGAAAACCTCTTAGAGTGTGTCCATCAATGATTGTTTATCCTTAATTTACAGACTAATGTATGGAGACAATTTATTCAATATGCATCCTAAAATAGATCCAAAAAATGAAAAGACAAGTCCACACAATACTTAGCGAAAAAAGTTTTTTTTTTCCCTATAATTTATCACTTTTTGATTTTGGTCCTATTAACTTTTACATTTTAATTTTCGTGATGTAATTTGCACACTTTTAATTTTTTGCCTTTTTAACTTTTAAATTTTAATTTTCGTCCCGTTACTTACACATTTTTACCATTTTTTTTATTCATGTAATTTATAGGAATAAGAAAAAAATTAAAACTTAAAAATTAATAGGACAAAAAATTCGATAGTGTGTAAATTATAGGACAAAAATCAAAATTTAATAGTTCACATGACCAAAATCAAAAAACGGCAAAATTATAGGACAAAAAAAATTATTTTTGCTCAAAAAATTTAATTTATTTCTCAAGATTTCTATGAATCAATTCTGTATAAAATACAAAATCTAAGTTAATGAATATAGATAAATAAAAAATATTTAAAATTAGCATTTTATGGCTGCTGGGATTCAAGCCCAGGTCTCCACGGCCACAATGTGGAATTCTTACCACTAAACTACAGACACTTTATATGTTTATAAAATAAAAATACTTTTATTGTATCAATTGTTTTCTTCTTTTGAAGAAGAAATTATTTTTAAATGTCGTTTTAGGCTTTTAGCCCATATTTCCTCTATTATTTTTAAATATTTAAATAAAATTGTAAGTCAGATAATATTTCCTCCAATTCTTTTTAAATATAATTTTAGCACATATTTGTACAAAAAATATCGTTCGGATATTTTCTTCTCTATTATCTCAGATGCTCGTAACATAATTATTTAAATTTTCATTTTTTTTTATAAATATATTGTGTAAATAATTTTTCAATCAATAGTTAAGAATATTAAATTATTATTAATTAAGATTAATTTTAATATAAAAAATATTCTTAATTTGTGTAAAAATTTAGAATGACATTTAAAAAAACATGGTGGAGTACATTTTAATCAATCAGAGAATTCATGTTCAACCCAAAATTCACAAGTTGGAAGAAGAGAAGAAAATGTGAAACGATGAACAACATTATTAATTAAAAACTTTCGAGATATGCCATATGTTTCATCATTAAACTTCAAATCTAATACTCCTGTCAAAGGTTATTTAAATTTTTATGTTTTTCTTGCATTCTTTCTATTAAACCTTTACACAAGACGACGAATACATTAATATTCATTGGAATTTTATTAAAATTAAGTGTGTTAAGTTTCTTCGAGAAAATATAAATAGTTTTGTTAAATATGAACATTTTGGTCAACCAAAAATAATTTTTTGCATAGCAGATTTATAATTTGGGACACATAGAAGTGAAAAGAAAGTATATCTTAACTATAGAGAAATGGTAATTTTAGCTCACATATGTGATGAGATTGAATCACAAATAATCTCATAATTTTGGTGTCAAATAGATTTAGTCTTATAAATTTTTTTGTTATCGATTTAGTTCTAATAACTTTGATAATGTTCAATTTTAATTCCAAATTGATCGGAATACCGTCGTTTTGTCGTTTTAATTTGGGACTTTTCGACGGATGTTGACTGGACTGCCACGTGTATTTTTAAATGTGTTTGACTAATTATTGTCATCAATTCTGTTTTAATTTTAATTTTTTTTTAAAAAATATATTAATTATATGCTTAAAATTTCAGTTGTTAAAAAAAATACACGTGGCAGTCCAATCACAATATCCGACTGGAAGCCTCAAATTGAAACGGCAAAATGACGTTGTTTCGACATATTTTGGATTAAAATTGAAGCACTGTCAAAATTATTGGAACTAAATTGAGGATAAAAATATTTATAAAATTAAATCTATTGAGTCTAAAAGTTATGGGATTCAAAGCAGAGATCGAATGCATAAAGATTTGATTTCAATTATTACATATCGACTCGTTAATGGATTACAGACTGCGACTTTGTAACCTCCAAATGATCAAACCTAAAAAAGTCATACACATATATAATGAATTATCAAGAAAATAGATTCATGCATTTCAATTATTATTTGAGAATATCCCACACTGTCAGGTGCGACATAAAGTTTGGTGCTCTTTTTATGGGTAAAAAGACAATGTCACCATGTCGTGTTTAAAGCTATAATTTCATCAAATAATTCAAATATAATATTAGACGTAAATAGAAATGATACTCCTAGAAACACAATAATAATGTCAAAATTAATCCATGTGTTTTTTTCCCAAGTTCCTACTTCGTTCCACTTAACACGTGCTTTGCTTCAATTAGAGGCGATTCTAATCTATATCTATATATATATAATAGCATATATCGTTATACATTTAGAAACTACTGAATTTTCCAATTAAAATTATTGTCAATTTTCCCGCTAAAAATCAAAACGATATCTCTAATAATTATTAATCATCTCTTATAATTAATTGTATTGTATATTATCAAGTAATAATAAATAAGGGTATAACAATTTTAAATATCCTAAATTTGGCAATTCGGACTGCCAACCTGACCTAGCCCATCAGACCAAACGATGTTTTTTGGCATTGGTCGGACCGACCCACATTCTCATTGGGCCTACAAAAGGTAGCCCAACCCATGACATTAAATTTTTATTTTTTTAGTAAAAATGAATTTTAGCAAAAATTTAAAATCAAAATACTATTTACACCAGATTTAGGTCAATCCTACTCACACATTACTAAAAACTATTGTATAAAAGTGAACAACTCTATAAATTGATTTCTGCAGTGTTTTAGATGCTTAAGACAATGAGATTAACATTTAAAATGCCAAAAAGAATTAACAATGTATATAAAAAGATATTTTTTTTTTAAAATCGCGTCAATCGGGCTGCTATGACCCGAGCCCATTAGGCCAATCGGCCCAACATGTCGGGCCAAAGTGGCCCAACTTTTTTGGGTCTATATTTCTTAAGTTCAGCCCAAACCTTCGGCGGTCTTGGCTCGAATTGCCAACTCTATTTCTAACTAGGTAAAAAATTAATATATGTGAATTGATAAAATTAGACAAGCAATTGAAAACCAAGATAGTACTAGTTTATAATAATATTAATATTTGTTCAATATACAATTATATTTTTATCGCATGAATTGAAATTTATAATCTCACGCACTAATATTTTTAACAATCTTTTTCTATAAACTCAAAAAAAAAAAAAAAAAAAACTTGTTTGATTAAAACTGTTTCAAAAGTATCTTTACTTAAATGGAAACCCAAAATTACATTTAAAAAATAATAATCCTTTTCTTGTATGAGGAAAACATGTGTATTAATCTCACATTTTCGCAACATTTTGTCGCACATAGTCCAACCATGAACCATGTAAACATTTTATGTTTTTTTTTTAAACAACTTCTCATATTAATTATTTTGGATACCATTTGGATAATGACGCGTGAGAAAAAAAAAAACAAAACAAGCACATTCATTACTGTAATTGGATCCAGTTGTACGGATTTTACTACTGTGCAAGTAGTCTTGGCAGCGGGGCGGGTCGGGTCGGGGAGCAACTCCCCATCCCCGTCCCCAAAATTCGAGGAATATCCGCAAAGCATTTGGTGAAAAAACTGCCCCATTTCCCGCCCTGCCGGAGATTTCCATCCCCACGGGAATTCGGGGAATCCCCATTCTCCGGATTCCCAGCCTTTTTTTTTTAATATTATCGTATTAATATTGTCGTTTCGACATGGTGCATACTGCATCTATGTGAAGTAAAAAGTATCTGGCCAAATTTTGAGTTCACATTAAACAACAAAAATAAAAGTACACTATAAACTTTTTGGTGTTAGATATAATTTTTTTTTAGGTACATATTCTACTGTTATTCAATTTATATATTCTTCTACCAAGAATAAAGAAATTAATTATAATAGAATTTGTTTATACAGTAGTTGATATAAATTAATTGTAAATAACATAATAAAAGTACTGACTTGAGTATTATACAATAAATTCAACAAGATAATTTTTTTATTAATTTCTTATTTAATTCAACAAGATAATTTTTTTTATTAATTTATATGACAACAAGATATTATATTTATTAATTTATATATATATATATATATATATATATATTAATTAATTAATAAAAATTGGGGCCCCGCTGGGAATGGGGCGAGGAACACTATCCCCGCCACATCCCCGACTTCGGGGAGAAAATTTTTCCCATCCCTACCCCGTTCCCAACTTCGGGGAGAAATTTTTCCCCATCCCCGCCTCGCGGAGAATTTTCGCGGGGATTCCCCGCCCCATTCGAGGCGGATCCCCGCAGGAAACGGATTCCCCACCCCACTGTCAAGCCTATGTGCAAGTGGTGTATGTAAACTTAATGATCCTAATTTTTTTTTTTTTTTTGGGAATTATCTCAAATTAAATAGAATTATTTTTTATTGATTAGGATTTGTATGCAACAGATGTACCATGCACCCCATAGATTGTATTTTTTAAATATACAATTTGTTTACACATAAACGTGCAACTTGTTTCACGAACACATATTGTGTGTTTCAGTATAAATAAGTTGTATATTTAAAAAATACACTATGAAGTACACGGTGCACCTAAAGTATAATATATCCACTCTTTTTTTATTTATACTATTCCCTTGATCTCATGCTCAATTGAATATTTACTTTTTACACGGTATTTAATATAATAATTATTTATTAGTATATTTGAGGTGATAAAGTAATATTTTATTAAGAGCATTTTAGACAATTCAACTTTATTGATAAATTAGATTTTTTTTTAGCATCCACTATGGATAAATAATCAACTATCTCTCTTCCACATCATTTCCACACCAATTTCACGTCACTTACAAATATTCAATTGTTTTTTTTTTACGAATAATATTCAATTGTTTAAATACATTTTCATAATGATTCATCAACCGTTCATCAATCCATATACTTTTTTATGGGTCTCACCATCACATCTCTCCTACCCACTTTCTTCCAAAAGTACATTCTTTCTCTCATCCTTATATTCAGATGATGTCACTCTTTTTCCTATTTAAAAGTGACTTACAATAGTTTTAAACATCAACGTTCATTCATTCAATATTTAAACATATCTATGGTTGACTATTGTGGATGCTCTAAGAGTATATGTTATGTGGGACCCACAGTCAAATCAAGTATGAGTCAGATTAAGTACGATAACTTTTGTTATTTATGGAAAGAAATGTCTAATTAAATATGAGACGGATGGATGGAATAAAACAAAATTTATAAAATTTGAATTTTTGAAAAGTGATTATGAAGTCTCTTTTAATGAAAAAATAAACCATTAATTAAAATTTAAAAACCAAAACCAAACACATCTAGAACCTCCACCTCTTTTCCCATTATATATCTCCCTCTCTCCCCTCCCAAAAACACACACACTCCCCTTCTCTGCATGCTCACATGCACCACTTAACCACACCTCTCTGCATCACCCCCAACTCAAAATTCCAAATTCACCCCTCCAAATTCACACTATAACAAAACTCTGCCTCTCTAAATCCTCTGTTTCTTCTTCTTCTTCTCCGTTCCAAAATGGGAATCACAGACTTGGAAATGGCGCACCGTTTTGAAGTGCAAGTGCCCCCTGCAAAGCCCTTTCTGCAAACACTCAAATCTTCACTCAAAGAAACGTTCTTCCCAGATGACCCCTTCAAGCCACTAAAAAACCAGCCAGTTTCAAGAAAATTCTTGCTCTTGTTGCAGTACTTTGTGCCCATACTCGAGTGGGCCCCGCGCTACGCCTTCGATTCATTTAAAGCTGATTTCATCGCCGGAATCACCATCGCCAGCCTTGCGATTCCGCAGGGCATTAGCTATGCCGGTTTGGCTAGCTTGCCTCCTGTTATTGGCCTCTGTAAGTTCTCATTTTATTCAAAATGGCGTGCAGACTTGCCATAAATTGCACTTTTAGTCCCATAAGTTTCTGTTGCAATTTGGTCCGTATTGGATGCCGTTACAAAAAAAGAAAAAAAAAATTATATGACCAGGAAAACTACGAATCAATTTTCTTCAAAAGTTGGTAGACTCGGCTTTTATTACGAGACCAAAATTGCTAAAAAGAAAAAAAAAACAGATTTATGTGACTAAGGACCCGTTTTCAAAATCTATAGAAAACTCCGAATCACTTTTTTTTTTTTAAAGCCGGTAAATTCAGCTTTTAAAAAGAATGGGTGATTATGTGTTTGCTGTCTCATCTGCAAACACCACCTAAAAGTGCAATTGTGGGAACTTTCCTTTGTATTTGATGGAAATTTGGGTAGCAAATCATAGGGGACTAAAAATAGGCATTTTGGGACCACTTTTACAGATTCGAGCTTCGTTCCACCGTTGATATATGCGATGTTGGGAAGCTCGAAAGATTTAGCCGTGGGGACGGTTGCCGTGCCGTCGCTTTTGATATCTTCAATGCTGGGAAAGGAGGTGAACCCTCATCAGAACCCTAAGTTGTATATGGAGTTGGTGTTCGTAGCAACTTTCTTTGCTGGGATTTTCCAAGCTTCTTTAGGCTTGTTAAGGTGATCACTATTCACTATCACTATGTATTGCTCTTTTAATTTTGATTCTTTTGGGCAAAAATTGAAAAAAGTAAAAACATGTGGGACCAAAATTTTAGTCCGGTATATTTTTACTTTCTTCGATTGTTGGTCCTTTTAGACCAAAATTAATACGAAATTTAGACAAACGTAAAAAATAAACAGGATTAAAATTGAACTCCGCCAAAATTATGGGACGATTCTTGATATTAACTCAATCTTTTATTGCAACGCCATAAGCAAACCATCTCGTGTGTATTTTTTTTAATTATTATTTCATTAAATTAAGCGTATCAGTTATTTTACTATAAAGTGATGGTTACAAATTACGTGCACGGTAATACTGTTTTTCACGAGACCAACTCTTGTTTTACATTTGAAAAATGGAAAATGATGTTAAATAATCATTTAGGTAGAGATTTATGATGATTAAATGTAATATTTGTAGGCTTGGATTTATTGTGGACTTTCTGTCTCATGCTACAATAGTGGGGTTCATGGGTGGGGCAGCAACAGTTGTTTGTTTGCAGCAATTGAAGGGAATTCTTGGCCTACTTCACTTCACACATGAAGCAGACCTTGTTTCTGTCGTCAAATCGGTGTTCAGTCAAGTACATATGGTAAGTAATAAGAGTATTACTGATAGTTACACTTAAGGATTGCAATTTATTAATAAATACAAAATAATTATATATATATTTACACTTTCTTGTGCAACTTTAATTGTATGTAATCAATTTTATATTTAGTAATGTTGTACCTATTGCTAATTTTCCCTATTGTTTGTATAGTATGATGTCGTGTATTTCACATGGAATGAATAATTATACGTGTGTGTTTTTTAAATATGAAATAATGAATGATTTATTTGTGATCGTACACGTGTTAATGTGATGGTATGATATTGTGTGACGCAGTGGCGATGGGAAAGCGGATTGCTGGGGTGTTGTTTTCTCTTCTTTCTCTTCCTCACTAGATACTTTGTAAGTAACGCCTACATTATGTTCTATAAATAGGATATATGTTATGATATTATATTAATTCCACAGAAGATTTTCTACACCTTATTTCCTTTTGACATAATTAAAAGCTTATTCTAGAAGAATTTAAAAAAATGTTTTCTTTTTAATTCAGTAAATTATTTCAATTCTAGTCCTGCCAACTTTTGCAAAATAAAAATAGTCCATTAAAGTTTCAATTTTTTTTAACATTTTGGTATCATGGTATGATAAACAGAACTGCGAGGTGCATAAAACATTTGATTGATGCTAATATGATAGTTCGATTTCTACATGTAGCAAATTCTTATTGGTCAATGGGATGTTTTCATCTCTACTAGACTACATTATTGATTAAAAATTATTGGACTATTTTTAATTTGTGAAAATCGACGAGACTGAAAACGGAATAAGGATAACTTACATGTGCCCAAAGGCCAAAATATCTATTTTTTCCAAAAAAAAAAGAAAAAAGAAAACAAATAAATAATTGTTCTTTGACCAAATCTTGATATCTTCACTGGGTCTTTCAAGACTCATTTCATAGTCGTTTCAAAAACATCGCAACTTGTTTACACTAAACCGTGCAACTATTAATATAAAAAAATAATTGCAAGGTTCAGTGTAAACAAGTTGCATCCTTCAATATAACAAGTTGCATGATTCTGAAATACAGTATGAGTGCACGGTGCACCTGGATGCAAATGAAATTCACTCTTGTTCTTCATAAATAATAAAAGCACTTTAACATATATATTTATTTATGTTTGTCCTCTATTGATTCTCCAAACTTGTGATGAAACAGAGCAAGAAAAAGCCAGCATTTTTCTGGATTAGTGCTTTGGCACCTCTCACATCTGTCATTTTGGGAAGTATTCTGGTTTATCTCACACACGCAGAGAAACACGGTGTAGAAATTGTAAGCTTAAAAATCATTTATTTTTTCTTGCACAAACTCACATATTTTAGCACATACAGAAACTCATTGACATATGAACAAAAGGAGATTCATAACACACAGAAACTAGCTAAGTGGTGTATTTGATGTCCCAGATTGGACACTTGAAGAAAGGACTGAACCCACAGTCAGTTTCCGAGTTGAAAACGTCGTTTGGATCGACGCATCTCCCCGTAGCGATAAAGACAGGCATCGTCACTGGCATCATCGCCCTTGCTGTAAGTAGCGAGATCTAGATAACGTTTAGCAACACCATTTCATGATCATATTGTTCCCAGAAATCGGTCACTCACCAACTGTAGCCGATCAAAAGACTAAAAATGACCAAATTTTGAATTTTAAAAAATTTAATGAGCAAGTGGAGTCTCCTGAAACAAGAAATGGACAAACTTACAGGACCCAAAAAGAAAAAAGACATTTTCCCAAACATTGATCAAATCAAACATATGTAAACATGTATGGAAACATGCAGGAAGGAATAGCTGTAGGAAGAAGCTTTGCCACATTCAAAAGCTACCACATAGATGGAAACAAAGAGGTGATTGCATTTGGAATGATGAATATTGCAGGCTCGTGCACCTCTTGCTACTTAACCACAGGTAATAACTTCTACAATAAAAATACTCTTTAATTTATAATCTAAGGCAAATTTCTAACTAAATTCTTTCTCCCAACAATTTTAGGTCCCTTTTCCAGAACAGCGGTTAATTTCAACGCAGGATGCAAGACTGCAGTTTCCAACATCGTGATGGCAACTACAGTGATGATCACCTTACTATTTCTCACACCGCTGTTCCACTACACGCCCCTCGTTGTGCTCTCAGCCATAATCATAGCCGCTATGATCAGCGTTATAGACTACGAAGCTGCTATCCACCTCTGGGGAATCGACAAGTTCGACTTCCTCATATGCATAAGCGCATACGTGGGAGTCGTGTTTGGTAGTGTGGAAACTGGACTAGTGATAGCGGTATGTCTGAACATAGTGGTTATAAACTCACCACATTCACACACTCAGGAGACCACACTAATACTATTCAATGAAAACACTAATAAGGTTCAGTAAAAACAACTAATACCTGTTAGTAAAACAACTAATACCATTAAGCTTGTGTGTGTATTAGGTGGTGATATCACTGCTACGTGTACTTCTGTTCGTAGCAAGGCCAAGAACTTCGATGATGGGTAGTATTTCTAATTCTACGACTTACAGAAGCATCGAACAATACCCGAAGGCAAATTCTGCTCCCGGGATTCTCATCCTTAATATCAATGCTCCAGTCTACTTCGCCAACGCAAACTACCTAAGAGAAAGGTACATGAGTATATAAACATTGCATATATTATAAAGTCCAAATCGAAAATACTCATTCGAGTGAATTATGTCATAGGATCTCTAGATGGATAGATGACGAGGAGGACAAGCTGAAGAATTCAGAAAAAAATAACCTGCAATACATCATATTAGATATGAGTGGTGAGTATTTCACTATTATAGGTTTTATATCCTTCATTCAGTTGTGAACAATCACTCATGAGTCATGAATATGATTACATAACAGCTGTTGGAAGTATCGATACAAGTGGAATTAGCATGCTTGAAGAAGTCAAGAAAACTACAGATAGAAGATGCATACAGGTACACAGTGTAAATATAAACAGCAGTTTAATATTATATTTGATATTCATATGCAAGGATTAACAGCTAATCGTACTTACGTGCAGCTTGTACTAGCTAATCCGGGAGGGGAGGTGATGAAGAAGTTAGATAAATCAAAGTGCATAGATATCATTGGGCATGAATGGATTTACCTAACAGTTGGAGAAGCAGTAAACGCCTGTAACTTCATGCTTCAGACATGCAAGCCAAAAACTAAGGCAGATGAAAGTGAGGCAGCAGAGTTCAAGTTTGATATTAAGGAAAATAGCTAAATATCTACAGATGAAGTTCCAAATGTTTTCTAAAATTTGGCAACTTCTGGATCTTGTTTTCGATCTCTAAGTCATCAGTTAGCAAGTTAAAGATCGAAAAATAGTGTGATTGCCGAGTAGGGGAAGTGTGGAAAGCAACATATCCCTAAATAGGCAATAGATCTATGTTCTACTTAAAGCATCTCAGATTGAATGTTTCTTAATTACAGTTGATTTGCAAAATTATTGTTCTATTACAATTATGAGCAACACTTGTGCAACCAGTGCACAAACAAACTAATACTTTTAAAGGAAAACAAGCAATATCATTTAAAAATGCACTTGAGTTGCATAGAAGAATTTGCCTACATTTATAGCTTATATTGAATGACGCATGTGTTTCAAAAAGCATACTAATATTAATACAAAAACGCGCAAGTTGCAACAGTGCCTCAACAAAATATATTTGGCAATATTACACCAGAAGGAGGTAATTTCAAGATTGATGAACCATAACAACAAATCATCGATTAATGTTCTCACGTTTCCATAAATCAAGCGATCATACAGCAGAAACAAGAAAAGTAAACTATGAGGCAAATCAAAAAGGGAATTTCAGCCTCTGCTACCAAACGGAACAAATTCAAATCATACAAGCAAAATACCACCAGAATGGAACCTGCTTTCGCTATGACTAAAACCCTCATGAAGTGTAGCCATTCCCAGTGGATCCAGAAATCCTAACAAGTCCAAGGATATGGATGCTTCAGGATACAGTTTTGCAAAATAGATACCGACAACAGAGTTACCACCATGTCACAAAATGTCTTTTCCACTTCCAAATATAAGCTCCACAAATCAGGCACTTGTGTCCTCTGACGAGTCTTCAGCAACATTAAATAAATAGGCTTGTGCATTATCTAATCTTGCTTGAATATGCGTGGGAGAATTTCATGCACGCTGATGTCTAATGCAACTGGATCCCTGGAAATATTAGATTAATAAGGATATTAGTTACCATGAAATAGCTCCACTTTCACAATGAAGTATATGGGTCAACTACCTAATGTTACACCAACATAAAGCTATGATGCTCTTCAATTTGGGATTTCGAAATTAAAATTTGGTTCTACTTTTAGATTTTAGAATCCGGTTTTTGAAAGCCCTTTACATCCACCCTAAAAATACATGTAAACCCTAAAAATACCATTTTTTTTTCTCCTTCACACTCTCCCCAATGACCCATTAATCAAACTATGATTTTTTTATTCCCACTCTTCGTTAATTGATCACTTTTCACACATTTTGTTCTCACTTTTACAACCTCCAAAAAAAACATGCTAATCATTATACAATCATAACAATTACAATAAAAAATATTTATTATAAGAATACAACATCACACACAATCTTAAACATCAATTTAACATAAATCCCAAACCAAACATACCGAAAGATTTTGAATTAACAAAGGACTCTTCTGTTGGTGTGATTCAGTGGTGTTGCAATTAATAGGTGCATAAGGGCATAATGAATGGACAGATAAATAGATTATTATATGATAAATTCACAGAAGCATAGATTCCAAAATAATCATTTTCTGGATGCCAGAATATGAACGTGTGTTCACATATTCGACTGTGTAAAGGGAAACTAACCTGCACAAGGTTTGGCCTTTCTCGCTAGAACTGGAGATAAACCATATTTTTAGAGCAGAGGTGATTCAAATTGGGAAAAAGAAACCATCATTCTGTCCAAGCTTCCATTTTCTTGATCCTTGGCCTTTCCAAACCTAAATTTACAGGGAGTATAACAGGAAGAAAATTTAATATTTCAAATGGGATAGATTACAAAAAACAACAAAAGATTTAGTTGTAGATTCAATTGGCAGAAAAAGAGCCAACTCATCAAATGCTTAATTAATATGCTAGTCTGTAGATTTCAAGCTCCTTTTGGAAGTTCAGATGTTTCATTCTTCACCTACATAATTTCTACTTGTTCAGCTCATCTCTCAGTTTATAACATAATCTGCTTTTGCATTATGAATAAAGGTGCAACAATTACCTGAGGATAGGATATTATACTTTTGGGTGCCACTAAGCAAGCAGCACGAGAAAAGGAATCTTCGGCATATTGCCTCAAGAATGAAAAACAGTTGCTGTGTGTGTGTGGTGATTCAAATGCCTGAAACAGAAGGAAAATTACAGTTATTCCATAATCAGTTAATGATAATATAAATATTAATCAGAAACAGAAACAAGAAAAGATTTCAGATGATCATGTCAAAAAGAAGATAAATATAGCTGCAAAACTGTCATATTTGAAGGTTAAGCACCTTATCAATATTAACAACTGGAGCATATTTTTCAGTGTCTGTTTGTTCCTTGTGAAGCAGGAAATAAACTCTAGGATCCACCGTTGAAGTTTCATGCCATGATTTTACAGCCATTTCCATTGTTTCGACAACGAAAGCAAAAAGCTCCTTCCAACAGTCTTCAGCTCCATAGTTCCCTGACTGCAAAATGAGAGTGTAATATCTTGGTCAATATCACAAGAAAATGGAACCCTTGTGGAAAACCAGCCATCAATAAAGATCCAAGAAAATTTTGAGAAGTCAGAAGTCAAAGGACATAATGGCGGCATATCCTGTTTTTCCCTTCTCAGTGAATCATTCATGCAGAATCTGTAAGACTGTAAATCAACCTAAAGATGAACATAAATACTTCTATTAATTGAATAAAAAATCGTAGAATTTGAGAATGTCATCACGAATCACGATTCATAAAAAATATCTAGGACCTGATGGTTAGTACTAGATAACCCGACTAAAAGAAGGTTGGAAACAAATTCACGTAAACAGTACAAACATAACGAATGCAAAATATGACTTACTAGTTCAGTTTTCAAGGAATCCAAATGTTTTGACATATCAACATTTGATCTCATAGTTTCCACTTCTTGGGCTCGTTTCTTATCTTTTGCCAATTGTGTCAGCCTCTTGATTTTTTTAGACACCTCAGAACTTTGTGTGTTGTACTTCAAGGCAACCTGAAAAGCATCTAAGGCCTGCACAATAAACAAATGAAATTAGATAATACCCATCAAACTCAGTAAGAAAGTAGCTTAAGCAAAATAATAAATCACGTACATCTTCGTAGCGTTCCATTGCCTCTAATACACATCCCTTCCTGAAATAACCCTGCAGAAGCAACCAGTAGCATTTCAAATACAAAATGTTTGGCGATTGACAAAGATAAAGAAATAGAAAAGTTATATTTATCTCTAAGAAGTGTACCTTTTCCCAATCTGGTTTCAAACTGATAGTTTTGTCTGCATCAGCTAGAGCTTTGTTAAGTTTTATTAAATGCAGGAATGCAGCAGCACGATTGCTGGTATACAGCATTTTGAAAATTGTTAAGAAGGAGTTTGAATGTAAATACTAAATTACAAGGATGTTAATAAAAGCATGGCAACTACAGTGAATAGAGAGAAACAACAATGCAGGGTGGAATGGGAGGGGGGAGAGAGATTTAAGTTAAATTACATGACTTCTCAGGTCCTGCAAACATCTGAGATTCTGAGTCAATTTTCATCGATATTGTCAACTTATTATTGTGATGGAAATAGCACTTCCAAGTCCTTGTTAATCTTCCCAAATTTCATCTACTTATGTTGTTTCGAGGAGTGTGGCCTAACACAGATTTAGTCATCAGTTGGAAAATTCCATGACTACTTTGACGGTAGAAAGTTGAAAATTGAGAATGATGGTCCATATCATATATAGTTACAGATTATAATTGCATCTAAGATTGGGGGGAAACACTTGCTCCTCCTAGAGTAAGACATTGTGCTAAAGGTAAGTAGAAACCCATCAGCAATTTTTGTTTATTTTTGTGGGAAGCATTATCTTTGCTTCTTGTAAATGCCTTAAAGTGCATTCATTTTTAAGAGTGTTTACTATGTGCTTGTCATGTACCTACTGATATTGAAGAAAGGATTTAAGAAGAAGAAAGAAGATGGGCAATTGGATTTAATTTGTGGGCCTTTTTACTTGTATTAAAAGTTACTGGGCTTTAGTATTTTATGTTGCAGCCCACATTAGTTTTTTTTTAATTAACTTGTAGGGTATTTATACCCAGTAGCAGGAAGAAATAAGAACAAGCAAAATATTCACGTCTCTACCTCTACTTTCTTAGCTTTCTCTCTTTTCTTTATCTCTCTTAATCTCTCTCTCATCTTTCTATCCACAATTTCCCCCTTTTCTTTCTTCTGATACGTATAAATCTTCATCTCTTATATTACTAGAAATCACACAAAAAGTGAACGGATCACTACAATTGGCATCAGAGCCGACGATTCTCAGCTTGGCAACGTGAAGCATCAAGACGAAAAGTCTGAAATTATTCGATTACGACATTTGGAGGAGTTCCAATCGCAGAAGATTGAAGGTTTTGGGCCTAATCAGCGGCTCAAGGCGGAAGAAATTTCCCAGGAAAGTGATTTAGGGGATTTTCAGGAATCAACATTCACGAGATGCAAAATCAATTAATGGACATGAAAGGATCGGGTAATGGCTGCTACAATTTCAGAAATAGAAAAGGTATTCAAGCTATGAACCCCCTGCTAAAAACTGATTTTCCCCATTTTGATGGTACTCACTTTAGGCTTTGGATGCTCAGATGCAATGAATATTTTAAATGTATTCCTAATATAATGGATTCACAAAAAATTGCACTAGCATGTATGCACCTTGAGTGTAAAGCAGCACATTGGTATCAAAATTCTAGGTTAAAACAAGTAGATATTACATGGCAACAATTTTTGGAAGTGATGTCTGCTAGATTTGAGGAATGGAAGGAAGCAAAAATTAATGCAGAATTTGATAAATTAAGGCACATTGTTTCTTACTCAGATTATGTAGAAAGGTTTGAGGAGCTCAAACCTTGTTTGCTTATGTTAAATACTCTTTGGAGAATATTAGAAGAATACTTTATAGCCCGATTTCATCGATTGGGTTGGGTGAAAAACTACGTACTTTCATAAACAAGTTCACCCCAAATACCTTGAAGCAAACTATGGATTTAGGGGGAAGCTACTCTCTGTTTTTGAAATGGATGCTAAGAGTGAGAATGATTTAAGTTACAATTGTGATGAACAGTTTTTTTATGCGTGCAGAGGTGTAAGAATAGGGTTCTTACATGATTAAGAAATATGATAGGAGTTATTTTATTTTACGACAACTATGATTGGGGACGATTTATGGGAGAACTTGGTAGTGGAAGTGAACTCACCTTCAAACACGACTTTTCCTGGCATAGTTATTAAAAACGGGCGCCCGACCATCGCGCTATAGGCCCATAGCGTTGGGCGGTTGGGATTTTGGCGCTTTTGGCGCTTTTATGCAAAAGCGCGTGCGCCTTTGATTTTATCTAGGGTTTGAAAAAAAAAAATATTTTTTATTTGTCAAATAACATCGAATAATAAAAATACTATCTCTTAAGTCTTAATATTTAAGTGAATCACATCTAGGGTTTCAAGATTCACTTTTTATCAAGTATAATCGTCGTATCTCTTTGAGGGATATAGATGAAAGAATGAGTGGGTGGTTGGTCTAATGGAAGATGAAGATGAGTTGGTTCACCAAGATGAAAAATTTGACTTGGGGTATTCTTCTGAAGCCATGGTTAGGTTTACTAAGAAATTATCAAGGTCTTTATGTTGTTTTAGGATGTTGGCGGCGCCCTAATTATTGCCACCCATGAATTATTGGATTATGGTTACAAGGATGATTTCTTATTTTCTATGGTTATAGTAGCAAAAAGTTGGAACCTACTACCTACACTCGCTTTGAAATCAACAGGGGAATATTGAGTTGGAAGCATTTGGAAATTGTGGGAACAGTGACATATCCTACCACTTATCCTACTTATAAAGTTGTAGGACAACTTGTGAGACACAACTGGATATTGGGGGTTGAAAATAAGAAAAAAAATCAGAGACATGATCATATCTTCTCCAAAATCGCTTATGGATTCGAGATGGAACTTATACCATTTTTTCCTTCACGGGTCCGCTTATAACTATATCATCCAGTATTTGTAAACCAATTGAGCAATTGTTCCTAGCCGTGTTTAACTTCAATTTTACTACTATGACTTGGGAGGATAAAAATACAAGCATAAAAAATCTGAATTTGGAGCCTTGGGGACAAGGCTCATTCAAAGCGATAGATGTCGACCAAAGTTCTATTCTTTGAAATAAAATTGGAACTTAGGGGGCTCCGTGATAGAAAACGAATGGATTATTATTGATAATAGGCTTCTTGTAGTTTTTTTTCGGAGTTTTGGGGAGGCTCACCGGTATTACAAGTGTGGTTCTTTGCAATGCTCGAGAATCGTCGATACCCTTATCATTGGGAGTGCTTGGTGGGATGATTTGCTTAAGTGAGAGATCGGCGAGGATACATTGGCATGGTTCACACTTCCATTGGGTGTGGTGGCGAATTGTCAAATCTTAGCATTGTAATTTGGATGGTGATTGTGTAGCCAAATCACTACTGATCACTTTCACTAAGTTGGCATATTTCTTCCAGACTTACTTCTCTATCCACCACCTATATGCAAGTCAAATGGGCCACATTGGAGCATTGTACCATGTGTTTCTTGTCATATTTTTTCGCTGCAGGAGTTCCAAGTATGCTAGCTGCATTGGCCATTGATTACAATATCAATCTCTTTGGAAATTTGACGCATTACAACAGTGGTCAGGTTGATGTATACTATGGAGCTGGTTATTTAGATCCTTCAAATATGATCAAGTTTGAGTTCATCATTGTTGTCGTTTCTATAGTTACCGTGTTGTCTTTGCAGTATTTAACTAAGGCTAAGATTTCGGTCATTAAGGATGTTGAGAGGGTCACCAGGAAAGGGGCTCTAGAGAAGCGTTTTTTCTCTCATTGAACCCATCCATTTCCATTTGGTCATTTTCATTTCTAGCGAACATCATCTTAGATCCTTGGGGACAAGGATCTCAAAAAGCGAGGGTATATTGTCATGTACCTACCGATATTGAAGAAAGGATTTAAGAAGAAAAAGAAAGAAGATGGGCAATTGGATTTAATTTGTGGGCCTTTTTACTTGTATTAAAAGTTACTGGGCTTTAGTATTTTATGTTGCAGCCCACTAGTTACTTTAATTCACTTGTAGGGTATTTATACCCAGTAGCAAGAAGAAATAAGAACAAGCAAAATATTCACGTCTCTACCTCTACTTTCTTAGCTTACTCTCTTTCTTTTTCTTTATCTCTTAATCGCACTTTTCTTTTCTTTCTTGATACGTATAAATCTTCATCTCTTATATTAATAGAAAATCACACAAAAATATGAGTTCTTTGGAGTAGTGAGCGGATCACTACAGTGCTTTGAATTTTCTACTTCCTTCCCTAAGCACTTAACCCGAAATTAACTCGAACAAAACATCATACTACTCATTGAACTTCAAAAACACTTCTACCTTACAATGAAAACAAAAATACAATATGCCGGAAAGAACCCAGCTTAGTTCAGTTCATAAAAGAAAATTAACAGATTAGAAACAAACAATCTTGAACAGACATCAGAAGCAATTGCAACTCATTCACAACATTCTACAGGTAGAATATTTTGAACAAAGAAATTCCACACTTGAAGCAGCAGCTAATAGCTACACCAACCATACGAGGGAAAATCAAACAAAAACCCAATGTGAACAACTTCAGAAACAAAATGAACATCATTCATACCAAACACTCAACTTCAAAGAAACAAAAGCGATTAAACGAGGCCTCAATGGGTTGTATGTGAGCGCGTGTATATATTCGTGCATATGATACCTGTAAAGAGTTGGATTAGAGGGGTCTTGCTTGATAGCCTGAGTATATAGAGCTGCCGCTTTTTAGATAATTTCCTGCTTTGAAAAATTCATTCCCCTGATCTTTCAGTGAAATCTCCGCTGCCTTTCCCCCTGATTCTCCCATTCTCGTTTTTTTTTATCTCAGGTAACACTGTATTTTTTGCTGAATTGTTGATAATTTGATCTGGGGGTTTTATTAGGGTTTCTGAGAATTTTGCCTCCTTGATTGGTTATTTGGTTTGCTGGGCATTTCTTCTAGTTAAATCTAGCAAACATAAATCGCGACACCATAAGCATAAATCGTGTAATGTTTATACCAGAAATTGAATTAATAATTTTTTTAGGACATTAACTTATTAACTTATAAGGGTGGTAAACAAAAATTTGTGTGTACTCTATTTTTTTAATATTACTATATAAAAATTATTATTATTACATAAAAAAATATAAATATTAAAAAATATTATTTTATAATAGTAATAATTTTTTAAATAGTAATCATTTTTGTGTACAATAATAATAAGAGAAAATTATTACTAGGTGCAAGAATTCAACTACTCTTATCAATAGGTTCAAAAAATTTGAAACATTCTAATAGGTTCAAAATGTATGTAATAAGACATTAATGCCCTCAACATCACCTATTTATCTTCTCTCTAAAAAAAAACTCACGTCCATTACTCTCTCTCTTCCCAACCAAAATCTCTTCAGCCACCCATTACTCAATCTCTTCCCCAACCCAAATTTCGTCTGCAAATCGCTCCAAATCTCTGTAAACCCACATCCTCTCCCACCTTCTTCATCCCCTTCCCTACCACCTGAACGCTGCGGCCCCCACCACCGCCGCTACCACCTGAACGCCGTGGCCGCCACTGACTGGACCTGCACGCCGCCGCCATCGCATCCACCTGGTCATCAGAAAATGGGTCTGGAATTTGATGAAAGCCCGAAATATAACCCAGTTTCCGAGGCCCGTTCACCATTGAATCCCCAATTTTACTGGGGCAAATACTGCTGCTAATAAAGTCAGCAATTTTGTATTATTTTGGATTATTTCTTTTTTGTTTTTGACTTATCAGCTAAGTGAGTTGGAGGTGTTTGGTTATATGGTTTGGTGGGGGACCCTCTGATTGATAGGCAAGGAGATATGGTTCAGATCTAATTTTGGGGGGAAAATTGGTTTGTTTTTGTGTTTGGATTTGGATGTTTGTTGAAGAGGTTGGTAGTTGGAGGTGACGGAGAGTGGCGATGATGAAGATCGATCTGCTTGATATTTGGATTTTCTGGGTTTACTAGTTGAAGAAGATAAGATGGGTCTGGTTTCTGGGTTTTTCTTTTTCAGATTTTTATGCATAGGTTCATGGATTCGTGTATATGCGCACGTAAAAGATATGTCAATCTTTGAACTTAAAAAATGATATGTAATTTTTTATAATTCTTTTTCATTTTTTGGGATCACATATTCATGGATTTGTAGTTAAATGTATTAGATATGCGTATGTTTCGTGGATTCGATGCGATATGTGCACGTAAAAAAGATATGTCAATCTTTGGACTTAAAATATGATATGTAATTTTTGTAATTCTTTTCATTTTATGGGATAATATTCATGTATTTTGCATATGTGTATATCGAACAAAGACAAATATATGTAAATATTTGAATTTTAAATATATAAATTTTGGTATTTTGTTATTTTAGATATAATATTTTAAAATTTGTAAATAAAACTAAATGCACATATGTTCCTATTTTTGGATTCATCTATGTTGGGATTATCTTTGAAAAAGATGCTTTTTTACTTTCAGTATAATTCAAACCGAATTTTCGATTTATTCTTGAAATAAATTGTTTATCATCGATGCTTTAAATATAATTGAATGTTATATATATTTCTTTGATAACTTTCAATAATTAAATGCGTGTTCTGTTTGTAGTTAATTTAGTGATACCGGATCGCGGTAAGATTAAATTATCGGTCTCAGAATTAAAAAAGTCGTTATTCACGACTAGATGGTAATGAACAACCATCGAAAGGTTGAGTGTAAAGGCTTAGATTGGTTTGTCGGACCAAGAGATTACGTTTAGTCATGGTGATCTTGTTGAATAGGACTTCTGGGAGGATAAATTCTTGAGTGAACAAGGAAAAATTAGACCGATCAGTTCGTTGTTTCTTAACCTTCATTCCTTAAATAGGATCGCATTGAGACGCAGAATTATTCTTTGACTTATCGTAGAAATGGCGAATCGGAGTGAGATTCAATCTTTTTATCTTGGGTAATATTATTGGTCACGTGTGATTCTTTAAGATTTATCTGACGAAGAATGCGTGTAAAGACGCTTTTTAGCGGTTACCCTTGGGAGGTTCATAATTTTTATCATACCAAATCTTGCAAGTGGAATTAGTTTTCGATTATGAATAATAATGTTGGTAATTTCTCGATTAATGACAAAAGATATTAATTAGAAAGCTATTTGGTGGGCAATTAATTAATGGGCTAGATAATCTTAAACACGCGGAAATAGTGACGGGGGAGCCATATTGATTTGTAATATGGGTTAAGATGGATGGTCTGATATTAATTATGTAGTGGGATTAATTAATATTTATGGACTTGAATTATATTGTGGCTCAATATTAGATATTCAAGATCCATTTAGAAGGTTCAATCTTAATTCTCCTAAAAAGGCCCACTGAGAAAGCCCAACATATAGTCAATAAGCGAAAAAGGTGATTAAAATAAAATAAATATTGTTCTTTATATTTCCTCTAAAATTTTTCGAAAATTATGGATAAAAAGAGAAAAGATTTTCTTTGAATTTTGTTATGGAATGAAGATATGTATTCTTGGAATACAAGATTATCTCATTAAATTCAAGAAATCTCTCTTGGCAGTTATTCATAGTGATATTTCGAAATTTTTTGAAAATAGAAGGCAAGAAAGATTTTCTTGATTTTCTTGAAAAGATATTATGGAAGATATGTATTTAAAAATACAAGAATATCTCATAAATTCAAGAAGATCCAAATCTTGATTTTTGCATCATCAAATTTTTAGAAAATAATGTCCATAATAGAGGAGGTGGGATTTTTGTGGAATATTTTAATTATGGGAAAAAAGAATATAAGTGATATATTCAAGATTTCTTGGTGACAAAAAAAGTTTTTTCCCACATTGAAAAAATCACATAAATTTCCGACCACCTCCCTCCTATAAATAGGGGGATGATTAGTTCATTCCCAAGTACAATTCCATGTCTTTGGAAATATTAGCAAATCCATAAGTGGTGCAACAAAGTTTATTTTTTTCCTTTTGTTAATTGTTCACAGTATCCTTCCTTTGGATTAATCGACGCCAAGGGCTAAGGAATACTTGGGAAGTCCTTTTGGTTAGTCCGTCAGACCAAAGCCCGCCATCCCGAGGAAATGACGTTCACGTAAACGTAGATTCCACGTCGCGAGGTTTTCGTGGGCTTTTTATATCGCATGATATGTTGTTGCAATTATTATTTGAATTAATATAAGATTAATTCATGCTAGTAATAATTAATGAATTAAATTTGTATTTAAATATTCTAGAATAGATGCGTGCAACTTATTCCCCAACAAGCGTATCGAGCCATTTGTTTGACTCTGAATTTTTTAAATTGTAATTTAATTCGTGGACATTAAATTTGAAATTGGATAGTAGAATCATTAGATCTGTTTTGCAGTATCCAATTGTCATGGATTTTAATGTTTTATTTTGCATGCATATAAACCGTGGTTTTTAATTCGATTAGTTGGATTTGTTTTTGCCTCGTGAGAAAATCCATGCGAAGTAGACTAGGATTTGTTTGATTTGATCAATGTAATAGACTAGTATAGATCTGGTTTATTTATTTTTTTAAATAAATAAATTAATTCCGGAAATAAAAGAACGAAAAAGCGAAAAATTAAAGATGATCGAGCAAAGGTGTATGGCAATAGTATATGTACATAAATATGAAGCGACTGACAGCCTTCTGAATCGAAATACCTTAGCAATGATCTGTGTCAATCAGCCAAGCGGAAAATCATGTGAAGCGAAGAGTGAAAGCGGCGCTGCTGGCGATGTCAGCGAGAACAGCGAAGCGCGCGGCAGCAAGCCTTAAAATTTGTCGAGCAAGTAAGCGGCGAATCTGACGTCGTCATTTACAATTTCTTAGCGTGGTGATTGAGCAATATTTTTGAGACCAGCGAGTGGGAGAAATTGAGGCGTGTTTCTTCAAAAGATCAAGCCAAAAAATCAAACCATGACAATTGGATAATTTGTGCCCAATATGTTTATTTTTTGATTTTGCTTGATTTAATTTGTCTTATCTTATGCTTTATTTAATCTGTTTAAATGTGTTTGCATGAGGGTTGCCAAATGGAAAAATCTCAACTTTAAAAATTACTAAGTATGTTTAAATAATTAATTGACAATTTTATTAGGATAATAAAATTGAATTAATTTTCTGACCTCCATGATTTATTTATTTGTGAATTCTTTTGGAGAAATTCCCCGGAGGAACGGTCAAAAAGATAGGTTTCGTGAATGAATTCAAACGGATGATTGTGGGTTATTACTAGTGGCGGCGATGACCCTCCACCGAGGCTCGATCAAAGCGAAATAAGTAATCTGTATTTAATCATGGTTATTACTTAGGTATAAAATTGATATGCATATACTTCTAAAGTCCTGTCCGATTTTTATATTGGTGAGTGGGAGCCAACTATTGTCTCTGGATATTAAAGGTTTATGCTTGTTCTTGTTTGTAACTTTTTCGCTTGAATGTGTTTAAATAATGACCACCCGCGTGGCTTTATTTAAAAGCTGTTTTTTGAATGTTGGCTGATCGTGTTTTTTTTTTTTGAGATTTTAAATATGATGAATGTGATCGAACCTTGTGATATACTTGTCTTTATTGCATATAGTTGTTTATTTGATTCGGCGTATGTCGTTACCTTTTAATCTTTTGTTATTATACTTAAAGTCAATACAATATGTATGGAAACTATATTGATTGGAAAATTATAAATGTCTAGCGCATAAAACCTGAAGTGGATTTTGACACCAAAAATCGGATGAGCCGGTGACGAGTCAAAACATGCGGGACTCGTCGGATCACCTTGCGAGAGATGTAAATTTGAAAATGGTGGGAAAAACCCTTAAGGGATTCGTCTTCAAAATAGATGGCCCATCCGAACAAACTTGAGATTTCGAGAGTGTTGATTATGATCTGGAGACTCGGATGAATTTAATACTTCATTCTACCCGAGAAAGGTTTTTGAGCATTTTGGCCTCATTAGCTAATTTAATTTGTTGCAAACTTTTGGACTCGTGAAATGATGATAAGGCACCAAACTCAAGCTTTGAAGGCAAGTGGTCGTCTTCGTCTCTTCTAGGCCAAGGGTAAGGCAAGATAAAGAAAGAGGACAGGCCATAAGCAATAAAACTCAACCATTGCGAAAGGCGATGGTAAGATGAGGAATGCTTGTTGTGTCGGAAAATCCAAAGGAAGTGCTTAAAAAGGCTGCGGTGAGAGAGGACAATTGAGGTTTTTACTGTTCAACCCCAAAAGGGACGGAAAAAGCGAATTCTCACGACCAGTTGTTGAAACTTGTTTAGCGGCGTATCTTCCCGTTCGAGTGGGTGGTTGATCTGAGATCCACTAATCATGTTGGCTTCGCGGGTTCTAAATGATCAGGCAACTTAGTGAGTGAGATCCTCATCCTATTGGGCAGCGTTCACGAAAGTGAAGTACAACGCAATACTACGTAAGTGGTATTATTGCAATCTTCACGATAGTAGCGATTATTATTGTAATGCTTCTTGTATAGCAGAACATTACCAATGCTACATGAGTGGCGATTAAAGCGGTGGGGAAGTGCATCTATCTTTTGAAGATAAAGTTTTTTTTGAGATTATCTTTATGTTCCGATTTTAGAAAAATTCACTTTAGGTTTCTAAAATTCGATTAAAGGACACTAAGTTTCTTCTAATAAGAATGACATCATTTTGAAATGATGAGTGTATACGATACGGGACATTGATGGAAAATCTCTATACAATTGCTTGTATGCACACCACTCACGAAATGTATCCTATAACACATCATCATTTGTTTAGAAAAAAAGCGTTCATCGGGCGTGAGCGAGACACTTTTGACATCTAAGATTGGGTCATATAAATCGAAAAGAGGATCCAAAGGTTGGTGAGAGGCGGTTCACTAGGGGTTTTCTCCAAGTTGAACCGATTCCAACCTGCGAATCATGTTTGGAGAGTAATATACCGAGAGGGCATTGGAGCCAAGGGGAATAGGGCAAAGAAGTGTTAGAGATGGTTCGCACACGGATGTATGTAGTCGATGTCAACCAAAGCAAAAAAGGAGGTTATGAGTAATTTTATTGATGATTACTCAAGGTACATTTTCATATGAAGCATGAATCTCGAGACCTTTGAAAATTCTAAGAATTTAAGGCTCAAGCGAGAGAATCATATGGAAAAAGCGTATCAAGTCTCTCTGATCGATGGAAGGCGAATACCCGATAATGAGTTTTGAACTACTTATTTGATGAAGGATTGTATCAGCTCTTGCCGCCGGAACCCCTCAACAAAAGCGGGGGTTTGCAAGAGGAAACAACAAAATTCTTTTGGAAATGGTTAGATCAATGATGAGTTATGCGAGATCTTCCCCAAGTCGTTACGGGGGTTATGCCTTGGAAAGCAATGACTTACATTACGACTTGGTGGTGCTATCCAAATCGGTTCCCCGAACCCCAAAGGAATTGTGGACCGGACTTGAAGTCTAGTATGAGACACATGAGAACTTTTGGGGTGTAAACCCTACGTGTTGGACAAAAGAAAACAAGAAGTAAAGTGGATCTCGATCAGAATTAAAAATTTTGTTTTGTAGGATACCAGGAGGAACAAAAATTGAATGTTCTATAGTTCGAAGATCAAAAGGTGGACATCACTTTTCCACTTTAGATTTTGGAAAAACTATAGAACCAAAAAACCAGTGAGATTACCTTAAATGAGCTTAGAGGGCAAACCTCGGTCTTGTCTCGTACTAGATGATATACCAAACGATCGTTTTCTGGCTGGAGCCTCGTTATAGTGGGAGGGTTGTTAGGCGGCAGAGATTCATGGGAATAGGAGAGTCCTCGGACTTGATTAGAATCGGACCCGTGGACATATAACGAGGCAATCCAAGATAAGGATGCAGATTATTGGCAAAAGCGGCAATGAAAAGCCAAAATGGGTTCTATGTTTCATAATAGAGTGTGGAGCTAGTGAACCACTTAATGGGGTCAAAACCATTTGGATGCTGAAGTGGGTATATAAGAGGAAAAAAGAGCCCGGACGGGAAGGTTGAAACCTTTAAAAGCAAAAGACTAATGGCGAAAAAAGTTATGCTTTCGAGAAAAAGAAATGGATCGATTATGAAAACTTTTTTCGCGTAGCCATGTCTTAAGTCCATCCGTATTCTCTTATCGATTCTTTGCGCGCCGACCTTGAAATTTGGCAAAATAGATGTCAAGGCAGTTTTCCATACGAAGTCTTGATAAAAGATCTATGTGCAACAACACCAAGGTTTCATTGAAACGGTCAAGAACACCTAGTTTGTAAAGCTCAAGAGGTCCATTTACGGACTCAAACAGCATCGAGCTTGGAACCAAAGTTTTGATCATGTAATAAAGTCTTATGGGTTTGATCAAAACAAGTTTGAAAGTTGTGTGTATAAAAAGCGTTTGAAAGCTGCATTGGTATTCTTAGTACTATCGTAGATGACATTGTGATCGCCGGGGAGCGATGTGAAGTGTGTGATCGGGCGTAAGGGCATGGTTTCAAAACAATTTGATATGAAAGACTTAGGGAAAGCGGGACATATCCTTGGGATCAAGATAACTCGAGATGTGAGAAAAGGATGATCGGGTTATCGCGAAGTTTCATACATAGACCTTTGTTTTTGAAAGCGATTGACATCGCGAGGATTCAGAAAAGGATTCGTACCTTCAGGACTTGGAATTCATCTATCGAAAATGTTCCTAAGGCGAAAGGAGATAGATGACAAGAAAGGTATTCCTTGTGCCGGTGTCGGAAACCTTATGTATGCATTCTTTGTGTACGAGACCAGGATATACGCTTTTGGTGTAGCATGGTAACAAAGATATCAAAGTAACACAAGGGAAAGAGCATTGGACTGACGATTAAAAACATTACGAAGTGTGCGAAAAAGAATTTCGGGGATAGAATGTTGATTTGCTCGGTCGAGATCTCAATCCCCGTAAAATTTCCACGGACTCGGATTTCAATCGAGATATAGATTCGAAATTATACGCCTCGATTAGTGTGTTTCCATTTGGGAAGTGTAGCCATCAAATGGGCGAGTGTAAGCAATGCATCATTTTGACTCAACCATGGAAAGTCGGGATAAGTAGCAACTTGTGAAGCGATGAAAAAAGAACCGATTAGACTCTAGATCTTCTTAGTGGACTTGGATGGTGTTAAATTTGTCTAGCAATATACGCTGGGGCGATTTGCAAATTCAAGAGAACCAAGAGTCCAACAGTCAAACAAACACATTAAAGGAAAGACATCTTATCGAGAAATGCGTTAAGAGATATAGATGTGTAAAAGATAGCGTCGAGGACGACCTAATGAGATCCATTCTGGCAAAGCGCCTCTGAATACATTCGAGAGACATGTGAGTGGAATGAGTGTCAAGGCAGATTGCCAATCTGCTTTGAGTATAAGTGGGAGAAATTATTAGGTTCGTGTAGGTGACATTAGATGTCACGGACTACATGAACATGTTGTAAGTATATCTTAAAAGCGATGGGGAGATTATTTGGGATTATCTTTGAAAAAGTATGCTTTTTTACTTTGTATAATCGAATGAGAACTTTCGACTTATTCTTGAAATAAATTGTTTATCGCGATGCTTTAAATATGATTGAATGTTATATATATTTCTTTGCATAAGCTGTTCAATAATTAGATCGTGTTACTTTTGTAGTTAATTTAGTGATACGGATCACGAAGATTAAATTAATGATCCTTGTAACTAAAAAAAGCGCCAATCACGACCTAGATGGTAATGAACAACCATCGCGAAAGGTTGGTGTAAGGCTCGAGATTGGTTTGTCTTGACCAAGAGATTACACTAGTCATGGTGATCTTTGAATAGGACTTCTGAGGAGGATAAATTCTTGAGGCTGAACAAGGAAGAATTAGACCTCAATGGTTCGTTGTTTCTTAACCGCCGTCCCTTAAATAGGATCCGTGAGATTGGTAACTATTGCTTTGACTTATCATGGGTAGCGAATCGGTGAGATTCAATACTTTTATCTTGGGCAATATTATTGGTCACGTGTGATTGCTAAGATTTAATAAGAAGAATGTGCAAATGCGCTTGCTTGATTTGCCCCTTGGGAGGTTCATAAGTTTTATCATACCAAATCTTGCAAGTGGAATTAGTTTCCGGTATGAATAATAATGTTGAACCGATTTCTCGACCAAGGACAAAAGATATTAATTAACGGAAAGCTATTTCGGTGGCTTGAATTAATTAATGGGCTAGATAATCTTAAACACGGAAATAGTGGCGGGGAGCCATATTATTTGTAATATGGGTTAAGATGGATGGTCAATATTAATTATGTAGTGTGATTAATTAATATTTATGGGCTTGAATTATATTGTGGCTCAATATTAGATATTCAAGATCCATTAGAAGGTCAATCTTAATTCTCCTAAAGCCCGAGTAGCCCAAATATAGTCCAATAAGCGAAAAAAGTGATTAAAATAAAATAAATTTTGTTCTTATATATTTTCTAAAATTTTTGAAAATTATGGATAAAAAAGAGAAAAAGATTTTCTTTGAATTTTGTTATGGAATGAAGATATGTATTCTTGGAATACAAGATTATCTCATTAAATTCAAGAAATCTCACTTGGTTATTCATAGTGATATTTGAAATTTTTTGAAAATAAAGCAAGAAAGATTTTCTTGAAAAGATATTATGGAAGATATGTATTTCTTGAAATACAAGAATATCTCATAAATTCAAGAAGATCCAAATCTTGGATTTTTGCATCATCAAATTTTAGAAAATAATGTCCATAATAGAGGAATTGGGATTTTTGTGGAATATTTTAATTATGGAAAAAAAGAATATAAGGGATATATTCAAGATTTCTTGGTGACCAAGAAAAGTCTTTTCCGCGTTGAAAAAAATCACATAAATTTCGACCACCCTTCCTCTATAAATAGGGGATGATTAGTTCATTCCAAGTACAATTCCATGTCTTTGGAAATATTAGCAAATCCACGTAAGTGGTGCAACAAAGTTTATTTTTCCTTTTGTTAATTGTTCGCGAAAGTATCCTTCCCGGATTGTCGAGCAAGGCTAAGGGAATACTTGGGAAGTCCTTTTGGTTAGTCAGTCCGACCAAAGTCCTTTGCCTATCCAGGAGAATGCGTTCCGTAAACCCCGTAGATTCGCGTCGTAGGTTTCGTGAACTTTTTATATCGTGATATCTTTTTGCAATTATTATTTGAATTAATATAGGATTAATTCATGCTAGTAATAATTAATGAATTAAGTTTGTATTTAAATATTCACCGAATAGATTTACAAGAAACTTATTCCCCAACAATCTACTCTTAAAGGGAAAAGACTATAGTAAAAATAGAAGATGTGATATAAAAAGGAGGCGGGTTGTTGTAAAGAGTGTGAGAAATAAGGGCACTTTTTGTCTTTCTAACATAATTTTGCACCTCTTAGTAATTAAAAAAAAAAAGTGTGCACCTACTAGTAATAAAATACTTGGGATTGCACCTAGTGGTAATCCACTCTCTTAATAATTTTTAAGCATACTTGATGATAGAGTTTATATATAAACAGATTCATGAGTGATCATACAATTTAACGTGCTTGCCTAATTTATCCAGAATTATATAATTTAGGACTAGTCCAAAATTATATTGTCAACATCTTAAAATAAAAAAAATAAAAAAGAAATAACTATTTTTTAACTGAATAGAAAATAATTAATAAATATATATATAATTAATCAAATTAAAATTAAAATTAAAACCAAAACCAAAACCATAAAATATTAATAAAAGTAATTATTGGGTTAATGCTTCAGTAGAAATTTAATTTGTGTTTAGGCTTTGATTTAAGCTGAAATGCTGAATGACTCTTTTTTTTTTTTTTTTTTTTTTTTGAATTGCTGAATCAGGACTCAGTTGATGAGGAATTGATAAGTTTAGTTGGGCCTTTGAGGTAATTCTTTTGGGCTATAGTCCATTTATTTATTATTTAGGGTTCGGTTATTAACACTCCCAACATTAATAAATACACCCATCAATCTTTAATTTCATTAATGAAAGTCCTATACTACCCTATTCATTTTTAAATTTAATCAGCTCAAACTCTAGCATTAATTTGTATGACCACCCGGTCAATTTGACTCTGTTGCCTCTGCTCTATACTAATTTGTATGACCACTAGTTTGTCGCCGTTCTGCCGCCTCCGCTCCATCGTCCATCTCCGCCGCCATCATATGTTTTTTTTCATTTTTACTCCTTTTTCCATCACGTTTTCCTTTTCACAAAATTGGATCGAAATAAAAAAAAACCAAAAATATCTTGGACAAAAAAATGAGAAAAAAAAAAAAAATTGATGAGAACTATGAACACCATTTCTATGATTTATAAACACCCATCAAACATTGATATTGAAATCCATGAATCATCAACCAAAGTATAAAAAAAAAAATTGCATAGCGGTGGTGTTGGAAAGGCGAGGAACAACGGTGGTGGTGGTGGTGGCGGTGATTGATCGGTGTTATGCGAAATTTTGCACAATGAGTATCGACATCCCGTTACCAACAATTTGAGGAAAAAATGAGGCGGGGAAGAAGAGAAATGGGAAAGAATGAGAAGGGGAAGGAGAAGGGTATATTTGTGAAAAAAATATATTTGGTGGGGGTATTTATTAATGTTGGGGGTGTTAATAACCGGACCTATTATTTAATATTACACTTTTCATTTCTCCTTTTTTTCCACTTTGAAATTTGATCCTGGGCTTTTTCGCTCTTTAAGGCCACTTTGGAATCTGAATATTTTTTTTTCGGTTATTTGCACTCTCTTTTTTTAACAACATTGAAAAACAATTTGGAAAAAAGAAAAATCAAATTACAAGATTATTCTACCCAAACAAAAAATCAGTTACTAGTACCACATCAACGAAAATAAAATATATCATCAACCATTGATTTTTTTTTTTCTTTTTGTACATTAATTGACCTTCAAGAAAGTTGAACACTTCTCACGAAGGCAAACATAAAATAATTCAGTCTTGAATATTAGGTAAACTCGAATAATTATTTCGTAAAAATATAAACCATACTATATAACAAGTTATGATAATAATATATAGTTACTTGAGGATGAACTGATTAGTTTCAGAAGAAATTTACTTATTCGCTTAAACGATCGAACCAACATTATAAATTTGAACATGGATCGTGATCATTTATTTTTTTATTTTTTTTGATAAGGAATCATGACCATTAATTAATTTACTTAATGTGGCAAAATTACTAATTATTACAATTTTTTTATACAAACGAGATTACATGTGTAGCCAAAATTTTGAGCGAAAGTCCAAATATACCTACATATATGCAATTGTTTTGTAGCTATGTTTCGATATTCATTCATATGTATCTGAGGGACGAGATCTTCTAGGGGGTCGATCAGGCGTCGTACCTGTACAAACCCCCTAATCTAATATATATATACGTATATAATATGTAAATTGTTGTGGTATATATAGCGAGGTAAAGGGCCCGACCTAGAAAAGAAAGAAAGAGGACCATACCAAACTTTGCACAAGTATAACACCTGCTTGAAAAGATGGAAATAAAGGCCCAAGCTGCAGTATCGACACTGGATGCACCTCATGGTCGCCCTGCTTGACTTCTAGAAAGACGGAGCATTAATTGAGATGGGACCCGTGGCGGGCGGCGACACGGGAAACCCTAAGAATGGTGTTTAAGAGATGTGTCGATGGGGCGATAATGATGAGTAGCTAGGAGTAGTTAGGCGGCTAAATCCACGCAAATCCGGATTTGCCTCAGGCGACGATCCAAGTAGGTCTTGAGCTCTTGATCCCTCAGGCGACCTCCCAACGACCTCCGACTGGGTCACATCAATTATGTAGCATTTAATGTTTTCTGAGCTATTTAGGCTACTTGTCCTTGTAATTCAGGAGAGTGAGTTCCACTCTCCCAAACCTTATAAATATGGGTCATTTATGACCGAAAAACGAGAGAAATTAACACCTTACCAAACCTCTTGCAAATTTATTGCTCAACACTTATCTTTCTCAAACATATATATCACGTAAATGCAATCCACTTTAAACATTAATCAATTTTGTGTTACTAAAGACCATTAAGCCACATCCCAAATCATAATTCTCATATTTTAGTACACAACAATTGGTCTTTAGAAAGGATGGTACTCTTTAAGAAATATCGAGCTAAATTCTTAGTGTTTTTCTCATTGGAGTATTCTCCGCGAATCTTGATACAAACTCATCTCGTACACCCAAATCTCTCAAAAAACCACTCAACCATGTCTCAAGCAACTCTCATCACCAAGAGAAGAGCCATTTCGGCTTCATGTATAAACTCCGTGGGGGGCTAAGCGTGCCGGCCCATAGCAACCTATAAAATTTGGGGACCATACGGGGTTGCTCAAAAGCTCAGCGGATCCATTGCAGGGAGAAATCGATGAAGCTATCGGCGGATTCGAAAGCGGGAAATCTGAGATCGGATGGCGACCCTCGCCACAACACGAGGAAGGCCCAAAGCCAGGGCAAGGTCGGAGGCGCGAGTGAGTCCACCGCGAAGGCTTACAAGGAAAGGCGTCTGAGGACCTATCCACGAAGGGCCGCAGCTGCGAGAGCCGCCCATGAGGGACTTCTCGCGCCCGCGAGGAAGTCGAAAGCGATTCTCGGGGCCGCGATGTACTCAATCTGTCGGTCGTCGAGCGAGGGCGAATCCGTCCCTGAAATGTTTGTTCCAGAAGGTTTCAATAGCGGCCACTCGGGGAGTGGCGGACTAATAACAACCTAGGCCCAGCGAGCGGCAAGACTGAGCTAATAAATCATTTTAAAGGATCCCGGTGGCCCAGCGGACCAGATAACGAAAAGTGTCGGTGAAAAGATCGGCTCGAACGAAGCCCTTTCACTCCGCGAGGTGGAAAGAACTCCTTCACCTTGCGAGGCGTTATCGAACCCCGTCACCTCGCCGGATAGGAAAGAAATTCTCCACTCACCGCTATCTCAGCGAGGTCGCCAAAACGTAACGAATCTCCGCAGATGACCTTTCATCCCGGAATATCAAGGATCTCCAAGAACAAGTTGGTGAACAAAGGGGGAGTGCCTATCACCACGAAGATACCCATTTAGCCGTTATCACCCACAATCATGCTCGCCTCTTATGCAGATCAAGATCAATGTCGGTTCCATCACACAATACAACGGCAAACACCGTCCAGATCAATCCGTGAGCAAGTACCACATCTACATGAACTCCATGGAATCGATGCCACTCAATGATGCCGCTTTTCCCATTTACTTTAGGCGACCAAACTACCGATGGTTCAACACCTTATCCCGGCGTCCATAGAATCTTTCCACGGATGGCTCAATTGTTCCTCACTCCTTCGCTTTGTTGACCCAAGAACAAGGGAACAGAAGCTTGGCGAACATCTATCGATTCGAGGAGAGTCGGGACCGAGCATATATTGATCGAATAGACCAACTCATTATGGAAGGCAAACCCATTTGGGTGTGAAGCCAAAATCTTGGGGGTAGTGCATGGAAACAAAAAGGGAACGAAACTCTGGAAAATGATGAACAAGGATTATGATCACCAATCGCCGAGATCATCGCCTCAAGATTGGCGAGACAATGACCAACAAAATTGAAGGTGAAGTCAAAAAGTCACGATCCAAAATCCAAAAAAACCTCAGGGAGACGGGACCACTTAACCATCGAGGGGAACTTTCTTGCCAATCGATAACCCTCGGAGGTAAAACTCCTGAGGCTAACCATAAATGCAACAACGGGGTTTTGGGGCATCGAGGCAGGGTAAAGATATCCCGCCATCTAAAGAGATGTACCAAGACCCTTCCACACTAACCCGAGAAATTTTACGTTACCACAACTCCATTGGACATGACACCAAACATTGTCGACACCGCAAGGGGCTCTGAGAAGTGCTATGAGGAAGGGAAGTTAGAGAACTTTGTCAAAAGCAAAATATGACAAAACCGGCGATAAGCGCCACTTCCGAGAAACCAACCGACCAAGGAAAGCAAGGACCGAAGATCCTGCGAGAGCGGAAGCGGGGCCATCACATGATCTGCCCTCTTGGGGGACCTTGGGGGTTTCCTCCCATCGACCTCCTGTCTCTTGGCGTCAAAAGGCCAAGATCACGGACTCTTGATAATGCCGTCTTGAGTTGCCTTGCGGTGACAACTTCCTTCGCCCCAAATCAGAAACAACTTCACTTTCAGGGAGGGACTAGGATGGGGTGGTGTTCCCGGCCCAGGACCACTTCGTGATCTCGGTCGAGAATAATGGGGGCTCTAGTTCATCGCATCATAATGTCGATAATGGGGCTTTTCTGTAATATCCTTTTCAAAAAAGACTCTGGACACCTTTCGGCGATTTCCACTCTTATGTCGAACCTTGCGGTTGGGATTCGAGGTTTGGAAACCAACTTGTGTTGAGGGGACTATGGAATGATCCTCTTGTCAGTAGAATCACATTGACTTTGAACATAAAAGTGAAGGCAACAAAACGGTGAACTTTGTAATCATCGATGCCTGGCGTCAAACTTGATGCTTTTTTCTTGTGACCTTTTTGAACATGAGTTAATTTGCCGCCTAGATCTACTTCTATTGTATTAAGTTTCCCGGATCGGCGGGAAGATTGGCACCATCAAAGGGTGACAGTTAACGCGAAAATGTTTAACTTACAACGTATGTGATTTAAATTCTGCTTTTTATTTTGGTAGAAAAATCAGGGTGAAATTTAAGTTATGCAGGCAAAACTCACCCGGAAAGAAAAAAAAATGATAAAATGGAGATAGGCGATTAATAAAAAGCGAATAAACACCTATGGAAATTAACGCCGCCAAAAAAAAATCCCATATGAGATTTACCAAATTTGGAACCTCTCGCCGGTTTGAGCCCGATGGAGGTCGACTCACTCGGCGAGAGTCAACCTTGATCAAGAATGGAAAGGAATTATCTTGAAGTAACCCTATTGAAGAGCTCGAAACAATCGGTCGACCCGGATCGGCCGGAACTAAACGTGACCATCGGGCGAATTCGATGTATTGCGAGATCGATTGATGGATTTCCTCAGCGGAGAATCTAGATGTATTTGCATGGTCGCATGAGGACGCCATGCGGCATCGACAGGGTTGCATCAAAAGCCCGAACATCGGACAAACAAAAGCCCGATTCATCCCGGAAAAGAAGGAAGTTCGGTCGAAGAAAAGAAATCTGTGACGGCGAGAAGTAAAAAAAACTACTAGATAACAAGTTGATCGGCAAAGCGGATCGGCGCGATGGGGGTGTGTCACGGTGCTAGTAAAAAACAAACAACTCTTGGCGGCTATGTATCGACTTCACAGGCCTCTATGAGGCTTGCTAGAAGGATTACTTTCAATGCCGCGCCGATCACCTCGTGAATATGCCATTTGGGCATGTGATGATGACATTTCATGGATCGTTCGGGTATCGCGGTCGCCATGGATAAAGATGACCCGACAACACACATCTTTTGATGGAAAAAAGCGTCTATTGTTGGAAGAATGTCGTTTGGTTTAAAGAAACGCCTGGCGACCTACCGGCGTTTGGTAAATCGGATGTTCAAGCGAGATTGGAAAAGACCATGGAAGTATCTTTTGTCGTGATCATGAGTTGGGCTATATAGTTGGACTTATGTTAATTATTATTTTTCATTAAGGACTAGCCCATTTAGTTGATATTTCTGTTGGGCCTTATTATCTTATGTTTAAGCCCATTTATGTTTGTATTATTGCACCTATGATTAAATAGGAAACTGCCAGAAGAAAATGAAATGACGAAAATTGATCATCTTCCTTCTCAATTCTCTCTCTCTCTCTCTAAACTATCTCTTCTTCTCTCAATCTCTCACTATCTTCTTATACTCAATTTACCTTGTTATTTTCGAAAAAAAATTATACATAAATATGGCTTATAATATTTGTAGTCTTTGGGATCGCTACAATTGGCATCGAGCCAACGATTCTCCTTTTCGGCCTCTATTTGGCGTCTGATTCGATTATAAATTAAACAAATTTTGAAAGTAAACAACCATTTGGATCAGTTGCCAAAATGCTAGAGAATATCTTTGCTACATAATCAACGGCGAAATGGAGTTGTAGATCCTTGAAAATTTAGAGGCGGTCGTGTTTGTGCGGGTGTTCATATTAATGGTCAATTGGGAAGCGAAGTTGGTTCAAATATTTGGAGTTGGTGAGCAGCGAGCGCGACGGTGGCGCCGCAAGCTATCACGAGGATTCGGATACTCAACGAGAGCATCAAGACCTATGAGATGGAATCATATGTCAGCGATAGATTGAGCTTCGTCGAGTTAGAAAAATCTTGCAAGAGATGGCTCGATTTACTCGGAGGATTTTATTCTTCGAAGGTATGCGGATCGTAAACCCTTTACTCAAGATTGAATTTCCTATGTTTGGTGGGTTTCATCCTAGAATTTGGATTGTGGAAAATAATAGTTGTGATAATGTGAAAAATTGTAGTAGTAATTACGATGAAATCATTCATTTATGCGATGTGGAAAGGAGTTTTTCAATTACATGAGTGTGAAGGAAATAGGGAATTGTAATGGCCCAGGCGTCTTGATGGCGATGGGTTTGATTAATTGGAGTGCTAATGGGGATATGAGGCTCATTTATTTCCGTGAATTTAGTATGATGGGAAGCTTGGTTGGTGGGTTAGGGGAAATGTCATTGTAATCAAAACCTAATGACCAAAATTCACATATGAAGGTTATGATGCGGGTGGAAGTTAGCTTTTTGTAGCTTTTGGTGAAAGCGGTTATAAATGGGTATTTTAACTATTGGCATCGAGGAGCAGACATGAGGAAGTGAGAAGGTTTTCTATGGGCAATTCTGGTCTTTGTTGGGGCTGAAAGAATTCAATGTGAAGATTGAAGTATTAATGAAATTACTGCGTCACCGTTTTCTCTGATGAACACTATGGGAGAATGGGATGCTTCTTCAAATGTGAAGCTAGTTGTGATTCATATGGGTGTGATGTTTGGTGGAATTGTTGGAAAACTTTTTATAAAGGGAAGCTCTAAAATTTAATTCTCTATACAATTCTTCTACTTGAACTTGATCGAATCACCTCAAAGCTGGCCTTTTCGATCCGAGCAACTTGAGACTTTTCAATAGATGACATAACTATCAATGGAAGCTAAAGCTCAATGTGTTTTTCATCGTTAGTGCTTTTCTTGAAAAATCTGAATCTTATAAGTTTCTGGATTTTTGGGAAAAGGGCATTGAAAAGCGAGCAAAATTATAAGGCCGGAAATTTGAAATTTGGTTATCAAATTATAGAAGATGCTCAAACATTTACGCAAGTGCATTATGAACTATCTTTAGAATTTCTTCAAAAAGCAACTAGTGTCTCTATCTCCCTTTCGTCAACCCGTGGTAGCTTTTTGTCCTCAACCTTGTTCTTTTTGGACATAAAATTATTGATTACATGTGAAAGTGGTTTGCTTATTATTTGGGATTTGGTTGAAGCACATGTAGATTTGTTCATGGCAATAAGGTCACAGGTTGAATTACAAAGTTGTTTTCTCTAAAGCGTGGGATTACCAACATTGTAGATGATCGCCCACTCCCTCCATGGTTTAGAAGAAAAAAGATTAGTGCTACGTATTTTGAAATCTCTTGATGTTGGCTTTTGAAGTGACTTTTATTCATGTTTATGGTGGGTGTGTTATTCATATTGGTTCTTCTATAATGAATATTGGCGGATTTTACATTGGAGATGAATCACGATTGTTTCTTAGTTAATCTGAAGAAGTGGGCGCATTTTAAGATGTGTGTTAGGGTATGGTGGAGAAGTACAACTTTGTTGAGTATTTTCATTGAAATTTTTTTGAAGCCTGCGCGATTCTTACAAAAGTATATTCATGCTTGCAAATGCATCGAGTTCGAAAGTACGACCGGGAGTTCTTGTCTTTATACTATTCAAAATCACAAGTAAATCCTACTCATTCTTTATCTTGACCTTACAATAGGTTCATGAGTAGACACTGCAAGTTTGACACATCGTGATTAAGGGGAATTTCAAGGATTTAGGAAATTATTTTCATTAATAATTATACCCTTTGTTGGATTTTGCCATCTTAATGGCTATGCCTTTGTGTTATTGGGATGGATTATGGTGTGTGGATGAAAAATAGTAGAAACACCTATAACAAGTGGGATGAGGTGGTTTATTTGCAAATATCGATTCAAGATTGCATTGAATGGGCTCCTCTCACGTTGAAAGATTATTTATCAAATAAAGTGAAAGCGGGTTGATTTACACCATACGGAGGATGCTACAATCCGTGGGCGGATGAATATCAAATTTTGGATGCAAGACTTACCGATTTAGATCCTTGGGGACAAGGATCTCAAAAAGCGAGGAGTATTGTCATGATCATGAGTTAGGCTATATAGTTGGACTTATGTTAATTATTATTTTCATTAAAGGGACTAGCCCATTTAGTTGATATTTCTGTTGGGCCTTATTATCTTATGTTTAAGCCCATTTACATTTTATTGTTATTTTTATGATTAAATAGGAAACTTGCGAGAAAATGGACAAGCGAGAAAAATTAAGTCATCTTCCCTACTCAATTCTCTCTCTCTAAACTATCTCTTGCTCTCGATCTCCCTTTATCTTCTTATAATCAATTTACCTTGTTATTTTCGGAAAAAATTATACATAAATATGGCTTATAATATTTGTAGTGATGGGATCTTCTACATATCATCGGCGACATTGTGGTGAAAAAAGTGAAAAGAAGGAAGATCATCTGGGCGCCTCGCGGAACCTTGACGTCTTAAGGAAATACAACATGAGTTTGAATCCCAAGAAATCACGGTTCGGAGTTGGTTAGGGAAAATTCTGGGCCATATCATCATCATCGAAATATCGAGGCTAACCTACAAAGATCAAAGCCATCATGGATATGAAACCACCATGACGTGAAAAAAAAGTCAAAGGTTGACCGGTTGTCTCGCTGACTCTCAGCGATTTGTATCGAGGATGGGGATAAATGCAAGTCTTTCTTGAAGCCATTAAAAAAAAAAAAGTTCTCGTGGACCCCACAATGCAAAGCTGCATTGCATTTAGCTTCGTTCTCGTGGACCCCCCTGCGAAAAGGTTTGCATTTATGAAGCTTCAAAGTGTATCTCTCGACCCCGGATCTTGGCAAAACCCATACGAGCGAGAAGTTGTTTCTATACCTGCGTGCCTCGGAGTCCGCCCAGTAGCAAATATTAGTCTTGAAGCGGAAAATCGGGATTCATTTACCTATATACTTCCGTCGACCAAACTTTGAATGATCTTTGACTCAAACTACTATTTCAGCTTCGCTATGCCTTGATTATGAGTGTCAGAAAGCGGCGGTATTTCTTCGATCACTAAATAGATGTCTAACATACCGCGGGCCGGGTTTTACCAGACGTCTGTAGGGAGGTTGTTGAAATAGTCCATCGAATTAGGCGATTCGGGATCATCTTGAGCTTAATCAATCGAACAACAATCTTTCTACGATTGTGGCTTTGATTTTCCGCCACCAACAATGGCGGAGTATGAGGCCTTGATAAATGGCACGGAAATGGCAATGGCCATTGGTGTGCGAAAGTTAAAGATTTCTGGCGATTCTCGGTTGGTCGTATGCCATATAGGAGAAGTCAACCGAAGGCAAGCGGATGGTGAAATACCAACAACTAAGCGAAAGCCTCGTCAAAAAGTTCAAGAAGTGCGAATAGAGTTGATACGCCGGCGAAAACACCTGGCGGATCTGTGCTCGGCAGCCATCATAAGCAGCACGATATGGACAACATGGCGGTTCTTAAACTTCCAACACTCGCCGGCGAGGCCGTGTCATCGCCGACATAAAGGAAATAACGGGCCGAATCAAGTGAGTCCATCAAACTACTCATAGGAAGTCTTTTCGGATCGCGACCGGAAAACAATTGGATGACCCGAAGTTAAAGACTACGCCGAAAAGGGATTATGCCGAAGATAAGGTCAGCGGCTTTCGATTACAACTAAAGCGTGAGGTACCAAGTAATCAACAAAAGCAACTTTACAAGCGAAGTTTCTCTTTACCACTTTTTTTGAAATCGTCACCGGGAAGAAGGCCAAGTGATCACGAAAAGAAATCTCGCGAGAGGAGATTTTTGGAAATCATACCCTTGGTCGATTAAACGTCCACCGAGAGACAATCCCGACAAGACTATTGTTGACTAACTTTGGGAAGAATCGATTGCATATCGAAGAAGTGCGACAATGCGGGTTTTAAGCCCCAATAATTCGCGAGGTTAAGACTCGCGTTGATCTGACCCATGGCCGGCGAGGTGGGGGATCGACCTTGGTCCTTTCCCAAAAGCCCCGGGAAGTTCAAAGTTTGCAGTGGTCGCAGTAGACTATTTCGCCCAAATGGGCGGGAAGCAGGGCCTTTGGCGACCATTACAGGAGAAAAAATCATTCAATTTATATGGAAAAACATCATTTGCCGTTTTGAAACACCACAAAGCAATCGTCACAGATAATGGGAAGCAGTTCGGTGGTTTGAGATCGATATTTTTTCGCGAAGTGGAAAATCGCAAAAGATTGTTCTCCACCCACTATCACTGTCCAATGGGCGGGTTGAAATTTGTGAACAAGATAATCAAACATACCTAAAAACTCAACTCATTGAGTCAAAGGGTTATGGGCTTTCAAACTTCGAGCATCTTATGGTCATATAGAACCCGTCCGGAATTCAATAAATGAAACACCTTTTGATCTGGCTTTCGGGAAGGAGGCAGTCATACCAGCCGAGGTCGTGGTCAGAAGCCATCGAACGTTGCAGACAATCACAGAGGACAATGATCAAGCCATATCTCTCGGCCTCGACCTCGCGAAGAAAAAAAGATTAAAGCAACTTAAAGCGCCAAATTACAAACAAAGTGGGGAAATATTACAACTCAAAAGCAAAATCCGAAGATTCAAAGGTTGGCGACCTCGTTTTAAAAAGGATCCTCGGTGTCCAAAAAGGGGTTTTTGGTCCACATGGGAGGGACCATGAAGATTTCAAAATGCTTGCGAATGGAACTTTACCCGGTTTCTCGAGAACTTGGAGGCATTCCCTTGATGTATCCATGGAATGCAACCCTACGAAAAAAGTTCTACCAATAACTAGTCAATTGTAAAATTCGGTCGGTTGTATATTTCTCTCTATGAGTTATGACTTATAAAACAAACACTCCATCTTTTTTTACATTTCTGAACTTGGGGAATGGTCCCGACCTCTCCACGCGGATTCGTTCAGGAAATAGATCATAAATGAAAAAAGTCTAAATCGACTAAGCCAGAACATATGAAGTCTAGTATGTGGCATGCCTAGTCTAAGTCGGCTAAGCCAAGAGCATATGAGGGCCTAGTATAAGCATACCTGCCTAAGTCTCACCGATGCATGCCCGGTCTAAAGTCGGTAAGCCAGAACATATGAGGGGCTAGTATATGCATACCTGCCTAAAGTCGACCTCGATGCCATACCTATCCTAAGTCTACAAAAGCCAGAATATGTTAAAGGCAATCATATACTTTTACCCTTTCTATATAGAGCCGGTAAGCGTACCCTATCTAAGCAAGCAATCAAGTCATTTATCAATTATGAGATCTTTAGTGCTTTTATTGTTCATTATCAGGGTTTTTCGAGAAGAAAAAATACTGCGGACTCACAGATGACAAAGTGTTGGAAAAAACAAAGCAAGCATTCAAATCGAGGAGGCGAGAAAGATAAAAATGAAAAAGGCTGCGATTTCATTTAATAAATGTCAGGGAGCAACAAAAAGTACATGCTTAGAATTATGACAAAGTACATCAGCCACAGGCAAACATTTACACCAAAAGGGCAACCAAAGCAACCTGATTAAAAAAACCCTAAGGGCCATCAGAAAGAGAAGAGGCAATTATCATCTTGCGCGTAAAACTTCATCAGGGATCAACTTGGCCGGAGGCAAGTCCCCCTCATTAAGGTTGATAAACCGACACAAATTGTTAAACCTCGGGGATCTCCATGTGAAATCCCAGCTCTCCCTGACCTCCTCCACCCATACTCGTCAGCCAGCCCGCCATCCTGGCTGTCCTCAAGGTCAGGCTTGGCTGACTCGTTCGGTCACAAGGGATATGTTGGGTGGGAGAAAGTTAGTCGGCTGGCTGGCGGGGTCATGATCAGGAAAGATCTTATACTCCTTGAGGGCCCAGGAGTTGTTGAGCATGCAGTTGACCCATTCCCTGCTTCCACCGCCATCACAGGCACCCATGAGGTCACGCCATGTGGGCCGGCCCAGAACAACATTGGCATATGAATGAATGTAGGCAATGTTAGAGGCATGATCCTCTCGGGGATGATGGTGGCGAGGGACTTGCCAGCTGGCCGGCCTCACGGAGTTCGAACCCGATTTTCCAGCTTTCGGAGATTTTATCGGACTCGCCTTCTCTTTGAGCCGGTGGGAATGTCGAGGTCTTCATCGTCGTGGATCTTTTTTCTCCGTGTCGTCCCTTTCGGGCCACCTCTTTCATCTTCTCTCGGCTACGACCTTGGCGGTAATGAAGCGGACTCTCCGTCTTTGTTTTGCCTCTCAAGTCCATCAGCGTCGCATAACCGATGGCTGCGCGCGAGTTTTTACCTTATCATATTGTTCACGGCTTTTCGAAAACCCCAAGCAGCACAAGTGGGCCACCCGAAGGTCATGTTACCGGAGAAGTGCTGGGTTTTGGCCTCACCGTGAAGAGATCACAGTCGGGACATGGTGGAATCATTGGCGTCGCGTCCGGTAGAGTGAACATCATTGCATGAGATTCGACCACAAATGATTCTTGAGTAGATTCACCAAAGAAAGACCAAATCATCCAACATGCTGCCAAAGATAACAGCATTACGAGGATGGTATCGGCGTGAATTCACGAAAAGCGAGTAAGCAAAGTGGGTTTCCGGAGTCACCTCTTGCGGTATTCGGGGTGTGTTCGCATTGGGATTCCAACCAGGAAAAGTCTCGTCCTCCATACTCGCGATCTTCGATTGGCTCGTCGGCTCAAAGATAGTGTTAGTTCCCCGGACCGAGAGGCGCTATCGCCCGCTCGGCGAGTTTGGGCCGCATCCATATAAACGGAAGGTCAGGCGTGTTGGGGTTATCATTGAAAGTATGCTTTTACTTTGTATAACCTATGTATTAAACCTTATTCTTGAAATAAATTGTTTATCACCGTTACTTTAAATATGATTGAATGTTATATATATTTATTGCAAGCCGTTAAGTATGCAGCGTTACATTTAGTTAGCGTGGTGATGCGAGATCCGAAGAATCGCGTTAACCAGTTCTTGTATACGAGTGCGTGTTTCACAACAGATAGATCAGAACAATCTATTGGTAGAAGTTGATGTGTAAAGGCTCAGTTGACTTGTCTTCACCAGAGATTACACTTTAGTGCATTCGATGCGGTAAAGCGGACCCTCTGAGAGAGGATAAACTTCATTCATGCTGAGCTTAAGGATGAAGAGTTAGACATCGATGGTTGTTGATTTCTTAATCTACTGTCCTTAATAAGGAGTGTGTGTGTGATTAGTAGTTATTGCTTTGACTTATAAGTGGGAAGAATCATTAGACCGATACCATATCTTGGGCAATAATATTAATTACGGCGATTTGCTAAAATTAATATAGAAAATCGTGTGCTTGCAAAAGTCTTTGCTTGATTGGTCCCCTTGGTGGAACCTTTATCATACCAAATCTTTGCAAGTGGAATTAATTTTCGGTATGGATAATAAAGTTGGGTTATTCTTTACTCCAATGATAAAGATATTAATTAATATAAAGTTTTTCGATGAATTAATTAATTAATGGACTAAATAATCTTAAACACGGGAAATACTAGCAAGGGCCATATTAAGTAATATGTGTTGGATTGGATAGTCTGATATTAATTATATAGTGGTATTAATTAATATTAATGAAATTGCGAATATATTGTGGCTCAATATTGGAATTGAGGGAAGTCCATTGGAAGGTCCATCTTAATTCTATAAAAGGCCCCTCAAGTAGCCCAAATTATAGTCAATAAATAAAGGTGCTTAAAAATAAAATAAATTATTGTTGCAATATTTATATGTAATTTTGAAATTAATTAAAAGAAAAAAGAGGAGAAGGATTTTCTTGGAAAGATTTTATGGAAGGAAGATAATGTATTCTTGGAATACAAGATTATCCCGTAAATTGAGAAAACTCCCCTTAAAACTTCTTTAATGAGAGATTTCGAAAAATTAGTATAGAAAAGAAAAAAAGATTTTATTGGAAAGATTTTATGGAAGATATGTATTCTTGGAATACAAGAATATCTCATAAATTCAAGATCAAATCTTGAAATTCTTTCTATTAATTTTTTTCAAAATTTTAGGCACATTAAGGGTGTGAGATTTTTGTGGAAAAATACACGTGGAAAAGAATATATTGGATATATTCAAAATTTCTTGGAATCGAAAAGATATTTTCTAGCCCTAATTGCTCCAAAATTTTTGAACCCCCTCTTATTATAAATAGGGATGAATTTTTCATTTCAACGGTGTTCCATGTGTTGGAAATATTAGAAATCATCGTGTGAAGTGCAACAATATTTTTATTTTTCCTTGTTTTTACTCATCGTTCATTGAAGGACCTTCCATGGGGTTATTGGACGAGACTTGAGAATACTTGAGAAGGACTTTTGGTGGGTATCGAGATACTTGATCTATGCCATCTCAGATCGTCTCTCCAACAGTGCGTTTCGTAAACTCACCAGAAATTCCATCTTTAGGATCTTTTCGTGAAATCTTATTTGCATGTTGTTGGTTAATTATTATTTGAATTCACTTAGGTAAATTCATGCTAGTAATAATTGTTAATTTAAATTTGTGTTTATGAGATCATCGGATATATATGGCATATGTTATCCCAACAAGCTGGTATCGAGTCCGGTTAAGACTCGATCTTTCCTTGTAATTTAAATTGTTGTTCATTAAAATTGAAATTGGATAGTAGAGCTGGTAGATCTGCTTTTGTGTGCATCCAATTGTCATGAGTATTTTAATGTCTTTATTTACATGCAAATAAATTGTTAGTTTTTATTCATCTGCTGGATTCGTTTTGCCTCGCGGAGAAAATCCACTAGCAGATTAGGATTTGTTTGTCGGACAATGTAATAGACTGTTCGATCTAGTTTATTTATTTTTCGTAAATAAATTGTAACGGATCGTGAATGAAGAAGGAGATGGAGAATTAAAATGGACGTCCATGTGCCTAACGAAACGTCGAGCTGGCTACGGAGAATCGCCAGCGATTTAAATGAAACTCTATAAACGTAAGGCATCGCTAGCGAGATCTTGGGCCGTCGTGGACGTCGAGCAAGGCGGCGAAAGATGCGGCGATGCGATGGCATCGCCACGGGACGCTGTGCATGGGATGCGTGGCGTGCATGGACCTTAAGCCGCAACAGGTGCGTATGCGAGTTAGGCGTGCGGTGCGGGATCGGAATCGGGCAGCGTCGAGGCGGCATCCTTCGGCGTCGTATGTACCTTAAGGCGATGGGGGCGGGATGGCCGATCGGACCGGGGTCGCGCCCTAGGTGCATCGACTTCGGTTTTTAATTAAGTGAGCTACTTCGTTTTCCGGATGTCATCTAACCGAAAAATGGAGGACATTTTAAAAATTTATTCTTGAGGATTTAGTGGGAGCTTTTAGAGGCGAAACGATGAAAAAAAAAGCAGACGATTTCTCAAGATCAAGATTTGGAATTTAAACCATGCGAGTTGGATATATATTGCCCAAACGTGATTTATTTTAGTCTTGATGCTTGTTTTAAATTAGTGCATTTTTATTTGTTAAATGTGTTTGCATGATTTAGAATTGTCTAAAAAGAAAATCTCTTTTGAAAATTACTAAGTATGTATTGTTGACAAATTTTTATTTAGGATAATAAAATTGCGTCACATTGACCTCCATGATATATTTATTTGTGAATTCTTTTGGAGAAATTTTCCTGCGAACTGACCAAAGATGGTTTTCATGAATAAATTTGAAAAGGATGATTGTGAATTATTATTTAGTGGCGATGACCCTCACATGAGGCTGGTTCAAAGTGTAATAGATTACGTATTTAATCATGGTTATTACTTGGGTATAAAATTGATATGCATATACTTCCCGAAGTCCTGTCAATTTTATATTGGTCAGTGGGAGCCGTATTAATTTTGAATTAAAGGTTTTGTATTCTTGTTCTGTTTTGTAACATGCTTGAATGTGTTTAAATAGGCAGTTCACCCCATGACCTATTTAAATTTTGTTTTGAGATGTCGGTGATGCATGTTCATATTGTTTTGAGATTTTGATATGAACAATGTGATCAAATTATGTGATAATTTTGTCTTTACAAATTGTTATTTATTCGATTAAACATGTGACAACTTTTAATCCCTTGTATTATATACTTAAAGACCATCAATTGGTGAAAACTATATTTGATTGAAGCGTAAACTTATGATTGTCCTTAGCACTGCAGTCAAAGGCACAAGTGGATCTTTGATACTCAAAAGGCATTTGAGCGGTGAGAATATGGGGCGAGAAATGGAAAATAGTGAATGGGAGCATTGACTAATATGGTAAAGTGTATCATCTTGACAAATATGTGGGATGTGTTGCGTCTTCATCAGATTTGAAGCTATTTTGCGGAAATCATGGAAAATCTTAAGAAGATGTTTCAACATCCAGAACCGTATAGCGATCAAGCATCGCGCATGAAGAGACCAAGATAAAAATGGATGGAGGCTTGCCCGTAGGAGTTGCGTTCTTAGGGTTATGGCTCATCTAAACAAGCGGGTTACTGGTGCGGTGCCAGTTTCAAAACCAATGTTGATTTCATTACTTCACTATACGCCGAAAAGTTTTGGATAAATTTCGGTTGAATATCGGATGACTAATGGAAGATCTAGATAGGCGACTGTTGCAAGCTTTGATCTTCGGCGAGCGTTGATTGAACCAAACTCAAGCTTTGGCGGCAAGTGGACCATCTTCTTCTTCAAAAATAAAGGGTAAGAAGAAGAAAGGGGCCAAAAGGTGAAAGTAGTCGAACGAAACTATTGCCCGAAGCGAAGCAAGATGAGGATCTTTGGGGGCGTCGAAGGATCAAAGGGGAGATGCTTCAAGCTGCGGTGAAAATGGACATTGGAGATACGCTTGTTTAAACCAAAAGCGGAATGGAAAAGAAAGTGAATCTCACATAGTTGTTGACTTGTTTGGCGGTATTATGCTACTCGTGGGTAATGGATATGGGATCAGCGATCATGTTTGTTTCACGTTACGAGGGGGTTCAAGTTGACCGAACAACGGTGATGATGAGTCCTCATCACCTTTGGCGATGCTACGAGTATGGCTAAAATAGTGGGAAGCGTGCTCTCTTTTAAAGACAAATTTTAGTTTTAGAGATGTTCTTTATGTTCCGTTTTTGTAAAAAAACTTATTTGATTACTAAACTTATTAATGATGGATATTGCATTGCGTTTTCTAAGCAAATTCTTATTTTGTAACGATGTGTTTATCAATCATGGAATATTGCTGAACAATCTCTATCTTATCATGCAATGCACACCACTATAAAAAATGCATCTTACCTGTCATTGTTTCATGCAATAAGAAAAGCGTTAGAAAACGTGAGCAGAGACACTTCTATGGCATCTAAGATTGGGTCATATTAATCTAAATAGGATCAAAGGTTGGTGAAAAGATGGTTCATTTGTCGGGACCTCTGAGTTAGAACCAACTTTCGACTGTGAATCATGTTTGGAGGGTAAGATGACCAAGAGGGCATTGGGTCAAGGGAATAGAAACCCATGAAGTGTTGCTAATGGTTTCTGCTTGGTGTGTGGTCGATGTCAACCAAAGCTAGAGGTGGATATGAGTATTTCGTGAAACTTTCATGCGATGATTGATGAAATTTCCTCATAAACACAAATGAAACCTTTGATAAATTCAAAGAGTTTAAAGCCAAAGTGGAGAATCATAGGGAAAATAGTATCAGTTTCTCTGATCGATCATGGGCCGAATACCTCAGCGATGAGTTTTTAAACTACTGTCGGGGCGAAGGGCATTGTTTCCGATTGCATTTGCCGGAACCCCTCAACAAAGCGGGGTTGCGAGAATGAAAAATAGAACACTCTTAGAAATGGTGGATCCATGATGAGTTATTCATATCTACCCAAGTCATTTTGGGTCATGCCTTGGAAAGCAGTTGACTTCGTTACGTTTGAATAAATTGTCATCCAAATCGGTTCCCAAAACCCCAAGAGTTATGGATGGGGTCTTAAGCCGATCCCGATACCCTGAGAATTTGGGGGTAATAGGCATCACGATGCTGAACAAAACAAGGCCGGTAAGTTGGATGCAATCGGAACTAAAGTTTGTTTATAGGATATCCGTGGGAGCGAAAGGGTGCATGTCTATGGTCCCGAAAGATCAAAGGTGGTAATAAGTACACACTTTAGATTTTGGAAGAAGACTTTATGAACAATCGAAGCCCAAAAGTGAGATTACACAGTGACGAAATAAGGGCAAGCTCCTATACCAATTTATGCAGTAGATATATGCAGTGTTGTACAGGCCACAATCGGAACCTCGTCGTAGTGGGAGGGTTGGAAACAACTGAGAGATTCATGGGGATAGAATCTTGTTTTGGTCCACAGGGATAGTGAATCGGGGCCCTGGTCCTCTGAGGAGGTGGATCCAAGATAAGGATTGAGAATCTGGCAAACGCATGATAAGGAAGCAAAGATGACTCGATGGATCACTTATCAGTGTAGGAGCTAGTTGAACCACCGATGGGGAGTAAAAAAATCACGGGGAAGTGGGTCTACAAGAGGAAAAGAGGACCCGGACGGGGAAGATGGGAAACCTTTAAGGCTAGGCTTGTGGCAAGGGATACACTCGGAAAGGGTACTCGATTATGAAAAACCTTTTTAAGCGTAGCCCATTACTTAGAATCGTCAAGTATTCTCTTGGCAATATAGTTAGCATCTAGATTTTGAGATGTGGAAATGGATGTCAAGACATCTTTCATTAACGAGAGTCTTGACGATGAAATCTATATCTCTTGACCCAAAAGGTTTCATAAAGAAAAAAGGCGAACACCTTGTTGGTAAATTTGAAGAATCCGTTTATGGACTTAAGCAACATCTGGGGCTTGGAACCAATGTATTGATCATGTAATCAAATCTTATGGGTTTGATCAAAATGATTTAGAGTTGTGTTTATAGAAAGTGTGGCGGAGCTGCCTTGGTATTCCTAGTACTATCGTGGCGATATTACGCTCATCGGAAATGATGTAAAGGTTTTGTCGGGAATACGTAAGTATTATAGCTATCAAAAGCAGTTTGATATGAAGGACTTAGGGAAGCGGGTCATATTCTAGGGATCAAGATCCTTTCGAGATCGAAAGAAAGAATGATCGACTTATCATAAGCTTCAACACATAGATACCGCTTTTGAATCGTTTCAACATGCAAGATTCCAAGAAGGGGTTTGTACCTTTTAGGCCGCGGAATCCATCTATCGAAAGACATGTGCCCTAAACACAAAAGAGATAAATGACATGAGAGGGATTCTTTCGTCGTGATGGGAACCCTCAGCGTATGCATATGCTATGTTATGCGAGGGTAGGATGTCACGCTCATTCAGAGGTATGGTAGCGAGATGTCGAGGGCAATCCAAAATCAACATTGACTAGCATTAAAGAACGTGCAAGTATGCGAAAAGAACTCGAGATAGAATGTTGGTTTATCCCGGTCGGACAATTTATTTCATGGGATACACGGACCTGGATTCCAATCAGACTTAGATTGTAAAATCTACCTCGGGTAGTGTGTTTTGTCGGGGAGGAGAGCGTAACATGGTTGCGTAAAATGCATCATCGTGATTCTACCATGGAAGTCGAATATGTAGCTTCTTGTGAAAGCGGCGAAAAAGAAGTGTGTAGCTCAGAACTTCCCTATGTGGACTTGGGCGTTGTTCCAAATTTGCCCGTGATACAATCCGCGGTCTTTTGTGATAATGCCGGGCAGTTGCAAATTCAGGGGTAAAAGCCCACAAGGCGACAAAACATTGAAAAGAAATACCATCTTATCTGAGAAATTGTTAAGAGAGGGAATATATAAATTGGCAAAGATGGCGTCCGGAGAGCGACTGTTGATTCGTTCCACAAAGGTCTGCCTCGGTTAACATTGAGAGGCGACATATGGAAGAATGGGTGTCAAAGCGTTGTCGTCTGCTTTGAGTATAAGTGGGAGAAATATTTATTAGGTTGATGTAGGTGACATTTAGATGTCACTTGGATAATATCAAGCGTGATGTGGTATACTTAAGCGGACTTTGAGTATAAGTGGGAGATTATTTGGGGTTATCATTGAAAGTATGCTTTTACTTTTATATAAACTATGTATTAAACACTTATTCTTGAAATAAATTGTTTATCCTTTATTGCTTTAAATATGATTGAATGTTATATATATTTATTACGCAACCATTCGTAACAAGCGTTACATTTTAGTTAGCGTGGTGATACCCGGATCCGCAGAAGATCACGTTAGCAGTTCCTTGTAAGCGAGTGTGTATTTCACAAGTTAGATAGATCGAACAATCTATTGGTAGAAGTTGATGTGTAAGGCTCGGAATTGACTTGTCTTGACCAAGAGATTACACTAGTGCATTCGATCTTGTTGAAAGCGGACTTTTGAAGAGGATAAACTTTCATTGCGACTTAAGGGATGAAGAGTTGACCTCGGTGGTTGTTGATTTCTTAATCACGTCATAATACTTGGTTGTGTGATTAGTAGTTATGCTTTGACTTATAAATGGGAAGAATCATTTGCGACCGATACCTATATCTTGAGCAATAATATTAATTACGGCGGTTGCTAAATTATATATAGAATCGTGTGTTTGCAAATGTCTTGCTTGATTGGTCCCTTGGAAGGCCGGAACCTTTATCATACCAAATTTTGCAAAGTGGAATTAATTTTCGGTATGGATAATAAAGTTTGGTTGTCCTTACTCGAGGATAAAAGATATTAATTAATATAAAGCTTTTTGGTGGCTTAATTAATTAATGGACTAAATAATCTTAAACCACGAGAAATAATAATCGGAGCTATATTACGTAATATGGGTTAAGATTGGATAGTCGCGATATTAATTATATAGTGGTATTAATTAATATTAATGAAATTTGAATTATATTGTGGCTCAATATTGGAATTGAGAAGTCCATTGGAAGGTCCATCTTAATTCTCCTAAAGGCCTCTCCAAGTAGCCCAAATTATAGTCGATAAATAAAAGGTGCTTAAAAATAAAATAAATTATTGTTTGCAATATTTCCTATGTAATTTTGAAATTAATTAAAGAAAAAGAGGAAAGGATTTTCTTGGAAAAATTTTATGGAAGGAAGATAATGTATTCTTAGAATACAAGATTATCCCATAAATTCAAGAAAAACTCCCTTGGCTTCTTTACAGAGGTTCGAAAATATTATAAGAAAAGGAAGAAAGATTTTCTTGGTTTTTCTTGGAAAGATTTTATAGAAGATATGTATTCTTGGAATACAAATATATCTCATAAATTCAAGAAAAGATTCAATCTTGAAATTCTTCTATTAATTTTTCGAAATTTTAGGCGCATTAAGGGTGTGTGAGATTTTTGTGGGAAAAATACACATGGAAAAAAAGAATATATTGGATATATTCAAGATTTGTTGGAGATCAAGAAAAAAGATATTTCCTAGCCCTAATTTTCCAAAATTTTGAACCCCCTCTTCTTATTATAAATAGGGGGATGAATTTTTCATTAAACCCGGTGTTCCATGTGTTGGAAATATTAAAGAAATCCACAAAGGTGAGTGCAACAATATTTTTATTTTCCTTGTTTTATAAATCGTTCATTGAAGGACCTTCCACGGGGGTTATTGGGCTGAGGACTTGGGAATACTTGAGAAGGAATTTTTGGTGGGTATCCGGAGATACTTGATCATGCTGTCTCGGATCGTCTCTCCAATGGATGCGTTTACGTAAACTCTCGAAATTTCATGCTAAGGATCTTTTTCATTGAAATCTTATTGCATGTCATTGTTGGTTAATTATTATTTGAATTCAATTAGGTAAATTCATGCTAGTAATAATTGTTAATTTAAATTTGTGTTTTATGAGATCATCGAGATAGATCACGGCATATGTTACCCTGACGGCGTACTGGGTGAGCTCCCCATGGCCGTTGTCGGCGGTAGGGCATTTCTGTTTCTCGGCGGGCCGAGGTTTTTTTTAAATCCTCTTTGGGTCGGCCGACCTCCTCTTTCTCGCCCAGTAGCATCTTTGCAGGCTGCCCTTTCTTTTTCTTCGTTTTACGCCTCGAGAGTTCAAGGCGGGGCGACTTTTCCGCGAAGTTCCTCGGCATTCGGATTGTCCATGGCCGAGGGCTTTCTGGCTCGTGAATGGACTCGATGAAGGTTCTTTGGAACATAAGGAAGATATAAAGAAAAAAAAAAATTTCTGCGAACTAAAAGCGATTATTAAAATGATCGGATCAAAACCCCCCAACACGGGGAGATCACGGACAGCGAAAGCGGGATAACGCGATCAACCTGCAGCTCTAATACTTCAACCTCTGCGGCTCTTAAAAGATCGCTCGTCCGGGAGGTCGATGGAGCAGACTTGTATCAACCCGGGCAGAAAAAGGACGAAGTTGGCGAGGAATTTTGGAGGACTTGAATTGCGAGAGAAAAAAAAAAGTTAAATCAATCTTATGGAAGGAGCGAATTGAAAAAGGCCTTACTTTTGAAGGTGACATAATTGCGGGGTATCTCTGAGATAGCGAGACTCCCCAAAACAAACCGCGGGACTCTGCCAAGTCCCCCCAATGATCCACCATTTCTCTTTCCAGTCTTGGACTTTAATCAGCAGATCCTCGATCATTTCATATGAGGTGGGCTTTTCATAATAGTAACCGGATCACCCCCATTTTACGAGTGTGAGATCAGAGGTTGATCTCCTTAACTTCGAAAGGCTTCGAGGTTGGATCCGACCAAAAACAACAAGATCGAAGATCATACTCCGTTCATTGAATGTCTGCGTCAGGCGGACCCCAAAATTGCAGTAGGCTGCGAAACTTCTGAGGGTGGAGCGGAGAAAGCAAAATCCGGCTTTCATAAGTGTAAGTGTTCATGGCTCACATACCCATCTGCAGGACCTGGTCATGAAGTCAATTTCGTGTCCTGGGACCCAGAAGTGGACATCGCTTCGGGAACTTGAAATTTTCTTTCAAGAAAAGCTCGACCTCAATCACCCAACTATCCAGCATGCTGGCGAAGTAGCTCTGCCCCGTGCTTTCGGGTTAACCCTCGAGAACCACATCGCTTGAGGTCCACGAGGCACGAACTCTTACCTCAATCTCATATCCATTTTGTAGGCCTCATCATCACGAACTAGGTACCTTTAACAACCTCGTCAGAGAAATGGAATTCGGTCGAATCGAGTGTTGATCGAAGGCGGTCACTTACGCTGCTCTCACTGACTCCACAAGTTCAATTTCAGCTCGTGAGATCTCTCTTGATTTTGCTCACAGAGCAGCGCGTTTGGACATATTTCCAGCAATTCCCGCCAGGAACTTAACCAGCTCAGGCGTCTATCAAAAACTGACCCTCCCAACCGTCATGGCCAGGCATCCGCAATCCCGGCGAGCTCAGCCCACCTCACGAGATCGATCCGCAAGAATCCGTGAAAAAAGTGAGGAAAAGAAGAAAAAAAGTGGAAGGGTTTACGTGAAAATGAGACACCGTCTGGACGAGATTGAGAAGATGGCATGAGCAACACGGTAGTTCGAGAATCTGTGAAAAGTGAAATGGGGAGAAAGAGGCGTGTTTATAGAAGGAATTAGGGTGCGTGTGCGGTCCCGCGATCTTAGTATCCCACAGCGTGTAGCCATCATTACCTAGTCTCGATGAAGCCTGACGGTCGGTATTGTCGTCATCATGATCCGTGATATTCACATGTACCCGAGCTTTGATCTCGCCTTGAGGATCGGTGACGAAGGTTAGCTCATTGCAGAATGAGCTAGGGGCTATTGTTGTGGGCATATAAGTGAGTCAGATTACGACCTAGAAAAGAAGTAGAGGATCAGGACCAGGATTTGCTGGAGTATAACCTCGCCGAAAAGATGAAATAGTATGCAACCGCGAGTATCTGACACGGATCGCCTGGTCATACTTGTTGTATAATCGGCATTAATTGAGATGGACCGTGGCGGCGAGCAACACGAACCTTACCTAAGAGCGGCATGTCGAAGATGTGTGGTAAAACGGTAATGATGGTAAATTAGAAGTAGTTAAATGCTAAATCCACATAAATCGGATTTGCCTCGGGCGGCGATCTGGCAGTGCGCGAACTCTTTGATCCTCGGGCGACCTCGAAGCCTCCGACCTGGGTCACATCAATCATGTGGCATTTAATATTTTGCGAGTATTTCCGGCTACTTGTCGTTATGATTGGAAGTGAGTTAAATTCTCAACCCATATAAATATGGGTCATTTATGATGAAAAGCGGGAGAAATTGTACCTTACCGACCTCTTTGCAAATTTATTGCTCAACATATCTTTCTCAAACATATATATCCATAAATGCAATCCACTTTTACACATTAATTGTTTATTGTCCACTAAGATCATTAAAGTCACATCCCAAATCATAATCTCGTATTTTAGTACACAACATAAATAAAAATTCAATACCACGAATTTAAGCTCATTGTCAATGTTATTTCTTATTTTTATATTTAATTTACAAACTCAAACTAAAATTAAAGCTCATTACCACACTCTCTATTAGGTTATTAAATTAAGATACAACGTATAAACTTATTTTCTTGATCTATCATGTCTCTCTTTCTTTTTCTTTTTCTTATTAAAAACTTAATTAAAGTATTGAAATTCAAAAAATCCACAATAAAAAAAAATTGTTTAGTTTTTGGATGTGTTTTCTTGAGACTCTCACACCCAAACATTTAATTGTGTAATCATGTCAATATGGTTCCATTTTTCATTTGGTATTTTTATTTATTTAGCTTGTTTCAATATTAAATATCTACATTATTCTCTCAATTTTTTGTCCTTTTCTTTTTGAGAATATGTATGAGTAATTGGTTCTTTATTTATTTATATATTGTGATAATGCTAAAATTTTGGCCCTTCAGTATTAAAAGAAATTATAAATGTAATAATGTACTAACATGAGTTAAATTAATTTTTTAAGCGATAAAAGTTTGTTGAAATGATTAAAAAATATTGAGCAAGTTGTATGATTTTGTTTTTAATTAAATATTATTTATTAATAGAAAAAACGACATATTTTATAAATAAAAATACTTAATCTTTTTTGAATATATTTGTTAAAAATAAAGGAATAAAGAATTGGTCTTAATTCTTGATGCATTTTATGTTTTGAAGTTCCATATGACAACGCTTAATTAATATAAAATACTATATATAAATATAAAATTTTAATATGGCCGAGCTTTTACAAATTTTAGCCACACCCTTTGTTATCATAGATCAAAGTCCTGTGTATATATAAAAAAAATATCATATTATTAGGATTAATGACTGTATATGTTTCAGTTTCTAGCAAGCTGTTAAGCACTAGCTATCTACATATGACTATAATGCATCTGCCGATGAAATCATAAAGATTTCTTTGATTTTTATTGAGTTGACTTTTAGTTTGGTCGGGGTTTGATTTCATCCTCTAAATTTTTGATTTTTATAAAGTCTGCACTGATATATATTTATTTTTAAAATAAATTACCATGGTTAATATAATGTCCAATATTATCATATTAATATTATTTATGGTTTTTGTAAGTATTTCATAAATTATATTATGGAAAGAAAAAAAATTACTATTTTTCTAGGCCCGCATTATGCATTAAAAGGACGTAAAAAATTAAGGATTAGAACTATTTTATTTTAAAAACTCTTAAATTATATAAATTTATTTTTATAAGACTCTTAAATTAATTTTATTTTAATAAGCCCTTATTTTTTTTTTCATAATGCTCTTTTTTGACCGTTCATTGAGATTTTTTTTTTATTAGAGTTTTTTATTAATATAAATATTAAAATTTAATTTGAAAATATCATATTTTAACTGGAAACATTAAATTAACTTAGCAAAATTCATGATTTTTTTCATTACTAGGGACCTCATGAAATATGGATTATATAATTTGAGATTGTTTTTAAACAAAATATAGTTCATGGATTTTTAGAAATAAAAATTAATAGTTAAGGACTCCTTTAAATGCATTATATATTTTTTTTTATGAATAAAAATTAATGCTATCTGATAATTATAGCATTTTTGGATCGGTGGGTCCCTTATGCTCCATGTGTTGATAACTGGTATATTTCAAAAAAAATGCTAGCTACGCTCTAAACATGCAAGTTTTTTACACCGGAACTTGTAAATTCACATGTTCATGAGAAACAATTTATATATTTTATATTTATATTTGAAGATTACAGTTACTTTGATGCATACATGACCGACTCTTATATAATCTTCATTTCATTAAGAACATTTCCATTAGATATTTTAAGACCTTAGGTATAAGTAATTATTACTTAAATAATCATATAAATTCATAATGTGAAAACTCTTCCTCCCTCTTTTCCTAATATGACAGGGATACACGCAGTACATATCTTTGATATCTATAAATGGCCAGGTCTTATATGCACTTTCGGGTGCATCCTGCATTTATAATCGTTTTTGAAGTGTCACCGATTTGTTATGTTGAAAAAGTGTGAGCTTTATTTCTGTGAAAATCTGATATTAATATGATAATATAGTTGCGTGTACATTTGAAATGAATTCTTGTGACTTACAAATCTTGTTATGAGTCTTGGAGTCTTTCAAGGAGGTCTTTATAAGCACCCTCAGATAAAATTCCAACCCCTACTTCTACAATTTGACTCCTCACAAGTTTCCACATACAAGTGGGATATATTAAATAAAAATGTTGGATCACAAGTAATTCAAATTAACAATTCAAAAAAATTATATATGCACACACCAATTTTAGCATGATATATTGACTATGGTAAATGATGACTTTTTCCAGCTATTCTTTGTTTTACTTTTGGCAGGCTGTCTCTATTAATTTATTTAAAAATTTCACATATAACTATTTGATAAAAGTTTCAAATTTTTAATCCATCAGTCAACAAACCATGTCTTCGGTCGAATCAATTAACAAACATTCGCGCAATCTCATACCAAACCACCCAAAAATATAACAGTTTTGTCTAGGATGGGGCAATTTTGGGTTAACATATGTAAGGTCTCAATCATCGGTTGGATTAAATATAATGACAAACTATTCAATCATTTGGATTAAATATAATGACAAATATAGCGTAATGTAACTATAACACATACACATGACACATGGTAAACTAAATGCAAATGAAATGTACATTATATCTTACTTATTCACTAACGGTTTATTTTAAAATTATATTTTCTAAGTTTCTAAGTAATGATAAATTTTGCGCAAAAAAAAAAGTAATGATAAATTTTGTCAAGTCTTATTAAACAATTTTTTAAAAAAGTAATTGGTGAGATGATGTTTTATCACCTTACTGGTTAGTGAAAAACATGTCATACTACGTTTTACTTTTGTCAATGCATGAATGACATGATCAAATGTGTAATATTACATCATGACACTAACTTTTAACTGTTTGATTTTGTCAATCCTAAATTTCCATCCAATGCTTAGAGACACATTTATAAAAGATGATCTTTACGGTGAAATAAAGTATAATCACGAATAATGACGATTTAACATTTTAGAAAGGATAAGCGTTATTTTGTGTTAAATTGTGTCCCATCTCGTATTTAGTTTTTTGTCAACTTTTATTATAGTATATCATATCCAAGGATAAGTGTATGCATCCAGATGCATCGCTTTTTCGTAGTCATTTTAGAACTATCAATTTGTTATTTAAAGGTTCAACTTGTTTATCTTGAATCATGCAACTATTTTTCATATAAATAATTGCACGGTTGATTGTAAATAAAGTGCACCTTTCAATATAACAAGTTGTATGGTTCGATTAGTGCACTTTGATGCGTGAGACCCACCCATATCCACTTAGTGGAAGATGCTTGACACGAAATATTGGAGCATTGTATATATATTTGCATTTATTTGGATAATCATAATTTTTATGACAAAAACTCATGAAGGCGATGCTCATGCATTGAGGCGATGTACAATTTAACATAAATCAAACTCATCCCTCCTAAAATGTTAAAAAGCGTTAATGTCCAAATTATGTTCGATACCGTGATGAGATTGTCACCGTATAAATTATGCGATATTTTATGCATTACTCTATCATACTACTAGTTTGTACATGACATAATGAAATACAAGATAGAAAATAAAGTGTAATATTTTTGGCACCATTTGCATGTAAAGATTGTTAGACGATTGTTAGAAATATATTGTAACAACACCCTACTATTTTTCTTTTGCCTTGTTTAAGACGTTGGAAAAATGACTAATTTATATAATAATCCTATATTTTGTGTTCAGCCACCAAAGCTATAAACCGTGTTTTTAATTAAAATCATTTAGCTAATCTTCCCCCATTGGAGTGCCTCTATTTTTGGCTACTTATTTATAATCAATTATGTGTTATATATATTATTTAGAAATAAACGAATAACTTTCAAAAGCATGCCAGGTCAGGTTATTTTTGGCTACTAAAAGTTAAATTCTTCACGTATGTTTTGCATCACCATCAGTTTCTATTCTGCTGTCCCCACTAAAGGGCTGGGAACCACTCTCATTACAAATACAATTAATACTTTTTTTGTTTTACCATCAAGATCATTTTGTTTCCACTTTGGTGCTTAATTTTTCGTTAATAATGATTTATTATGTTATTTATTACACATGTCATGTATTTAAAACATAAAACGCTTAAATGAAATAGAGATGATGTGTGTTGATTGTTTTTGGATTTTAACCAGTCTGGCAATTGGCATGAGATAGGGTGGGTGCCGTGTAATGTGCACCATATAGTTAGTATTCAGCTTATTTTTTAATAATTTGTTTGGGTAAAATAAGTGAATATTTCATCATCTGAAGTTGAATATTTCAAAAAATAAATTCTGCGTTTAAATCTAGGCTTAGGTAACCTGTAATGAAATTTGATCACATACAAAATCTTCCATAAATCCAATCGACTATAAACATATGATGAGATTTTTTAGGAAATAAATGGATGTTATTTAAAGGCATAATTGGACTATAGTATGAAACTCACCATGACCAACTCGATTATTCAAATTTGTCAAAACTCAAAATAATACTTTTCTCTTGACACACACAAAATAAAAAACTGGCATTTTTTTCTTCTAAAATAAACTATATATAAACACACACTCATATAAAATATCAAAACAATAAATCGTGAAACTCAGACAGTCCACTTGTAACATAATTTAATTATCCAAATCTTCAAATACTTCACATATAAATCAAATACCTCCTCCCAAAAATTAAACCTCAAACCAAAATCATCCTAAATGAAGAACAACAACACATCAACCCTTTTTCATATCACTGATCTCATTCTTTTCTTCACAAATTCATCCTCCCAAAAATTCAAATCCCCAATCCCTATCCCAAACCCTAGACTCTTCAACGCATTCCTTGGCTATAAAGCTCTCAAACGCCGCATAAGACGACCCAAAGGCTACACCAAAACTGGCACGGCCCGACGTCTGCAAATACGCCGGCATCTTCTGCCCCGGCCCGACGACTCCCCGCCACCGTCGCCGGAATCGACCTCCAATCGGCGTCATCTCCGGGTTGTGCCGGAGGAACTCAGTTTGTTAACCGACTTGCTCTGTTTCACATAAATTCCAACAGATTCAAAGGATGCTTGCCGCAAGGTTTCCGCAATCTCTGCCTTCTGTGCGAGATCGACATCAGCAACAACCTCTTCTCCGGCGATTCCCGCCGTTCTCCTCCTCGTTACCCTCGCTGAAATATATCGACATTCAGGTACAATAAATTCTCCAGGCGATGTGCCTTCTCGCTTTTCGATTTGAAGTGAACGCTCTGTTTATCAACAACAACGATTTCAAATTCACAATCCCTAAAAATATCAAGAAATTCGACTGTCTCAGTTCTGGTTATGGCGAAATGTGAAATCTCAGGGTGTTTTACCGCGGTCGGTGGAAAAAATGTCGGCGACGCTGAACGAAATTATACAAACGTCGGATTGAGCGCGTGTTTTACCTCAGGAAATTGGGGATCTGACGAAATTGACGGTTTTTGACGTGAGTTCTAACGATCTAGTCGGAACTCTGCCGATCAATGGATAATATGAAGAGCCTTGAGCAACTGAACGTCGCCAGTAACAGGCTTTCCGGCGAGATTCGGATTTGATCTGTTCGTTGCCGAGATTGGAGAATTTCACATTTACCGGCAGCTATTTCTGCGGTGAACCGACGTGGTGTTTGAAGCTGAATAAGGATGATGCGAGGAATTGTATACCTTATAGGCCTAACCAACGATCAGCGGATGAATGCCATAATTTTACGCGAAACCTGTGGATTGTAGTGGATTTGGGTTAATGGCGGCAGCGCCACGCACCTCCGCCACCGCCGTGCTACTATCATCCATGATTCAAGCTGTTCTGTTGTGAGTTTGATGATACTCTGATTTGAAAATATCTTCTTTTATTTTTCTTTTGTGTTTTAATACTTTAATTATCGTTTACTTGTTAATAATGTTAAGAAAAAAGAATAATGACGTATAGTGGTGTTTTTCGTTGCGCTTAATTTAATCATTTTTGTGACGTGTTATAATGAAATGGGTGATTATTTCCTGTGATGATGTATATAATGAAATGAGTAGTATTTCATATGTTACTATTTTACAAAATTAGTTCATATTGGTGGCTTTGATATTAAATAAAAATATATTTTATTGCATTTAATACATGTTATAACACCAAAATTACATGCATACATGTACTTGTTAATATTTTATAAAAAAAAAAAATCTGAAACATAAATGTATATTAATTACGGATCGTCCACATGTAGGTCGAATTCACTGACCTTTCAACAAGAATTTGCGGCGATGGTTCAAAGTTATCGGCGGATCTCGCCATTGTCTGATTTTGAGTTGGGGAGATGTTATTAAAAGTTTGGAGGCGGTTATAACTTTTCTCCAATAACAGCTTCTTGAAACTTGGACAATTGATAAAACGTTCTTCAAGATATTTAAACTGGAAGCGGTTTTTTTAACCTTGTATTACCCTAAGCGGTTGCGCATTCATTCAGCGATTAAGCTAAGGCAGTTTTATGTTCTATCCATTTATCTAAGCTCCGTGTCAAAATTTTTAAATAAATAAATACTCCATTGGGCATCGGTTTTAGGTTTTAACATTTATATAATATATATATATATTTATATTTTTTAATTTATATTTTAAAAATCTTGTTTTATATAAAACCAAAATCAAAACTAAAACCAAATTTTACACAACACGATAATTAATTGTCAATACCAAAACATCAAATAAATTAATAAATTAATGCATACATCATGAAATAAATATTAATCACGTCCAAATACAACAAATTAAACA